>JANKOA010000007.1:3120000-3365925 GCA_025426655.1 Cytospora mali | reverse complement strand
ACCCTAACCCTAACCCTAACCCTAACCCTAACCCTAACCCTAACCCTAACCCTAACCCTAACCCTAACCCTAACCCTAACCCTAACCCTAACCCTAACCCTAACCCTAACCCTAACCCTAACCCTAACCCTAACCCTAACCCTAACCCTAACCCTAACCCTAACCCTAACCCTAACCCTAACCCTAAGTTAAGTTTTTCTATCCCGATTAATAAGTTTTTCTTATTTAATTTAAGTATTTTTTTCTCTAATAGTTTTCTTTCCTTCTATTTACTTCCGTTTACTTTCTTTCCTTTTTATTTTCTAGTTAATTTTAAGCTCTTTATATTTTTTTTCCTCTTCCCTATTTATTTTCCTTTACTCCTTTTTTTATTTCCCCTCTTTTCTTCCCCTATCTTACTTAATTAGCCTTAATATAATTAGCTTAATTTTCGTTCCGCTACTATAAGTTATATATACTATAGCTATAATAGCTTATAATTAAAATATAAGTACCGATATAGAGGATAAAAGGATATATATCTAGTTAATAATAATAGTTATAGGAAGAAGACTATCTAGCTAGTAGTATTTATAGTTCTAAGAGCAGCCTTTTCGTTTACTTAAGGCTATTAGGGGAGGAGAGCCCTAATAGCTAGCTAGGTAGCCGGCTAAGGAGGAAATAATAGATTTATTCCGAGATAACTACCTATACCCCTTAAAAGTTTTTTTCGACTAGCTGAGGTTTTCTATATATACGCCTTCCGAAGCCTATCGCTTATAATTAATCCTATTTCCGGTAAAAAATTTAAACCTAGAGATTAAAAAGACTTAGGAAGACGATTTAACTACCCCTTCCTAAGAAAATATCTATCCCCTTCTATCCCCTAGCTAATTAGCCCTATCTAATACGTTTAGCTAGCGCTTATTACCGTTATTTAATCCTATCCTCCTTCTTAGTTAAGTCGATTAGTACCTTAGGAGTTCCTTTTAATTATCGACCCCTAAGGACTTTAAATAATCGGCGAGACTAAAGAAAGGGTTAGTATTAGTATTTTGCTAGTTAATTAAGTCTAAATAAGTACTTACCGGAGCGGCTCTTCTATAAATATACTTATATACCTAACCGGAGGGAAGTTAGTTCTAAAACGACCCCTAGTAGTAATTATAGTTAGCTTTAGCTATATAAAAGATATAATTAGTATAAGCACTTAAATAGATAGATAGAAGAGAGAGATACTTAAGGAAAGGGCTATTTATAAAGGATCTCTTTCTCTCTCCTATTTCCTTATCGATATACTTTATAAATAAGGTTTTAAATTTTAAGGCGTAGTAGTTATAAGGTATTAAGTTATAATAGCTAAAGATAGCAATAAAGAACGCTTACTATCGAGCGTTTCTAATTAATACGCGCTAAATATATTAACCGAAAGGCCTTTTACCTTCGAGATAGAGAACGATAAGTTAAGGATAATAGAGATTTCGCTAAATACTATTTATAGCTAGGTTAATAAGTATCGAAAGATCTATAAGCTTCTAACGGGAGACGGGTTCCTAGTAAATATAGAGCTAACTAGCGTTGCCCTTAAAGCTATAGAACCTAAAAGCCCTAAAGAAAGCTCTCTATTAGTCCGAAATAAAGAAAAGATTATAAAGAGGCTAAGAAGTTTTGTAGCGAGAAAGGAGCTAAGTATTATTATTATTTATAAACCGTTAAAAAGGCTAGTTTAAGTAATAAAGATTAGGCTAACTATCTATAACAAGTCCTAGTAAAGGGGGTTACTTAATATCTGCTAATAAGCTTTATTAAGGAGTAGTTATAATAGCGAGGAAGAGAAGAGTTAAAGTTAAAGGTTTAAAATAAGAAAACGGAAAAAGAGAGCTAGAGAGGATATAAAAAGAATAACCGCTAAAAAGAAATAATAAGAGGTAGAGTAATTAGAAGCGTTTAGAAAGAGAAGGAAGGGTAATTACCCGGGTTGCCGTTTATACTAGTTACCGAAGATAATAGTTATTATTACTTAAGAAGGTAAGTATAAAGACCGAGTAAATTACTTTCGTTTACGCTAATTTATAACCTTTAAAACTTTACCGTTTACTTATTTTAAAGCTACTTAGAACTATTTTTAAATTCTTTCCCCCTTTATACTATTCCCTTAACCTATACTTTATACTCTTTACTAATATTAACTCCTTATTATTTCTACCCTTACCGTTACTTAAAAACTAGTACCTTTTATAATCCCCCTTCTATATATCCTACCTAATTATAATAAACTCCTATATATATATATAGTTAGCTGCTAAGGCGGAGAAAGCGATAAGTAAGAAACCCTTTATTTACTTAGCTATTAACTAACAGTTATCTAGCAGTAATCCCCTTAATAAAGCTTATATATTAAGGACTACTATTCCCCTAAAGTATACTTTAGATTTAATTAAGTCCCGCCCTCCCTACTTTTATAGTACTACTATTCCTACGGAAGTATATAAGACTTTAGTTAATCGGTTTTTTCCTAAGCTAGAACTAAGGACCTTATATACCGATTATATTTTTAAAATTAACCCTTACCGCTACCTTTTAGCTTTTTATAATCTTTAAGGGTATATTTACTCTCGAAACGAACTTACGTTTAACCTTATACTTACTAAAATAAGATACTTCGCTTAATACCTTTAGAATAACGTATAAATTTATACGGAGAGAATAAAAACGGGAGATTATAAAGCTATACTAACTATAACTACCCCCTATAGTATAGAATTAATTAGTTTTCGCTTTATCTTTTAAGTAGTAGAAGATTCGATAAATAACTAGTATAGTTTTATATAGTACGACTAGGTTTATTAGAAGGCTTTTATTATCGATAGCTACTTAAGTAAAGTTACTACTAATAACCCGAAGTACTAGAAATAAATATATAGCTAGATCGATAATCTAATTATTTAAGCTAGGCTACGAAAACCCGTAACGGAAGGGGTATTTATAGTAGATAATATAAACCGACCTTTTAATAGATAATAGGAATCGAGTAGGTTCTTTATAATTAAGAACTTTCGAATATAGCTCTTAGAAAGTACGGAAATCCTAAATAGGCGTAATTATATCGGGTATACCGACTAGGTATAAGCTGGAAGTCTCCTTAATTTAACCGGCGAACCTTTAGTTAAGACTATTAACCTTTACTTAAGGACTTACGCTAGGGAGCTCGGCTATATACTAGCTTATCTTCGTTAGCCCGAGTTATTATTAATTAGCCTTAAAGAATATAAGAAGTACCGCTCGTATACGGGTAAATACTACCCTAATACTATATTTATTAGTTCCGGCTAGGTTCTGCCTAATCCGAGTCCTAAGGATAACCTAGAGAACTTTCGAGGAAATAAGGGCTTTATTTATAGTAGCTCTATCTTCCGATTAAGTTAAACTCTTATAATAAGATAGTTAAGTATAGTATTAAACCGAAGCTTCTATCCTATATCTATAGTAAATAAAGATAGGGTTATACCTTTAATTAAAAAAGATAAGAGGAATTTCTCGCGCTTATAACTTAGCGTAGTACCCTTTAAATAACGCTAATCCCCTATCAGAGGAGGAGGTATAAGCTTTTCGTCGCCGTTTATATTACCTAGAGAGTCTTTATCGGGTCCCTTTAGCCGGGAGGTCTTACGAACGCTATAGGGTCCTTCTTAGATTTCGCTACTTATTTCTAAACTTAATTAACCTTCTATAGGGTAGGTTAGCTATTACGCTCTTTATAATCGCAGGATTACTATCCTAAAGCCCCCTTAAGCTCTTAAGCTTCCTATTTAGAATAAGGTAGGATAAGGTTAAATACCTATAACGGATACTATAACGAAGCTTAAGCTAGAGCTTAACTAGGTTAGTTTTAATTATACTAAACGATATAAAGTATAAACTATAGAAAAGGAAGCTATTAAGGTAAGAAATAGTTCTTTATAATAAAGGAATACTAGCACCTACCTAGGAGCTAGTTAAAGCCCCGGATAAGGAAGCAGCGGACGACGATTATAAAATAAACTTAATTACAGTTAATATATATATATAGGATATATAATAAGAAATATAAAGGATTTGCTAATTATATAGATATCCGGATTAAGGTTAATTTTTTAAAAGAGTTTCTATATAGAATAAATAGTGCGATAATTTCTAGTTTTAGTAATAGTCCCTTTCTTTCCTCTCTTTTAGTTTTAATTAGAGATCCTAGATATTAACTATCTTAGGGCGCAGCTTATAAATTAAGCTACTAGGGGAGGAATAATAAAGTAGCTAGGGTAGAGTATAACCCCCCCTATCCCCTTCTTATCGTGCTTACGGCGGCTATATTAAGGAGCCCTAAACCCCCTCTATAGAGTAATAAAAAGTATAGTATTTTCTTCCCTATACTTAAGCAAACTAACTTTAATGCCTTCGTTTTATATTTCGTAGCGCTCGTTAGCCTATGCCCCTCGTTAAAGTTCGCCGCGTACGCGCTATATATATTGCGGTAGGGGCGCTCTGCCGCTTTATTAATAGTAGCTGAAACAGGTCCTAATCTGGGTTATACGTATAACCCAGATATACTAATATAGTAGCTAAAACAGGTCCTAATCTGGGTTATACGTATAACCCAGATATACTAATATAGTAGCTAAAACAGGTCCTAATCTGGGTTATACGTATAACCCAGATACACTAATATAGTAGCTGAAACAGGTCCTAATCTGGGTTATACGTATAACCCAGATACACTAATATAGTAGCTGAAACAGGTCCTAATCTGGGTTATACGTATAACCTAGATATACTAATATAGTAGCTGAAACAGGTCCTAATCTGGGTTATACGTATAACCTAGATATACTAATATAGTAGCTGAAACAGGTCCTAATCTGGGTTATACGTATAACCTAGATATACTAATATAGTAGCTAAAATAGGTCCTAATCTGGGTTATATATATAACCTAGATAGATTTATTAAAAAATTTCTATTAGAAATCCTTAATCCTAAACCGAACCTATAAGTAACACTTTATAGAAATATATATATCTAATTTAAAGTTATATATTTAAAATAATACTTCTATATATAATAATCTTTAAACTTCCTTATATAAGATATTAAAATAAAACTTTATATTAAATACTATTTACTATTAAATTAATTAATATATTAAATAATAAAGCTTATTATTATATAAAGTTAAGAAAAAAGGATAAAGGGAAAGGGGGGCTATAAAGGGGGGGAGGGGGGGCTATAAAGAAGGTAAGGGTTAGGTATAAAGGGGGGGAAGGGGGGGCAAATCCGTAGGGTAAGGTTAGAGTTGAAGTTTTCTTACCCCCTCTTATCGATAAAAAATAAATAAAAATACCGTTAAATAGCCCGGATCGCGACGATTCCGATTTAGTTGAAAGTATTTAAATCCGATAAGAACTCGGGGCGGGACGGCTGGTTAAAGCGGACGGCTGCGGGGTAGCGAATCAGAGGCTCCCGTTTCGCCCCACCGGACAGGGGTTTGGTGGAATCAGGTCTGATTCCACCAAACAATAGCTGTTAGGACTATATCTACCCAGAAGGGAGGCCCCTTCAGGACCTCCCCCCTTCCTCTTTATACTTTAGAATATATACTATTAAGCACCTACCTGCAGCAGCACCGTAGGCTAGCCCCTAATATTATAAGCCTGTAAAGCCTAATCGTTATATAACCTACTGTATCTCATTTAGAGCCTGACAATATATATATATATATAATATTATATAAACCCTAAGCTAGTATTGTAAAATCTTTTAAACTACTGCCTCCGATAGCTTTTTAAGATAATGTATCTGTTGACCTAGCGTGGCTTCGTTATATTAAGAGGTATCAATATCTCTCCGAACATGAATTGCTCCTGGAGCTTGAAGGATTCTGAGTTCCTCATCTCCATTCGATGGCCCAGCTGTAACGTCAGTTGTAGTAAAGGCGTCTTCTCGGAGGTTGGGATTACTCGGAGTACGAAGGTTGGTTAAATTGTGACCCCGGGCCTCGACATCCTCGTTCCTAGTGATTGGGTCTTGACTCCCGTATAGGATAGTAGTGTATATCTTCCGATGTCGCCCACCAAGCCTCCCGAAAGTGATAATGCTCCTTTGCTTTTGGTCGGAGCCATCGCCACCGGAACTTCCTATTTTCGAAACGCTGCTAATCAGAGGAATAACGTATGTCTTGAGGAGGGGAGCTAGAGTTGGAATGCAGGCAATGATGATGCACATCCACAACTCTAGCGTCGTTGTCTGCGGTACAATGTTAGGAAACTAGCCGAGCAGGGAAGTCACTTTATTGGACTTCTTATTGGACATTCTGCTGCTTGCAGAGACCTATAATACTTGTAATAGAAGGGAAGGGGGAAAGAAAGTTAGGAGCAAACTGCTTACAAGAGCAAGCACAGGCATGTTGAATACGAAGTCGGACGTCGATGATGTGCAAAGGTCCACAATCCTCCATATCATAATGCCGACAGTACTATAACATTGTTAGTCCCGATAGATGATAGGAAGGCATGTAAGGGGAATTACGTACATGAAGCTGAGACTGAAGGCGATAGTAACAAATACTTTATTGCGCAAGCGCATTTTCAGCCTCCACAAGAAAGGCATAGGCAGTGCGATAATAATCACATCGACCCCAAGGCTAGTGCTGACAGAGCCCAACTGCCCGATGTTCAAGTCGCGGCAGTACCCATTCGGCCTTGGATTCCACAATTGGGAGATGTCCGGTGAACAGGTGGTAAGAAAGACTGTCAAGAACGTGACGCAGTAAGCCACAGTCAGGAACATGACGATGTATGACAGACGCTTGAAAGTCCGAACAGTGAACAAGCGGACGTAAAGACTAAGGACCGATAGTTTAAAGGCAGCAGTACCAAGAGTCCACTATAGTACCACGGGTCAGCCATAGTTTAGATGAACGGTTCAGTTTCAGGGTGATGAGACAATTGCGAGAAAACTTGGGACATGTGGAAGGTTATCACGACAAGCCGCTTACCGTCACATAAGCTGCCGGGACTGTTTTATAGGCGATTTTAGCCTCCTCTGGGGTCAGATCAACTGTATGCTTGCCCATGCCGTTGAAGACAGACCAAATCAAGACACCTTCCAAAGCGAAGGTGTTGATCTATCAAAGACTAAGTATCAGTCTAACGTAACCTCCGCCGATGGGCAATGTACTAACAAGAGCCACGACAATCAGGTAATCATCCGCGTAGATGCGTCGCTGTATGAGCCTAGCGGCCCAGAAGCGGAGAAATACAAAGAGACTGTCAATGATCGTGAAAACGATCGTCCAGATCAGGAGGTTGATTCCTCCCTGCGTGGTGTCCGCCATATCGTCTGGGTCTTTTATTCAACGAAAGTGGCAATGAAGATAATGTTATTGGGCAGAATAGGTTGTTACGAGGGTGGCAGATTCAATGGCTGCAAGCTTAAGTACTAAAAGCCTGTGACTCGTGAAGGATTAAAGTGGTATTGTGGTTATGTATCAGCTTATGTACGACTACATATTAACGCATGCTTGTTGGTTCGGAACCAAGACTCTATTTCTGTAGTCCGATGCGTTACATTTGATCGCATCAAGATAAGACCGGATCCAAAAGCTGTTAGTCCATAATTGTTTGTCACGAGAAAGGAGCAGAGCCTGGGCATGCAACAGTACCTTGAGGTACAGAAGCGATACCAGTTTACTACCTAGGTACATATCTACGTAGCTGAAACGGTAACCACCATCCGCTCAGGGAAATTAAGTCGACGCCAACATACCATACCATTGGTACATAGCCCGACCTACCAACTGCTTGTCATGAGACCATGCATGTAAGATTACTAGCACACGGCGCAGTGAGCTGCCTGCCTGCATAGTTGTGCTGCGAAAGTCAATGTACAAGGTTCATTGGAGGAACACATGGTTTCATTCGGGGACTCGGAACCCATAAAGAGGGGGTCGGTGTAGGATCCACCAGATGTGGACCGTTGGGGGCGGTTGCACACCTAGGTAGGGGTGTTATGTGTGTAGAGAAGGGTCTGGTGTAGGGCCCGCCAGGGTACTATGACGGAGGCTTTTCCGAGTTCGAGTACCAGCGTCCTGGAGGATTTGGCACATTTGGCTTCCCCCGAACTTTTTATTTTCTTCAGTCTCGTACCTTACTGTTGGCAAAGAAGGTTGTGATACCTCTAATGTAGTGGTAACTTCAGACTTACTAAGCGTGTGCTGAAATCGTACTGGGATCTTTTGGGAGGCCGGTTGAAATCCCAGCCACTCGGTGCTCATGTCGAGAACCTTGGCCACGCGATCAAAGTAGACGCCTGACCTAACAAACAGTCTGGTATGCGTGACTTTTTTATCAGCTGTGTTTTAACTTTATAGGCAACTTTGTCTTTAGCAACTCAAGAGCCAAGAATGAAGCCATATACATAGCCTGCCGAATGCAAAGACTATCATCTCTCCTTAGCCTTGTCGAATTTGCGTACTGGTTGATACAAATTAAAATCAATCACCTTCCGTCGCCCCCGGATCTTCTATATTAGAGACTGGTTGGAAGTATCCACTTGGATACACGAACGGGTTAATGCTCGCCTGGAGGCTGGCTTCCAGGAGCGAGACGACCCGAGGTCCTAATATAGTTCACTCCTCACTGAAGCAGAATAATAAACCTCTAAGACATTCAAGAGCACCAGAGCGATACATGTAAGAGGTATTGGATTGAGATGAGTATATAGGATCTATCTGAGAGAGCATAGAAATAGGTTCCTAATAGGCTCTTATAAAGGCTCTTACCCTGCAATATCCTCTCGGCGGCCGCTAAGGGGCAGCTGCGAAGGTTCGAGTGCAGTCCTTACCGTATATTTAGCCGTGCTAGTTATATGCTTATAATAGCAATGTAAGTGCCGTATACTCTGCCGTACGTTGCGCCTTTATAGCGCGACAACCTCGAACGGCCGAGAGCAAACCCAGGAACAAAGGTTGAATCATCAATGCTATTGCAGCTAGCAGGTACGTATGACAGGTTTTATTCGACAGTAGTTGTTGGTAGGTCTTTCAACGTACGTACGTCGTATGGGGTATGACTTCTGTTGCATTTCTTGTTGTTCTTTTCTAAGTTTCCTGTCTCGAGAGGCATCTCAAGAAGGAGGTAACTAAATACGTAAGAGAAGGTAACTAAACATGGAAGGTACGGCCGTGCGAGGGCCGTAGCCGTGACAGTAGTCCCTGATAACTTTATTATAGGTAGCTATTTAGTTCTCGTGGTCCTTATAGGGCTGTGTTCCGGAGTAGTACAAAAGCTATAAAACATCGAAAGTATTTATCGGGAGGTCACCTCCTCGATGGAACTCTCATACTAGAAGATGTTAGGTTAATAGTATATCTTAACTCTGTAACACGCAAGGCCGTACGTCCCGTGGCATAGCAATATATATGCTTAAAGCTATACAACTGCGCAGCTTAGCAAGGACATTTGCTTTTACCTTGCTCCAGGAGACACTGGGCGGCGTGTGTTTAAAGACATAAGAGTAATTTGGCCCCGAGTCGAGGCCCCCTGGCTTTATCTCCTTAATTAAGGTGGTCACTAAGCGCACTTCCGGGTGGTTCTCTCTATAGTTAAGTGCTAAATAATATTGCTATACGCCTTCGTTTAAAGCGCAGAAATATTTTCAATAGCTATTGCTTATCGTAGTAGACATCAAGACTAGAAATCTCTAATCCTAAGAACTTCCACTTACTACAACATACGATATTCAATCAAGTTATAATATAAAAATTGTTTACGTACCTAAATCTACAGCACTTTCCTCTAGATTAGCTGATAGGCTACTTAACTACTAGCTAGGCCAAAGTAAATATATTCTTTCAGAATCTATAGATCTATCTTACAGCATAGCACACACACATAACGTCCAGGTGAATGCTCAAAATGGCACCACCATATCGGTGCTCTGGACTATCGGTGCGCTGTTGCTTGGGTCGGGTGACCAGGAGTTAAGAAGCAGAAGTACTCACAGTAACAAATTAAAGATAGCGGAGCGCTTCTCGGGGCTTAAGTCAAATGCTTTTTACCCTTCACTCCCTGCCCTAACGCTCTCGCAATTAATATGCCCGTTAGTTGAGGAATTGGCTGCCCAGGTGATTAGGATTGGGGCAGACCCTAGACAGGGTGCACTCTCCCGAAACAGGTATTAATAAAGTGGGGGGACACTGAAGTATCATATCTGTCATAGTAGCAGGGCGATCTGGTAAGTGGGGCTACGTCTAGATTAGGTGTTTCCAACCCCCCCCCCTAAATAGATAACCTGGAACCTTCTGTATAGATTAATAATACTCTGAGTGCAAACGAGCCTGTTTCTGCTATATAGACCTGAACCCCATTACAATCATAAGCCTCCGCACATGTTTATCTGTCCTAAGCCAAGAGAAAAAGCGGAAGATAGTGCATTGCCCGTCCACTATAAGTTAATTCCGTCACATATGGGTGGTATATGGCCAGTTGTTGAAGCCAGCTGTCATAGACATCCCCTCCAGGATCTTTTCCTTGTGAGCCTTAAGCTCCTCCACGTCCCAGTTGGCCCAGACGCTGCGACCCTTGAGGAATGCGGCCTCAGGACTCGCCATCCAGACAAGGAAATGTGCGGGGAGTTGGACTAGAAACAATTAAATCAGCATAATAATAAAGCCTTCGGAGTTGAATGCTTCTGGGTCGATCAGAAGTATGCCTTTTACCTTTGTCCATTGGCAGCCTGTCAGTTGCGCCTCCCGTCTTGTAGAAGATATCACTCTCTATCATGCCTGGGTGAACACTGGCGCTAAAGATGTTCGGATTTTCGGCAGCCACAAACTCGAGAACTTTGGCCTGGCAAAGCTTCGAAGATACATAGGCAGAAAGGCCTGGCAAATGATTTGCAGGGAGCGGCGCAACGCCCGTGGTCAAGCCGAGGATGGCTGCTTGTGAACCGACTGTTGGTAGGAACGCCTTGATGGCCAGCATGGTTCCTTTGACGTTTGTCTGCAGAGCCCTTAGCTTATACAAGTGCTTGGGGGTTTCTGGGTGAACAAACCTCAAAGCTCTGCCACCAGTCATCGACACCCGATTCGAGGAGAGAGGATGGGGTAGCCACATAGGCCGACGACAGCACAAGGACATGCCACTCTCCTACGGCATTAGCTACATCTTCCAAACTCTTCGCTTTTGTCAAGTCTGCAATGTGTACTGAGGACTTGGCTTGGCCTGCTCCCGAAATAGCTTTTTCTGTCTCCAAGAGAGTAGCCTCTGTGCGACCCAAAAGCGCAACATGAGCAGCCCCAGCTTCGGCAAATGCCAATGCAGTTTCTCGTCCAATCCCGCTTCCCTTCAGTTCGCAACATTAGTGGCCAGTCTCGATTAGGACTCTTCGTACTTACCGCGCCGATGACAATCACGGTCTTTCCAGCCGCGCTAAGCTCGGATCGCTGAGGCGAAATGCTCTCGTAGGTGTCGTTGTGCCATGAGACAGTCGGGCACGGGAATGGAGGCTGCATCTTGCCTATTCACAATTCGATGAGACCTAGAGTGGGAGTGGGACAGCAATAGAAATTAGAGGCGCAAAAGTAAGACTCTGGATCAAAGAGGGGAGTGAAGAACTGATCTGAGAGAAGGACTGAAGAGACGTCTGGGGTATTGAAATGGAACTGCTTGGGAGAAGGAGGGACGTCTAAGCAGAAGAAATATTGGCCCCCGTCATTTGTTGCTTGTACTTCCTTTGCCTGCATAACGTACCAATTACGTTTGAGTCACATTAATGTGACGAGGACTGCGTTGCTGCACAAATCATTTGCATTGGGCACAGATATGTTAGAGATATCACAGCCCCCGCGGTGCGGGGTAACGGCCAGGGTAACAGGCGGGTAACAGGGCAGAACCTAAATAAGGCAGGGGCGCTGCAGGCGGGAAATTTTATTAGGGTTAGAGTAAAAAAAAAAAAAAAATATTTCTTTATTTTCTCTAGACTCTACTATATATTTATTCCTCTAGGTATATAATATCCTAATAATAATAATAGTTTAATTATTACTCTCTAACTATAGCCTATTCTTCTTTAATCTATCTAAATACTACTTAATAAGCTATTTAGAATAGCTAATAAGCGATTAGTTTCCCTTCTTTATATCTATCTATCTTACCGTATATTTAGCCCCCTAGTTAAATTATTATATATAGTAGTCGAGCTCGGTAATAATCTTTTAGTAATAGTAGAGGTACTACTTATCCCTTCCCTCTAACTTTAGCCCCCTTTATCGCTTTAACTCTTCTTAAAGTACCTATCCTGCTAAGCCCTTACGCTAGATCGCTTAAAGCTCTTTAACGGTTTTAGCAGACTATAGTAAAACAATAGTTATAGTATAAACTATATTATATTTTATTATAATTAGTATCTGGACCTTCGGTATCTCTCCTACTATAGGTTATATTAGGGATAGGGATAATACTTATAGTATTATAGGAATAGTTACTATAGCCGGATATCCCGGTAACAGTAGTAACGGTAATCTCCTCTCCTACTCCCTTCCCGATAAGTATATCTACTTATACTATTATTATCTCGCTATATTTTAAAACTTATAAGTATTAATATATTTCCGGCCCTTAAGTAAGACCTATATATATATCTCGGTTATAAATTATAAGTCCTACTATTAGCCGACCTCCGCTTAAAGGCACCTTACGCTATATTTAAAAATAGTAAACTCGGTTTAAATAGCTTTATATAATATACTCTGTTTAGATATAATATAACGGAGGCCCTTAGCTATACCGGGGATAGCCTTTTTAACCTAAGTTAAGTATATCTCTTATAGGGCGTTAGCTATAGCCTCCTCGATTTATTTAGTAAAATCTTTCTACTCTTTAAAGGTAAAAAGGGGGTCGGTAAAAATATAGTATTAGGGGAACTCCTTAATAAAAAAGATAATATCTTATAGAAAGATATCGTAAAGCTAAAGTAGAACTTTAATAAGGGCGCCGGTCGAAAGGTATAAAGTTTAAAACCCGCTTATACCTAGCTACTACTTTTCTTTCTCCTACGCCCGGGCTTAGTTATTAAATATTAGCTAAACTCTAGTATAGAGTTTAGCTAGCAGCGTAACTATAGTATATCCGATAATATATATCCCGGTATATTATAGATCGAAGTCGGCGGAGCTCCTTATAAAATCGATAAGGAGGCTCGATAAGTAGTAGTTAAATATAGTATTATAGTTTTACTACCCGGCCCGGCGAATCGAAACCTCGGGTATATTATTAGCATCGGTATAGCGCGCTCCTATAACGCGGGGGGCGTATATAATCTTAAAAGCCTTAATCCCGTATCGTTTAAATAGGTAAGTAATATACTTAGATAGCTATATATAAGAAACGGTATCTATATAGTTCTTCGTATCTCTCTAGAAAACTTTATATCTATACTACTTATCCGGCCGGGTTAAGTTTAGAAATACCTTAACCCCCTCGATCTACTACCGGTAAAAGAGCTAAAAAGTATACTAGCTAATATTATAAGTAAAAGGACTCCGGTATTATAGGTATATACTATATTCGACCTTACTATACTAGTTTATCTTACTATAATTTATTATTATAATAAAAGCCCTTAGGGGTATACTACCTGCTTATAGGCCCTCTTTTAATAGGTTAAGGTAAAAGATATTAGTAAGCTCTATAGTTAAACGGTTATCGGAGTATAGGAGTATATAATTACCCTATAGGAAGTTAACTATAGTATATAAATAAACGCTCGGGTCTCTCCTATTCTCTATTAAGACCCTTTACGCGGTTTATATAAAGTCGGGAATCTAATCGGGAGTATATAAATCCTTAATCGTACCTACTAATCGGTTAATAAAGTTTATTCTCTTACGTTTAGCTAGTTCCCTCTTAAGGTTAAAGAATATCCCCTTAATAGTTATACTCCGTAGATATAGCGCTAGGTTAATCCCTTTAGCTTATTAGATAGTATAAAGCTTAATAATAGCGGTAGTATATTACTTATAGGTATTATACGATAGCAGAAAGTATAAAGGGATTTTAACGGAGGCCTTATATACTGCTTCCTTTTCTTCGGTTATAATAAGGATAAGTATATCCTTTATATCTATAGCTATAATAATCTCCTCCTATACCTTATACTTATTATTAGTTTTAATCGGGGCGGTAATATCCTAATCCCTCTTCCGCTTCTGCCTATAGCTGCTAGCGTTACTACCTTACTTATCGTCCTGCTTTAAGGCTGCGATAGATTTTTTCTCTAAGTACCTTTATCTCTCTAATTGTTATAAGCCCGAGCCTAGTAGCTCGTGCGTATAGCTATAGGCTATAGACCCTAACCCTAACAGTACGGGGATAGTACGGGCCCTCGATAGGCCCTCGACGGGCCCTCGACGGACCCTTAGTAGAGATACCCTTATATATATATAGCCTATAGAGAGGACTCCTTTTAAGACCTCTCCTCTTCCTTCTTTATACTTTAGAATATATCCTATTAGTACTTACCTGCAGTCGTATTATAGGTTAGCCCCTTATATTTCTAAAGTATCCTAATTCCTTAAAAGAACTCGGTTTTTAATACTTTAGCAGGCAGACTAGCAGAGCAGATAATAATAAACGACGCTATATAAGCTTTACAAATTCCTCTCCCAGATAACGAGATAAATCTAGCAGATAACCTTCTAGCAGACGGGTAGCAGATAGCCCTACCCCCCTAATAAATACCCGGTATAATATATACCGACCCCTAGTAGAATATTAGTAATACCTTTCGTACTTAGTAGGACTTTATAGTTCCGGATCCCTATATTTCTCCGGCAGATATAGCTAGCTATATTAATATCTAACCTAATCCCGCGGCGCTAGCGGCCTTAATGCCCCTATATCGTAAACCTCTTCCCTCGAGCGTACCGTATAATAATAATAAGGCTACCTTTCGCTCTTAGCGCGTAACTATTAAATATAAACTATATACCGATACTATTTTTATTAGTAATTAACGGGATTAATAGGTCTTTTTCTAGTCTTCCCTCTCTCCCTATATTTAATAGCGGGTTACTACCTACTATAAGGAGGGTAGCGGTAACTAGACCTATAATATCCCGAACTTTCTAAACTACCTTAAAAACTACTTCGGGGACCCGTACTACGCGTATACTATACTTACTAAGCTAAACGCCTTTTATATATAGGATACTTACTAGTTCTCTCGCTTCCTAGTCGACTTCGAATAGTTACTAGCTATAGCGGGAGGCCTTTATTAAACGGAGGAAGTCCGAGTTAACTACCTCTATAACGCGCTATCTCTATATATTCGTAAAAAGGCTATTAAACGAAATATTAACCGCTCCTCCTATACCGGCGCAGTTACGGGATATTATAATATCGCCTAGGATCTAGAGATATAGGACCTTGAATAACGCCTCTTAAACGGTTACTATTAGAACTCCTCTCCCTAGAGTTACCTATCTTCTAATCCTTTATCTCGTAATTATAATAGCGATATTATAATATCGGGGGTTAACGCCGCGTACTCTAGGTACTATAGATTATAATCCCGTAACCGAGGTAGAGGCGCCCCTTTTAACTAGCGGGGCGGATATAAAGGGTCGCCTCCTTCTGCCTTATCCTCCTCCTATCCCGAGAACCGGTATCGGGCTTAATAAACCTCGGAGACTATCTATAATACCCGATATAACGCTAGAGCCTGTTTTCGTTATAGCTTTTAATAATATTTTATTCGTAATTACTCTTTACTTCTTACTCGCGCCCCGACTATAATCTACTCGCTAAAGGTTAATACGGGTTTATTTAAGGACGAAGGGAACTTACCTAAGGGTAAGGGAAAAGCTTAGCTCTTAAGTTTAATCTCTCTTAGGAGCCCCGATATCTATATCCCTTAGTAGAGGATAATACGATTATATACTATAAGATCTAAGATAGAATAGATAAGCCGCCCTTCCTTATTCTAGTTTTATTTAAAAATATATACTTTCTTAACGTTTAGATTAATAGTAGATATAACTATTATAGTATAATTAGTAAACGTCTCGCTTAGCAACTTAGATTAGAGTAAATCCGTCTTCCCTATACTTATAATTTAAATACTATCTTAAGCCTTTAGTATAACCGGTTAATTACCTATATAGCTAAGATTATAATAAACTTTAATAAGTAGTAGTATCCCGCCTACCTCTATATAATCCCGGGGATAGCCCGTAATACGATATTAGGCTTTCCTTAGCTATAATATCGCCGCGTTATCCTAGATACCTAGCGGGGCCGTCTTATTATCGGGGCGGCCGATAATATAATAGTTTAAGAAGCTACCTAACGCCCTACCGGGGCTTACATTTATAGCTTAATTAGGAGTATCTATATAGGTATCGCGGCTAGGGAGTAGAAAAAGAAATAATTAGCTTATACCTTTATAGCTATTAGTCTTTATAAGATAATATATATCCTTATACTAATAGCTTTATATACACCGCGATCGGTATAGGGCTAGAGCGGGCCTATACTGCCTCCTAAGGTAAGTAATTTTATAGACCTCTTTAATAAGGATAAGGCATCCGAACTTCCCCTATACCGTAATAGCTTAAACTATTATATCCGCTTAAAGCCAGGTAATAATAGCCGTATTCCTAAACTCCCGTAGGATCTACTTTATAATATATTACGGGATTAGCTTCTAGAACTTCGGAAATAAGTTACCGAGTTAATAGATAAGGGTTAGGTATAGGCTAGTACCTTATCTATAGCGGTACTAGTACTCCTTATTAAAAAGGCCGATAAAGGTTAGCGTTTTTATATAAACTACTATATACTTAATAAGATTATATAATAGGATTATTATCCGCTTCCCCTAGTTAAGGAGATACTCCGCTCCCTTTCTAAAGTAAAGTAGTTTACTAAGCTTAACGTATACTCGGCGTTCTACTATATCCGGATAGCTTCGGGTAACGAGTACCTTACTGCTTTCCGGATAAAGTTCGGCTTATTCGAGTAGCTTATTTATCTATTCGGCCTTATCGGGGCTCCTGCGATATTCTAGCGGTTTATTAATAATACTCTGCAGAATATCCTAAACGACTATATAATAGCCTATTTAAACGACCTTCTAATCTTTTTTAATAATTCCCGAAAGGATTATATATAAAAGGTTTATAAGGTGCTGCAGCATCTTCGAGATACCGGTCTATACCTTAACCCTAAAAAGTATACTTTCGCTATTAAAGAGATTAAATACTTTAGGTTTATTATTAAGGCCGGCGTCGGAGTTTATACCGATCCCGCTAAGATAGTAGCTATTCGAGATTAAAAGCCCTTAATAAAGCTTTATAAAATCCGTAGCTTCCTTAGCTTCGCTAATTTCTACTATAATTTTATTTATAACTTCTTTAAGGTAATCGAGCCTTTAATCCGCCTTACTCGTATAAAGGTGCCGTTTTATTAAACGGAGGAAGAGGATAGGGCTTTCGAGGCCCTTAAGCTTACCTTTATTTCTACCCCTATCCTTACCTAATAGGATCCGGACCTTAATACCGTTATAAAGGCCGACTACTTTAAGAATACGCTAGAAGGCTATATATCCTAGTACGATATTAACGGTATCTTATAGCTAGTAGCTTACTACTCTACTCGCTTTATAACGGCGGAGCGTAATTATACGATTTATAATAAAGAACTTCTTATAGTTATTACCTATCTAATAGTATAGTTATCCGAGCTTTATAGCGTACGCTCCCCGTTTATTATATTTACGGATTATAAGGGCTTAAAGTACTTTATTTAGCTATAGCTAATCTCCGAGCGCTAGGCCCGATAATCCGAAATACTTTCCCTATTCCGATTCTACTTAAAATATCGTCCCGGGGTATAAGCGGCTCGCCCGGATATACTTTCCCGTCGGGAATAGAACGCAGGGGATACCGAATAGCCCCTAGCTTAGATCTTTTAGCCTTTATCTATCTCCCGCCTTACTTTATATATAAAGTAGCTACGCCCCCGTCCTACTCCTATAGCGTCCCTATTATATTCCTATATTATTTTTATTCCCTTATAATCTAGCCCCCCGGCTTAACTAATAGAGCTATAGGATCCTTCTATACTACCGGGTAACCGGCTCTTTTTTAACCCTAGTTTATAAGCGCTCTAGGATACAGCCCTAGTAAATAACCCCTTTTACCGGCTTTATTTTATAGCAGTATATAATAGTATATAATCCTTCCCTTAAGAAGCGGTAACCTATAAGCAGATTATAGACTATACGATTAATACTTATAGAACGCTAATATACTAGTACCGCCTATAGCTACTATACTAGGAGCCCCTAACTATATATATCTTTTAGTAAGTTTATAACTCCCCCCTAGTTAGTTACCCGGGCTATAATAGTACTTTTAAGGTTCTTTAATATAATTATTATTAGGACGGTATATTCTAGGACGTCCGTTATTTCGTTTAGAATTATAACGTATATATATATAGTACCCCTTTGCAGCGCTTACGCTAAGGGCTTTTATAGCCCCTCCCGGTATCGGAACGATTCTAATCCTAGCTTTCGGTAAACTTTATAACGGACCTTTCGGTAAACTCCCCGGAGGCACCTACCTGCCTTATAGTTATTATAGATCGTCTTTTAAAGTATGTTTAGCTAAAGGCTATAACTTCGATAGAAGCCGAAGCGTACGCCCTAAAATTCTATAATATATAGTAGCGGTTTTACGGATTTCTATTCTCCCTTATTAGCGATTATAGTTCGGATTAGGTAGGGGACTTCTAATTATACCTCTATAAGTCGGTCGGTATATAATAGCTCCTTTTTATAGCTTATTACCTATAGAGCGACGGAGGGACGGAGCGGGCGAACTAGGAGGTTTAAAAGTACTTCCGGGCGTTTATTTCCTTTGCCTAGTTCGACTAGCCCGATTACCTCTCTACCTATTAGCTAACGTTAAACGGCTATAGCTCCTTAGTTATAGGTTTTAATCCGAATTACCTTTTAAATAGCTACGATATTAATATAATCGCTCGCCTACTAAATACTGCTAAGCTATCGGGTAGCCTATAGGGCCGGGCCGTCGCCTTCTTTAACTATCTCCGGGAGGGAACCGACCTTGCCTAGGCTGCGATAGTATACGCTTAGTAATAGTAGGAGTTCGGAGCGAACCGCTATTAGCGCCCTATTAAAAAGTTCGTTGTTAATAACTAAGTTTAGCTCTTACTATATAATATTAAAATAAACCGCTTTAAAAAGAAGTTAGACTAGCTTTACTTAAAGTATATAATCTTTACTATCCCGACTCTAACTATAATTACTTTTAATATCCCTAGGAATATTTACTTAACTTTTTATATTAACTTAGTAAAACGGGCCTATACTAACCCGCTATTTATATAGGATAAGATAAACTCCCGCCCTAGGCCTGTCCTAATCTTATCCCTAGAGGACGGGACGACCTATTAGGAGTATTATATAGATAAGATCCTAGCTGCTAAAAATAAGCTAGGTAGGGGAAACTATTATCGGGTATTAGTTAAATAGACTAATTATAACGCCTTTACTTAAGTAGACTTAGAAGTAGTTATAGATATTAAGGCCTTAAACCGCTTTAAAGCTAAATAGGGGGATATTCGACTTAATAATAGTCCGGTTTTATAATAGCGGAAAACTAAGCGAGTATAAGGATAGTACGGGCATATTATATTAAAGGATAATTATTATATTATAAGTAGGGTTAAATAACCGGCTCCTTTTCTTAAGATCCTACCGGTATATAAGAAAAAATTATAAATATAAGCGGTATACCCGACTAGTGACAAAGCGGCAGAGCGCCCCTACCGCAATGTGTATAGCGCGCACGCGGCGAACTCTAACAAGGGGCGTAGGCTAACGGGCGCTACGAAATATAAAACGAAGGCATTAAAGTTAGTTTGCTTAAGTATAGGGAAGAAAACACTATACTTTTTATTGCTCTACAGAGGGGGTTTGGGGCTCCTTAATATAGCCGCCGCAGGCACGATAAGAAGGGGACAGGGGGGTTATACTCCACCCTGGCCACTTTGTCACTAGGCGGTATCGTTCCCTTAGAATAAAAATACCCCGGTAGCCTATAACTCCGGTAACGATTTATATCCTCCCGACGATAATACGGGCAACCCTAACCGGCGCCCGCCCCGGGCCCGGGGGGTCCTTTTATATAGATTAGCTAGTAAATATACTATACTTGCTAAGATATTATCTCGGGTAGCGTCCCGCTTTTCCCGATAGCGGTTATCCCGACGAGTTTCCTTTTAGAAAGCTCGTTACTAGTCCTATTCGTTATTAGCTTCCTTAATTATAACTTTATAGCGGGGCCGTTAAATCCCCGGGAAAGGGGGGAGAGGGGGTTTAATTGCTTACCGATATATAAACTAGGCTAATATTAGTTTTACCGACTCCCTACGCTAAAGCGTATAGTCCTTACGCTATTATATTCTATAGCTGCTAACCCGTAGGGGCCGCGCTAACGATTCTATAATACGAGGGAGTACTAGGGAATAGCTAGCGGTTAAAAGGTATTATAGCTCCGCTATAGGCGTAAGGAGAAGTTATTTATCCGATAGTCTAAAATATATTAGGAGACTCTATATCCTTAAACGGGGAAAAGTTATAAATACGCTAACGGCTATAACGGTTACCCTATAGGGTAGTAGTAATAGTACGAACGATATATAAAGACTCCTTACGGGTAGCGTTAAGGGCTATAACCTAATTACATCCCGTAACTATAAACTCCTTAAAAAAGGTAGGCTTATATCCGCATACGTTACTAACCTTCTTTTATCCCTCTAATATAATATAGTTGCCCTTATTAACTATATAAAATAGCTCTCGGGCGGTATATTATAAGTTAGGCGACCCGGCGTATAATTGCTTTCCCTAGTTATACTTTATATAGCCCCGGGTATACGCCTTATAGGACGCACTATAACTACGCTTATAATCGAGTTTACTATAGTTAAGCAGATAGCTTAAATAGTTATTATAAGGATACTTTATTTACTTAAGCGGGGCTATATCGTTATTATCGGAGTCTCTAATAATAGCGTATATACCTATAGCGTAACGACCCTTCTATATAATTATTAGCTCTACGGATACGGAGAGGGTTTATTCTATACTTACGTCGGGCTTATTATTATCGCTACTATAACCTCTGCTAGGCCTGCTACGAGAGGGTAGGGGAGGGGGAGGGGGAGTAGTAGTAGCCGATATATTATTTATTTATTTAATTAATTATTTATTCGTCTCTCTTTAAGGTTATACGGAGGGATTACTATATATTTATTATAGGATTGCTCGTCTTTGCCTAAGAATACGCTAAGAAGTTACTATATACTTATTATAGATATCTAAGAATATTTAAGCAGGCGCGTATAAGTACTACTATATATTTATTATAGATTAAGGGTAGAGACGGAAAGGAACTAGGTTAGTCCTTAGGTAGGTAGGGAAAGGGGTATTTATATATCTAGGGAGGGGACTGCTAAGCTAGTATAGCTATATAGATACCTGATTTTAATAAATTATATAGGTTTAGTAATCTATACTTAAGCACTTATTTTTACTGCCTGCTATAATATAGCCGCCGGCAGAAGGGGGGGGCTATATTATAGGCCCGAGCCTAGTAGCTTATACGTATAGCTATAGGCTATAGACCCTAACCCTAATAGTACGGGGATAGTATAGGCCCTCGATAGGCCCTTAACGGGCCCTCGACGGACCCTTAGTAGAGATACCCTTATATATATATAGCCTATAGAGAGGACTCCTTCTAAGACCTCTCCTCTTCCTTCTTTATACTTTAGAATACATCCTGTTAGCACTTACCTGCAGTCGTATTATAGGTTAGCCCCTTATACTAATATATCCTTAAACTTCGGTTTACTCTTTAGCATATATTTAATTACTACCTCGCTTATAAATAATAGGAGCTTCCTCTTATCTATAAGGTCTAGGGGGAGGGGCTTATTAGACTGCACCTATATACTATAGTTATCGGGCTAGCCTTATAAGATAGGCGGGAACTTTAACTTAGTATACTAGTCCTATATTTTTAATAGTATAACAGTTAGTCTATAAGGCTTATTTTATATAGTATATAAGGGTCGGCGAATATCTACTTACCCTCTATTCCTGCTACTTCGGTAAATATACCCTTAATATCGCCTTCGGCCTATTAGATAGCGATATAGCTAGAAACGCCTTATAATTAGACTAGAGAGTATAAAATAGCTTATTATCCTGCTATTCCTAGGGGATATTATAAGCAGTATTAGAGGGAGGCGCTATAATTAGGTTAACCTTACTACCTAAGCAGAAGTTAGGTAATAAATATATAGGTAAGATCTAAGTTTTAACCTAAATATTTATATCGGTTTAGAAATTTCCTATAGAAATTAACTCGGTAGGTAATCTTTTACCCCCCCCTCCGGTAGCTAAAAAGGGATTCTAACCCGAAATAAATTAAAAAGCCTATTAAGTCGAAGCTAAGGAAGCGGGAAAGAGTTTATACTAATACTAGAAAATAGAGGGCATATAATAATTATTCTAAAACTAAATAGCGTAAGATTTCGCTAGAGGATTTAGTAAAAGAAAAGGTAAAAGGGGGGGGGGGAGGGAAAAGAGATACTAGCTAAATAGTATAAGTAAGTTTATTAGGTAAGTTTTAGGATAATCCAAGATAAGATATTAAAATATAGTTAAAATATAGTTAATATAAACTATTCTACCTAGTAAACGCCTTTCCCTTTCCCCTTTCCCTTATCCGAAGAACTCGCCCCCTCCGGCCCTCCCGTACTAAGCTTATACTTTATTTTCTTTAATAAAGTTTCTACTATTTATACCTCCGATATAGCGTTTAGTATTAGTATCCGTACTATAAGGTCGATTATTAGTACTTCGATATCTTTATAAGATATATTAAAAATATCTCCCCTAATATAGTAACTTAAGCTAGGACCCGGTCTAAAATCCTCTATAGATTTAACCTTATATAAGTAAGAGAAAGGCCGTTTCGAACCTCTACCTTACGCAATATTAGTATAAGCACTATAGAACTAGCAGGATATACTAACTTAGTATAAGAGTAGTTCTTAAAGAGGGTATCGGAGTAAGTAGTGTATAGGGATATAGCTATAATATAGATAGATTTGCTAGATTAGCGTTATTCTTTTAATCCTCCTAAGTATAAAGGGAGAATAAAGGGTATAATTGCAAGTCTTTACCCTCGATAATAAGCCCGCTAATCCTACCGTATAGGCTTCTAATTTTAGCCGTAGATTTAAGCTCGCTAAAGTATTTATTAGAGATATTAAGAGCTAAGGCTTATAGTTAAGCAAGTAATATCTTCTTAAGCTTAATATAGTAATCGAAACTAAACTCGACCTGCTTTACAAGACTAGTTAATATAATTAATATATCGGCAGTAGTATTATCGGATATCTTAGATATTTCGGCTACTATATATAAAAGTCTAGGTAGGATAATAAGGTATAGGGGTTATAAGAGTTCGAATATAAATATTCGTATATTCTTATAGTAGATCCTATATAAGCCGGGGTAGACCGATAGGTGCCGGATACGCTCGGGAGGGATATAGAATTAGATTTAAGTAGGGCTCGGCTTACCTTTAAAGTATATAGTAGAAATATTAAGTCGGAAGAATACCTTTAAAGAAACCCTGCTCTAGAAGATATCTAAGGTAGGCCTATAAATAGCGAAATATCTATTATAACTAAGACGAGACCTTCGCTAATTTATAGAAGTCGGGAAAGACTATATAATATCTAGTAGTTACTAATCGAGTTATTCCTTAAGATCCTCTAAAATATTAAATAAACTAGCTCCGATAATATCTACGGGTCCGAAGTTAAAATCGATATCTACTAGTCTGGAGTTATTATTATTAGTATTAGTATCGGTATCGGAGGCGGGAATTTATCGGGTATTACGTTTAGCCCGCCGGGATAAGCTATTATAGCTACCGTTTCCGATAGAGGTAGATATAGGGGCAAGGTTTAGGCCGTATAAGGCCTATTACTATATCGTAAATACGGTTTCGTTAACGCTAGGTAGTAGATAACTATATAATACCCCCTGTTTAGAGAGCGATAGATAATTATATAGTGCCTCCTGCTAAGATCGATAGATAACTATATAGTGCCCCCTGCTTAGAGAGCGATAGATAACTATATAGTGCCCCCTGCTTAGAGAGCGATAGATAACTATATAGTGCCCCCTACTTAAAGAGCGATAGATAACTATATAGTGCTCCCTACTAAGAGCGATAGATAACTATATAGTGCCCCCTATTTAGAGAGCGATAGATAACTATATAGTGCCCCCTGCTAAGAGCGATAGATAACTATATAGTACCCCCTATTTAGAGAGCGATAGATAACTATATAGTACCCCTTATTAAAAGCGATAGATAACTATATAGTGCCCCCTACTTAGAGAGCGATAGATAACTATATAGTGCCCCCTGCTAAGAGCAATAGATAACTACGTAGTGCCCCCTATTTAGAGAGCGATAGATAACTATATAGTGCCCCCTAATCTAGAAACTAGGTAACGGAATTAAGTAGAACTATAGTCTAGAGATATAACAGTTAGTTTCCTCTACTTATAAAGTTTAATCCCTTATATAGAAGAAGGAAATCTACTTATAATTTAAAATCTAGGGGACCTAGTTCTCCGAGTATTAGAGTAAATCGGTAGGCCTTATTCTTAGAGGAAGGAATAATAATCATCCTAGTAGCAGGTATAGTATACCGATAATAGCGTTAACGACGAATACTAAAGTAATATTTAAGGAGAGGAGAGGATTAGCGATAGCTAATAGAGTCTAGGAGCTAGAGGTCTAGCAGGTGCGAGAAATAGCTTACTTATAACCTCTACGTTCGGTAAAATAACGCTAAGCGTAGCGTAATAACGTATAATCCCGATAAAGATAAAACGCGTTATATAAATCGGACCCGTATCGGTAAAAGATTATTTCTATATTCGATATTATACGTAATATATCCTTAGCAGTAAAGGCCTACTATCGGCTAAGATAAGCGGTAGTTAGGTAAAAGCTAGCTAGAAGCCTAATTATAGTTAATACTATAAGGTGCTAAATATTTAAGGAAAGCAGTTAGTACTAAAGAGTACTAAATACTTAAGGAAAGCAGTTAGTATTAAAGGGTACTAAATACTTAAGGAAAGCAGTTAGTATTAAAGGGTATTAAAAAGGAGCTAGATATTTCGCATTATTTAGTATTAACTACTAGAAGATCTATATATACTAGGTATATATACCTGCAGAAAGTATATATAGGTTTAGTAGAATAGTATTACGTAGGAGCTCCGGTATATAGGCTATAATCGTCCTAACTATCTACCTCCCTAGCTAGGGTAATTTAACTATTTTATATAAGTATAGTATTAAATCTATTAAAAAGCGAGGAATCCGGAGCGTTATCTTAACCGTTAAGTAAGCTTTGTAAAGCTCTCTTAAAAGCTCTAGTAACCCTTCTCGTTTCCCTATTCGCTAATACCTACTCCTTATCGATAGTATTATCTGCCTCCTATTACTTAGCCTTCTTAAAAGCCCTTATAAGTATCTTAGGCGCTATAACTAACTCTCCCTCGATTAGGGCGGCTATATTCTTCCGCTTCCCTATCTTTATAATAGGGGTATCCTACTCTACCTCGTTAGTACTCTTACCCTTACCCTTACCCTTTTTAATAAGCGGTATATCCTCCTATTCTATATTATCCCTACTCTTACGCTTTCTCTTACTTAACTTAAAGGGAATATTATTAAGGGGCTTCTTAAATATAGACTGCCTTCTCTTCCTCTAGCTATTAAAGTTAATCTTAACTTACTTATCGCGTATAATCTCGGCCTACTCTATAATCTTATTAATATTATCGACCGTCTACTTTACTATATCGAAGATAACTAGCTAGTTAAGAGTATTCCTAAATTAGCCCGATTCCTAAATACCCTTAACTTAAGTATCGGGGAGTATATCTAATACTTTACTAAACCGAAAAAGGAAATCCTCCTTTAGCTATCCTCTATCCGTTTTACTAAGGAGTAGTAGCTATACTAGTTAGTAATAAAAGTCGGTAAATATACGGGTATCCGGCGAGTTAAAGTCCTCTATAATATCCGGGTGCTTTATCGATTAAACGTACCGGTTAAATAGCTAGCTCTAGATTACCCGAAGAACCTTATATAATAGTAGCTCTCTAAGTTTATTATATAGCTCTAACTAAACCGGGAACTTAACCTTAATAGCTAGCGTTTATACCTCTTTAATATATACCTTATACTCGAGATAGTTATAAGCTATATTATTAACCCGAAGCACTACCTAGGTAACTTCCGATTTCTAATTAATACGAATTAGACGGCCTATAAACTATATAGTAGTACCGAAATTCTAGGGATACTATACTTAAATACCGAAAGAATAATAATAGTATAGGTTTAGCTCTACGGATCTATAACGCTAATTAAATACTATAATATCGATATTAGCCTTCGAGTTATTAAACTTAGATATTTAAGCTGCCTTTTCTAAGGAGGTTATACTAGTACGAATAGATAGGACTAATATAAACGCCTTTTCGAGGATAGCGGTAAGAAGCCTATAAGTTATTAGCTTAAACCTTAAAAGAGATTAATACCTTTAAGTGCTAGATACGGGATAGTTATTAGTATTAAATAGTACGAATAGGGAGGGTAGCGTACTTAGCACCTTTTAGTACTAAATAGAAGAGTAGGCTAGTTAGTACTATTTAATACTAATCGGAGGGTAGATTAGTTAGTACCCTTTAATATAAACCTAAGGAATATAGATTTCGCACCTAATAGTACTAACTTAAAGAAGGGGTTTACTTATAGTTATTCCTAAGGAGTAGCGATTATTACTAAAGTTCTCTCTCCCTTAGCGGCTTGCTAAGCGATAAGCTCGAGGATATAAGTATTAATAGGGGACTTATAAATAACCCGGCTTAAAACGGCCTTCTACTCGGTTAGGATAAAGTTATATAGGTTATTACCGTATACTAGGAGCTGTAAATATAATAGGCTTAGATCTCTAGTATTATAAATAATCGCTTCCGTATATACTGCGCCGAATAAGAGGAGATTACTATCGTTATAGGCTATTTCCTTAGTAACCTATCGAGTAGTTTTTCGTATCTTTCGTTTACTAATTCTTATCCGGGCCGGTATTTCTCCTATACTAGTAAGATCGTTTATAGCGCTCTCCCTAAACGCCGCGCCTATAAAGTCCTTATTATATATAGCCTTATAGCTTAGCTAGTCTATCGAGGCGATTATAAATATACGGAGAAGACCCGGGTCTAGGCGGGCGGCGATATCCTCGCTATTATCTATCGCTCCTATAACGGGGTTAGGCTCTTATAAGACCTTAATTAAATCCTCGATAACGCCTATATTATCGTCGCCCTTTATTAGGTCCTAGAAGTACTTATTTATAAAATCGTCTACTTACGCTTTATAAATACCGTGCTTAAGCTTATAAGTCTTTATATAGTATAATAGGATACCGTCCCTAGGGCAGATAAGCTAGGGGGAACTATCCGTATAATCGGGGAGCTTTATAATAGTATCTATACTCCGGCGTATTCTAATATACGCTAGTATAGCTTTAACGATCTCCCGTACCCTCGGTCCGTTATCCGTATTATAAAAGGCCTAAATATCCGGTAATAGGGTTTACTATAACTATCCCCGTAATTTATACGCCTTATAAAGCTCGTTCTTACGAATATTAGATATACTATCCGGCAGAAACCCTAGTATAGGGCTATTCGGGTTAACTTTAGGTTCGGTATTAAGTTTAAAATAACGGTTTAAATTTATATTTTCCTAAAATAGACTAGTAAGCCCCCGGTAATTAGACTACTTATTAATAATAGATATTACAGAAACTATAACGAGTAAGGCCGGGTTTATATTAGTATCGTTATAAACCGGGTTATATATTACGCGGATAATTATTCTAACGAAGCGAGACTAGCCGGTATAAGGGTTATAAACGGTCTAGTACTCGTTTAAGATAATATACTAGAAATAAAATCCCTTAGGGAACTTTATTATCCGGTATTACCGAAAGAACCTAGGGTATATAAATCGTTTCTTTTTTATCTTATAGTTATAAAATATAGTCGGGTTACTTTTTTTAACCTATTCGCTAAAAAGCTTCTTATAAACCTCGGACGGGATATTAAATCTCTTCCCGAGTAGCGTACTATATTCTTCTAGGTCTAAGTTAGCTATAGCCGTATCCTTATCCTAGTTATTATCCTTAGTAATTTTAAAGCTACTACCGCTATAATCGGTATTACGCGCCTTCTCTACCTTAAGCTCGAGGATCTCTTTATCGTCGTCCTCGTCGTTATTAATAAAGGCTATATCCTATTCTCGCCCCTTTAATTATTTACCCTTAGTAATATCCGACTTATAGGCTGCCTCTACCGTCTTACAGATAATAGCTATCTACTTAAAATCGTACTTATAAACTAGGTCCTATATATCGAACTCCTAAGGATTAATTCGGAAGGGTCGGTAGCGCTTATCCTATATAAAGCCCAGACCCTATATCTTCTTTATTATTCGGTAGATAATAGTAGAGTAAGAGAATAGCTAGATTTTATATATATTCTATTATATAATAAGGTTAATATCTATAAAGAGTTAGCACCTTTAAGTATTAAAATAGGACTTTAGGATACCCCTAGTTAGCACCTAAGGGTACTAACTAAGAGGGTAAACTAGTTAGCACCCTTAGGTATTAACCGGTTAGTAGTAAAGGTAACTTACTAGGAACGTATTTTTCTGCTTAACTATAACCTCTATCTCTAATAAAGCTACTCGGTCGTTATTATAGCTTATTAAAGGGCAGGGTTATAGCTAGTATTATTCTTAGAACTATAAAATAACTATAACTCGAAGGTCCTATCGGCAAAATAGCGATTAGCCTTATTAAAATACTACTCGATAATAGGCGCTAGTAATATAAGTATAATAGGTATAATTATATTAAATTCGTCCCTAGGGAGTTCGTTATACTCGGTATAGCCGGCCTCTTTAAGCAGAGCTAAGCGGAAGTCGATAGCTAGTTTTCGTTTTATAAGGAAGATTAGGGTTTTCCTAGTCCCTATATCGTTAGTAAGCAGGGCACTATATATAGCCTTATCTACTATATATCGCAGGCAATAAATATCTATATAATTAATTAATAACCCGGAAGATTATAGGATAAGGGAGAGCACTTAGTACCTATAAGTGCTAGGAATAGGGGCTAGTTCCTAGTACTTATTAGTATTAAGTGCTAAAATAGCTTACTAATAACCTAAAATAGCTTTAAACTTATTCCGTTTAGGTTAAGGGGTTTACTGTACTTATCGTCCCTATAATCTAGGCGTAGATCTATATATTTAGCGTCGCCTTTAATATCCTTACAAACTATCTTAAAGTCCTCTAGGGCTTTTTCGAATAGGATTTTAACTAATAGTCGGAAGGGTATAAGGCCTAGTATAGCATAATACTACTTTAGCCGTTCCCTATACTCTACGTAAGTAAGCTCTAGCTATTCTTACCCCTTATCCGTATTAGCCTTAGCCTTTTTAATACTTATACCGAGTATAACGGCGTCGGCGTTAAGGTTAAAGATATACTAATCTATACTATAAGTATTACTAAGTAGAATACGAAACTTTTCGAAAATATCTTTATTCCGAATAAAGGTAACTACCGGCGTAGCTAGTAGCCTACGCCGGTAGACCTCGTTTACTAGGGATAGTATAGTTTAATAATCGATAGGAGCGATCTTAAATATAGAATCGATAATTTCGGCTCTATAACTATAGCTATAGCTACTACTACTACTATAGTTAAGCTTTTAGTAACGGGCCGCTATAGTTAAAAAACCCGTATATTATTAAAGATTTTCGTAAGTAATATAAATAGTTCCTATAAAAGCGTTATCCGGGATTTTCGCTTAGAGTTAGTAGAATTCGGCGGCTATATCTACTACCGCCTATACTGCAAGGTTATCCGGTATATTATCTATATTATCGTCCGTAAAGCGCTTATAAGTAGCAGCTATAGCGTATATATATAATTCGATACCTTTATCGCTAAATATAGGCTTTTTCTTAAAATCGAATCCTCCTGCCTTCTTTTTATCTATAGTTTTAAAGGAGTATCGCTATCGGATATAGGTAAGATAAGATACTACCCTATAGAATAGGTTATCGTATAAGAAGCCCTATAAGTAATCGTCGCTTAGCTCCCGACGGGTATAACGCTATATATCCTTTATATTTAGGTTAATCCTAGTCGGATAATAAGCAAGGTACTATAATACAGCTATATTCGCAGTCGTATATATATTAATCTTTTCGGGTTAAGCGCTACCGGTATTACCGTTCCTAATTAGCCGTACCGGTTATATTAGGTCGTTTAATATAAATTCGTAGATCGCTTTTAGCCGGGCGTTTTTATATCCTTTAACTAGCTTAATATACTACCTCTACGCTTTTACGTTAATTACCGGGTTATCCTAGAATTTATATGCCTTCGCCCTAATTAGCGGGCCGAAAAACTTATATACTAATAAGCGGTTAGTTATTATTACTCTCTAACCCTTATATATAAGTAGTTTCAGTATTCGGGTTAGTACCTTTAAATACTAGAGCTCTAGGTATATACCCTAGTAGCACCTTTAGGTACTAATAGGCTAAGAAATAGCTAAGTTAGTACTAAAAAGTACTAGTAGATCGAGGAATAGCTAAGTTAGTATTAAAAAGTACTAATAGATCGAAAAATAGCTTAGTTAGCACCTTTTAATATTAACTAAATAGGAACGGCCGAGTTCGTACTAAAGGATACTAACTTATAAAGTAAAAGAAAGTATAGTATAGGGGAGGAGGGGCTATCGGTACTATTAATACCTATTTCTACTACTTACTAAGATAGTTCTAATATATATAAATATATTTAATCTTATCTAGGCCGAGGATCTCGCTTATTACCTCGGTAAGTTTCTCTATAAACTATAGGGGGTAATAGAGAGTAACTTTAGAATACTACCGGCCGATAAAGTTCGGATTATTCTTTACCTCCGTCTCTGTAAGTACTCTAGCCTTCTTCTCCTTTATATTTAAGGCGTCGGGCGCCTTATCCTACTAATCTAGTAGTAAGCGCTCCCCTTTCCGGTTATAAATTTCGTATATAGGTAGGTAGCTATAGTTTATAAGTAGGTTATACTTTTAAGCTAAGCTTCTAATAGTAATAATCGCCTTCTTCGTCGCCTTATTAGCGAATTCCGGGTATATTTTTAAGTCTGGGACGGTAAGTAATATATTAGAGCTCCGGTTTAGGGTAAAATACTCCTTAGGAAACTAGATCTAGATCTTAGCCGAAGTAGTAGTTCCTATATCCCTATATATATTACTAGATATAGCGCTTATAGGTATATCTAAGGCGCGCTAGGTCTCCTTATTACTACTATCTATCGTATTCGCTACGCTCTTCGCCCTTACCCTCGCCCTCCCTTTTATAATAGGGGCTGCTTTATTACCCCGGGTACCGCTATAGGAGCCCGAACCCTTTAATAATATCTTTATAGCCCGTCTCCTCCTTAGTTTCGGCTAGTTAAATCTAGCTCTTAAACCTATCCTTATTATATTTTTTAGTTCTCGTTTTACGCTAACTTTTACCTAGCTATAGCTTTTTTTTAAGTTAATACCTTTAAGTACGAGTTTAATAGCCTATAACCTCGATAAGAGCGGTTAAGAGAGAAGTTTATTATAAGAAAGAAGAATTAAAATCTATAAAGGGGGGAGAGAAGGCCGGTATATATATTAAGGGGAGAGGTAGTAGCGGTAGTAGCTTTTATAATTATATATAGCGCTAGTAGCGCGGAAACTTTACTTAACTAGGCAAGCGTTATAAACCCTAGCCTTAAAGCGCTATTGCTTATAGTATTCTGCCGGGCCGTAGGGCCTGTAAAAGGCAGCTGTAACGGCTACTAACGCCGTTACCTACGGCCTTTTTTAAGGGCCTGCTACGCTAGCGCGGCTGGGTGACTTAGGGCCTTAGGTGACGGTCACCCGGGGCGGTGACGGGCTGTGATAAGCTGAGCTGACCGACTCTTCCGAAAACTGTTGCAGATATCAATACGACGTAAGAAAGCTGACTGCAGATACATACATAATTAATACGACATAGAAAAGCTGACTGCAGATACACACAGACCATACGGATGTCCCTACCATGAGGATTGACCTACCACATTCTCAGCCCCTGTCTGAATGGGGGGTTGATACTGTGGCAACCGGTAACCGTAGCATTGCCAGACAGTTCCAGAACTCCAAAGTCTACATTAGTTCGTCAAAAAGGTACCTTTGCACACACCTATAGGTACCTACCTAGGTGAGTATAACAGATCCATGTTGGAAAAGGCGGTAGGCCACTCTTCACGGTAGGAACAGTCTTACTTGACACACGAGGAAGCTGACTGCAGATATATGTATATATATCTGATACGATATGAGAAGGCTGACTGCAGCTATTGTGGCATTATCGAATTTGCAATGCATCAAGCAACGAAGTCCAATCCTTCCTCAGGGCCCTCAAGACCGTGTTAATTTATGTCCCAGACCCAGCCAAACCTAAAAGCGGAAGCGTGTACATAGAAGCATGCCAAAAGCACCACCACCTCCACGTCCGGGCATCTTCCTTTGGCGAGCGTATAAGTAGAACTCGCAAGGAAACCACAGCGGCAAGTATGCCACAGAGGGAAAATGCGATTGGTCCAAGTGCCCAGAAGTACGCGCATACGCACGACCAGAACCAGACAAAAAATGCTACAGAATATCGTGAGACATGATCCCCTAGACAAACCGCTATAGTCTTGCGGCCGCGTTTCCGATCACCCTTCTGGTCCTTCCTGTCATGATTTCAATATTAGTCGGTGTCTGGAGTGTCAGAATCTTGCTGGACTCCTGAGCATTTGTTCCCGGAAACGTTTTATACAAATAAAAACAATTCCATATGCATTCATTGGATTCAGTCAGAGTGTTGCTGGAGAGGGAGAAAGTGATTTCAGAAAACACCTACAGATCTTGAACCTGCATAGTTGTCAGGATGATGCCGCTGATAATAGAAGTCCAGACAACGCCGATGGGGCTCAAAGAGTTTCCTGGCCCGGTTGCCACATCCAGTGACCCGCTATTAAACAGGCCGTATGCGACAGCGATGATGAGCTCACGAAGGAATAACTCGTCACCGCCTCCAAGGTCATTATACAACCATGTTAGAACCATGATAAACACGCCCTGCCGCCATGGACCCAGGGCATAGTTCAGTGCTAGGGTGCCTGGAATGACGAACAGCATAATGCGACGTGTCTGGTTCGTAGTGATCTTGCCCTGTTTACACAAACCTAGAGTCAGCGGTTGAGGCACATTGGAGCGAAATTGCAAAGCAACTTGCGAACTTGCCTGCGGTATTGGCCTCCACGGCTTGTTGATGCGGTCCTCTACTACCGAATCGGGAGATCGCTGATTGGCGAGGTCAAATACAAGCAGATTTGCCAAATTGAAAGCCACAACACTGGGGACTCGCTGTAGTATATAAAGTGCTGTGTATCCCAATGAAGGAGGGCTTTCAACAAACACCGACGAGGCAATAGCACCCAACACGCCAAACGCTGTGTTAGGGACTGCAAAGGTGATAAAATCACTTTCAACAAAATCCCAAACCAAATGAAGGAAGAAGACTATGTGAGCCATAGGTCTGAAAAGAACTGTGAATGATGGTAACAGAAGGTGTGCAGACTGCATTTTGGTAAAGCTAATTGATTGCTTGTGTATGGTGGCTTGTTCAGAGGGCTTGTTTAGAGGGCTTGTTCAGAGAGCTTTAAAGTCAAACAACAATAAATACTCCTCGTCTCTTTTGTACATCTCAGAAACGAGAGGTGAAGACATAGGTAGCGCTTAGGTCGTCTTAAGAGTACCTGCAACTGGCAAATTATTATTCCATTGACCATAAAGTGTGTAAAACTCGACTTGCTCCATTGACCACCTTGGAAAGGTGGTCTGGAGATAAGCCGTGGGGTTTGGAAGCATCACTGCATGTATGCAAGAGACGATGTGTGCCATCAATAGACTGTAGCGTGTGATTGCTTTGTAGAAGTAAGTGTAACTGACTTGGCTCTCCTGTATAATAACCTGGGTTTTCTGTACCTAGGTAATCTGCAACATGTTGCACACTTGGTGGCTGCTTACACCTCTTCGACCGTCCCCACTTGCCAGCCTTAACTCACCCCCACTGCTGCATACCCAGGTGCAGAGAACCTTGTCAGATGTGCTTAATAATGTCGACCGGTGAGAAAGGCGGATACGCTAACGCATAGCTGAGAACGCGCAACAGCTGTGCGTCCGTTGTTGGTGCACATCGAATGTAACCCTTCTCACCTCGAAGGTGAAGATGTGTTCCTATGTATGTTGGTGTCTGGGTAACTAACTGGGAAATGTCTCCGGTCCTTTCCGATTGCATTGCCCGAGGGAGGGCCGGTTGGCTACCTGGCTACCTAGGTACATCACAGAACCTTGCAACGACATATGCCTGGTACCATATTGCAAGCAGGTCAAACTGTCTCCCTACAGAACTGTTGGCTATTTCCGGTAGTAAGTTTCGGCTGAGATCTGAGGCAGTTGGTTTGCGGGTGCTAGGCAAGGGAATTCAATCCTTACCTACTCGGGCCGCCGTGCATTTGCCATCTCACGCCTACAACGGTGTCGAATAACCTCCGAAAAATGGGTGCTGATGGGGATGAATGGATCAGCCTTCCGTAATAATAAGACAACCCCGAGAAATTACTGTATAAAACGATGCAGGCTTCCGTATTGCACCTAAATGCCTTGTCTCGTTCCGCCTCTTCTTACTGCAGTTACATAGCGTCTTTGTCTCGGCATTTTTGCAGTAACACACGATTTTCATTGACACCAAGTCACCACTCATCAAAGGTAAGCTACCCACACGTCTAGGTAACACCTGCAGTAAGCTTCCATACTTATTCTAATCGACTGCACTCCGAACAGTTTCCATATGTTTGGTCAAGTTCTGACAAGGACCCAAGTCCAAATGGTCGCTTCTACATCTATTCTCGCTCTCCTTGGGGCGGCATGGATCGCGGCGTCACAGTCACCCCAGAACCTGACACAGACCTGTCGCTGCTTTCCCGGAGAGACGTGTTGGCCATCTTCTCTTGAGTGGGACGCCTTGAACACAACGGTGGGAGGAAGGCTCATCGCCACGGTGCCCATTGGAAGTCCCTGTCACGATGATTTCCCCGGCGTCAGCTACGATGCAGAAGAATGCGCCTACATCCAGGCGAATTGGGATCGTCCAGAGCTTCATGACGTCACATCATCCTCACCTATGGCTCCTATCTTCGCCAACATGAGTTGCGACCCCTTCGTAAGCCGCGATGCCCAGTGTATCATAGGGTCTTATGTGCGGTATGCTGTCAATGCGTCTGGCTCTTCGGATTATTTCGCGACGATGGCTTTCGCAAAGCAGCACAACATACGTCTAGTCATTCGGAACACGGGGCATGACTATTTGGGCAAGTCGACAGGAGCAGGTGCCTTAGCGCTGTGGACGCACCACCTCAAAGACATAGTTGTCCTAGACTACAGCTCAGAGGCATATACTGGGAAGGCTATGAAATTGGGAGCCGGTGTGCAGGCCTCCGAAGCCCAGGCTGTGGCTAACGCCCAAGGCCTTGTTGTTGTCGAAGGAGATTGCCCAACGGTAGGCATTGCGGGTGGCTACACTCAGGGGGGAGGAACCAGTCCACTTGGGTCGAAGTTTGGGCTTGGAGTCGATCAGGTTTTGGAGTGGGAGGTGGCCACTGCAACCGGTGAGGTCCTCACTGCAACGCCCAGTCAGAACTCAGATTTGTACTGGGCTCTCACTGGCGGCGGTGGCGGTACATACGGCATTGTGCTGTCCATGACGGTGAAGCTACATCAGAATATGCCCACAGCCGGCGCCACCCTTTCTTTCGCAGAACCATCAGACAAGTTTTGGACTGTTTTTCAAGCCTTCTTGATGAATCTTCCAACGGTACTGGATGCTGGGGCGACGGTCTACTGGCAAGTTCTTCCAGGGAACAGCTTCAGCATGCCACAATCATACTTTCCGAACGGGACTGCCCAGGATCTCGAGAGGCTACTGAACCCCACACTTACAGCCCTTAATCAAAGTGGCATCTCATATGGTATAAAGGCCTACCCTTACTCTATAACTTGTACTTAGTGCGGTTCCACATGACTGACATGATACTAGCTTTCGCTTCCAACGACTATCCAGCTTTCCAGGATGCTTTCTACACGATGAACCCTGATATGAATATTACGGAAATGAACATTGGCGGCCGTCTCATACCACGTTCTCTCGTGGCGACAAACAATTCCGCTGCTAGTCTAACCAGTGCGATCAATGACATCTTGAGCAACAATGGTATACTAGCAGGTGTTTCTATGAATGTAGGAAGACCGCCAACATCTCCGAATTCCGTCCACCCCTATTGGCGTGAGACAGTATTCCTGGCATTCCTTGGCACGTACGTTGTTCCCGCACCCAGCAAGGTCACAAGTTGTGACTCATAACCATATGCTGGAGTCCACTAACTAACTGAGACTTACAGTATATACGATCGGTCCAACTTGACAGCAAACTTTGTTGGCCAGCAAACCGTTACTAACGTCTTAGTGCCAGCTCTAGAGGCAATCACACCAGGCGGTGCTGCATACTTGAACGAGGCCGATATCAACCAGCCGAATTGGCAAGAAACGTTCTATGGCTCCAATTATCCCAAGCTTCTGTCTATCAAGCAGAAGTATGACCCGGATGGCGTGTTTTGGGGAAAAACATCTGTAGGCAGTGAGGGTTGGGAGATTACAAGCAATGGTCAGCTTTGCAGGGTCTAGCAATCAGAGGGGTGAATTACACAGGTCCGTAGAAAGAACAAGTAGTAAACAACCTTGGAATCCATTCTGTTCACCTTCTACATGTAATTGTAGTTTTCCGACCAAATACTCTATTCACTCGATATATAGGTAGTCTATACGTGTCCACTTCACTATTACATTATCCTTCTTAGAACTATTATTTCTAGTTTGTCCTTCCTGCACTTTACCTGTTATACAAGTAGAGCAAGGATTTGAGAAGTATTACATGCGTACAATTTCATTTATTATCAATGGTTGACGTGGCCCCGACATACGAAGCATCATCGGTCTCATGATCTACAAGTTTCCTGTCCCGATTGAGCCAACCAAAGCGACGATTGCACATACCACGTTCTTACAACCGCGCTTGTTACCATCCAGGGTGCTTATGCTCGGGCTCGGCGTGATCGTTCCATGCATTTCAACTCTGTAACCCATCTTTATCGGCTATCGCAAGACAGCCATTACTAGGATAGCGAGGAGTGTTAATTTTCGGACAACGAGACTTCGAATATTGGGCAATGGAGGGTTGAGCGGCAGCCGACTAACTACTGTTGGTGGAACTGGTTGCGTGCAAACAAGTTCATGCGGCGGGACGGAACTACACCGAACTAGATGACAGCCAATAATCCATCAATGTTTTTGGGGAGCAGAATGATCGGCATGAGGGCATGAATGTTGCTGTTCCATCTCCAGGGCAAGAGAACAAAAGGTCAAATGGATTAGTCGACGTTGACTCCTGCATGCTTTCCAATTTTAAAGAGAAGGTAATGAGTGCTGTGTCAACATCCTATGTTCTCACTCTCTTCCCTCAGGTATAACTTGCAAGCTCTAAACCTTGCCACGATATGAGCCCTCCTGTCTACCTCTAACACAACTTTAACCGTGTTTCATCGTAACTCAAAACATAAGGACAAATGACCTGGATTCGGTGCAAGCTGGTCCTTCATGTCATCAAATACTCGACGTCCTGTCTCACCCGGTCCACAGCAGAATCGGTACTTGAGTAGCAGCTTTGCTGTTACTATCCTCAACGTGTCTTGCGCCATGGGCCGGGCTACGCAGCTGTGATGTCCTTTATTACACTTTAGTGATATTCTTAAGACCAAAGGGGTATTCCAGTCTGAAGAAAGATAAAACTGACCTGTTCCCCATGGATTGTACGCATTCGTATTTTTTAAGAGCTCTTCACGTTGTGTGGTCCAACGCTCTGGGATGAACTTATGCGGCTGCAGGAAGCAGTCTGTTCCTGTGATAGAGGTACACATTAAGCAAATAGCGTGGTGATATGTATGCATCGGTAGACTGGATTTGACATTACTTACTTCGTTGAATTGAGTAACGGGGGGAGACAATTGTCGTGTGTGGGGGGATATATTTCCCAGCAATTATAACTCCGTTGCTACCGCTCTTTCGCGGCGCACCTGTGAGAAGAACAGGGTATAGACGGAGCGCTTCCTGTATAACTGCGTTGAGGTGCGACAGCCGGCCTAAAGCCTTGTAGTTCTCAACGTCAACGCTGCGTATACCGTGATTTACTAGCTCTTGGTAGATGAGTTCCTGGTGTTGCGGTGCCTGGACAAGTTCGGAGAAGATTCCAAGCAGGACTATAGGGATCGGCTCACTTCACAAAGTAATGTTCGTTTATTAGTAGTTGCTATTAAAGATTAGGATCTGTTCAAACTTACCTTCCCGCGACAATAGCTTGCAGTGTGTCCCCTCGCATGGTGTAGAGGCTCTCCAGGTCGTTCTCACGGTTAGTCTCCTCGAGCAGATAATGGATGAGATCTGGAGATGGCTGCTTTGCGAAGCCGGCTCGGAGGCGTGAGTGTATCTCGTCCCAGGACCACTGGGCCATGAGATTCCAAGACCGAACCTGGTAGATCTTAGGACCTAATCGGAAAGCTAGCTGAATCAGCCAGGGGGCAGGGCTGGCGGGGCCCAGCAATGAAAGGGCGTGTTGCAGCCGGATGACCATGTGTTGCCATTTTTTATCACTGAGCATCCCGAAGGGCTTGTTCATGACGAAGTCACCCATCAAGTCGAACCCGTACCAATAGAAGAGGTCACGCATGGCCGATGGCCTACCGACAGAGGTGTCAGCATAGATGGCTTCGTCAAGTATGTCGGCGTGCTTGAGAGCTTTCTCGGCGTGGGATTCTAGAGCTATTGGTTCAAATTTCACAGAATTAGTTTTACTTATTCTATTGTCCTGATAATTGAGAACAAGATGTGGATGACGCACCTCGATTGATGAACCCTAGCTTCCAGTCCCTTCTCCGGGCATCGTGAACAACTCGGTCCCTCGATGTAAGCAAGGCCCTATCGGGATGAAGCAGATCGTACCACTCCGCCTTACTGCACTCTGTTCCAGGACCGTCCGTTACAGCGAAGACGTCTGGGTGAAAGACAGTAATCTCGGACGGCCCCGTGCGTACAAAGTCACCATACCGTTGGAAGAGGTCCTCGAGGAAGAAGTGGTTCATGGAGTTTCGACATTTCCATACATGCCAGAGCTTGGAAGTTCGTAGCAGCCATGGACCAGGAAACTTGGCCCTGGTCAATCTGTGTAGTCCAGGCGCGATACGGTATATGAGGATGCTTAACAACAAGGCAGCTATGTAGCTCACGCTTGCGGTAGCAATGGCCCTGAACAATTCACCGAGGGGAGACTGATCGGCGTAGTACCAAGCACCACTGAACGCGATGATGAGGATTGCAAGGTGAGATCTCACAATGTGGGGCGCTTGGATGTGCCACTCGCCGTGAATGAAGAGGCAGAGATGGGCAGCGGCGCCAATCGCAACGCCGACACCACATGCCACTGCTTCAAGCTGCCGTGAATTATTGGCTGAAAAGATGTCCATGGTTTTTTATTGTCAAGGCCCTAACAAGAAGTCTGGAGAAATGGCAAGGTTCGTGTCATACAGACCCGTTCAAGAGGACAAAGAGTTGTGACCTCTCAAGTTCTTACGGAAGTATTCTGACGAAGGTTGGGGAGAACTTATACGAATAATACCGAGTATTCTATTCTCAATTCCGGCCCGTAATTTACATGTTCACACAAGCCCACTGAAGTATTTTGCGGCAACATTACCCTGATCCGATGAAATACATGTTTAGTCGCTATGTACCCGGTACTCTGTGTCTACATATAAGTAAATGATAGCGTAAGAGCACCTGGCTCGCCATCTATGATGAATACTTTGCCAATGGTAGCATCGAATCTTACTTGCATAGCTCCCTAGTCATACTAGTAATTCATCACCGCGCTGACGGCCCACTGTGCACTGCATTGTGCCACGAAACTCCACGCATCTCAAAAGCAGTGAATACAACCCAAAGTCGTAAGAGAGATACTCGAAACAGTATGAAGATAAGACATGCATAAATCTAAGGGTTGGTATTGTTCTCAGCCATTCAGGAATGAGCGGGGCAGCAGGACATCATACCCTCAAGTGTATTTCGTTCCACCTCTTTGTGATTCAAATGCGCATTGGTGCCAAGATCAACGACGAGATGAGAAAAAGGAAAAACGAAACCCTCTGGTTACCACCTTCCCGCATATTCATTCTTACCAACATACATAATCCTTCCGATTGCTACCATCCGCTTCGTCGTCCCCTTCCTCATTCGTTTATATGATCATCGGTGGCGGTACCGCAGGACTAATGCTCGCGGTCAGCCTCACGGAGGATCCTGGATCCAGGTGCCCGTCGTCGAGGACCTCAAATCCGACCCTCGGTTCGACATACCCTGCAGGTCAATGCAGTTGACAAGTACCTCGACCGACCAGCGCTCCAAAACCAGTCCTCGGGGCGCAGCCGCCGCCTGTGAGGTGGACTTTACGCAGAATCATAATTTGTGTAGTTACTATGCCTTCCTTCAATGCCATGCTTTTTCTCGTTAGCTCAAAGTTCAGTGTTAATATGCGGGCCCAGCTGTTTAACCCGTGTTTGGACTGGACAAGCCTTTTTATATCCCTTGAAGGTGTCTACAACCTCCATCCACACAATGGACTTCCTCACCCTCAGTTAAGAGTGGTAACGCACGATCCAAGCGAACCTTTTGGAAGAGGACATCAAGTAGCCGCATGTTTGGCGTAATATGATCGCGGGACTCGGCTTCCCCGCCGCGAATCCGAAAGCATCCGTAGTGTTGTATCGTATACGAATTCATCGGCCAAATGTCTAACTCGGATCCACTCCGCCAACACCTACATTAGTCCAGTGAGGTCGCGCCCCAATTGACCGAGTGGATATCTGCCCCGGTCGGAACATTTTTCTCAACTCATTTGGGGACAAGCTTGGACAGTTAGTCATGAACATTAGACTTTGATCAAACCAGGTCAGACTGGCCAAAAGGCGACTGCGCGTTAGGAGGTGATCATTTCGGCTTGTGCCATCATCAACTCATCGTACATTCTCGGCTCCAATTGCTTGGCATTCCCGTGTTCGTCGGCAACCCCTTCGTGGGGGTGGGGGGAGGGGTCCAGAACCACGCCATCGTTCCTATGTTATTCAAGTCTCTCACGAGAACGGGTCAAGAGTTCAAGATCATAGATGACCTCTCCCCCCAGGGCCTTGCAGATGTGGGCAACCATGGCAACCTACCGGTGAGTCAACGTCGGATGTTCCAATTGTCAATGGCTGGGCAAGGCCGGTCCGAACAGCCAATAGTCAACATAAGTAGTCTCATCTTTCATTCTATTTCATTATTACTTGATTTGTACGCTGTGCTTCCCCAAACTATCTACTTAATACCTAAGGAGGTAAGCAATCACTGACCAGATCAATCGCGAGCCAGCCGAAAGGAGACTGGAACGGGTGTTGGTTGTTGGTTACGATGAATAATTTGCGCGTTCGATGTCATGTACCCAGCATCAACCTAGGTTGTTGGGTGTAAGAGAGGCCGAATCGCATTTGCAATGAAGAAGATTTCAGAATGGGTTCCGTTGTGACTACTACCTTGTATTACTGCATGTTCTTGTTGGTGGCCTTGCCACCTTGGGGGCCCGGTGATGTTTATACTAGTCGATAGTTTGTGACCGCATATGCATTTAGACCCCAATGGCAAGTAACTGCATTAAACTAAGCCTCTGGACCCCAATGGTGGGTGACTGCATTTCCATTTATCCTCATGGTAAGTAAAGGCATTAGGACCTGCATTTAGACCCCACCTGGTAAAAAGCGTACATTGTATAACTGCTAAAGAGCCCACTTTTAAGCCCAACGGCAGGTACTTTGTACTACTTAGGAGTACCTAGGTTTAATGACTAGTTATGGGGCTCAGCTTTGTACTGTCACTGCCAGCAAACTGCTCCAGGGTTAGGGTTGAGCCCGCCTCACCCGCGAGTCGTATCAAACTCTGCTGCATGCTGCAGTAATGACCGTTACTTAAAACCAGTCTGAATAGAGACCTATACCCTAGGGTAGTTAATTAGTATAATTATAGATGCAATAAGACGAGAGACTTATATATTAGAGGTATAGAATATAGTAAAAGTGCAGCTAGTGCTAGAGTTATAGTTCTATAGTACTAGAAATATTAGTTATTAGTTATATAATCTATAAAGATTTAATAAAAAAAGAGAATTATAGTGCTTGGGTAGGAAATTAGAGGGCTATAAGCTTAAATATAAAAGGGAAGAAAGGGCAAGACTATCTTAGTTTTAGCTATAGCACTATATATTAATAGTATATTAATCTAGGTTAACCTAAACTAACTCTTCTAACTTTAAAATCATTATATAATAGTACCTTAGGGTTTATTTTATAGCACTTGCTTAAATTAATAGGGATAGTATCTACTAAGGTCTATTAAGATAGACGCTTAATTAATAAAAAGTTTTCTAGTGATAAGTAATATAGTGCTTTTTTATCCTCTTATTCTTTTTTTCTTCTTTCCTTCTTCCTTTCCCTAGGCTGCCCGGGCAGAACGTAGCTTTAGAAAAGGAAGATAGAAAGACCCCCCGTTAGTAATAAAGTAGTAAAGTCTAAAGATTACTTATAAACTTTATTAAGCGTTAATAAATATAAATCCTATAGGTAGGTTTAATTCCCAGATAGTATATAACCCTTAAAGGGTTATAAACTTAGATAAATTCAGAAAATATAGTTAAAAGGCCTAAGCTTTTAAAGAGAATAAAGATAACGATAGTACTATTATAATAAGTATAAATAGTAGGAAAGGTTTATAAAGTTTTTAGTTATAACGTATTATATATAGATTCTAGTAATACTATAAGCTGAGAACTAAACGTAAGACCTATCTCGTCTAGAAAGTTTATAAAGGACTAGAACTGCTATAGCGAATCTAATAAACGTATTAGACTCCTCCGGTAAGGGAACCTTATTTAAGAGCAGAGTTTTTCTAAGGTATTATACCGTTGTAAGGAATAGATAGTACTACTTACGGGCCTTTTAGCCGAACCCTCTTTTAGTTACGTTACTGCTAAAGTCTTATATCGAAGTCTTATACTAGCTTATAGTAGATCTATATCTTTAGCCGACGGTAGTATAAGTAGTATACGAGAGAAGTACGATAAGTTGCAATCTCTATAACTTAAGCCCCCGGTATTATATAGTATTTAGAAAGAACTATATTACTTAGGCTTTATAACGCTACTATAATCTAGTATTAATAAGTAAACCTATAATTAACGAAACTATCCTTAGTAGATACTTTTATAAATAGTAGAACTTATACGGTTAACTCGGATATTACTCCTTATATATAAAACCTTATACCCCCGAATATCCCTAGAACGAATATAGATTCTCTAGAACTTAAGCCCCTAGTATTATATAATATTTAGAAGGAACTATATTGCCCGGGCTTTATAACGCTACTATAGTTTAGTATTAATAAGTAAACCTATAATTAACGAAAATATCCTTAGTAAATACTTTTATAAATAGTGGAATTTATACGGTTAACTCGGATATTACTCCTTATATATAAGACCTTATACCCCCGAACATCCCTAGAACGAATATAGATTTACCTTAATATAAACTTCTTACTATAGTAGTAACTAGTAACGCGAAACGTACCGCCCTAAAGATATATATTAGAAGATATATAAGTATATAAACCGGTTATAATCTAGCGCTGCCTAGATCTATTACTATTATTATACCCCGTACGGGGTAATTAAACTAGAAGGGGATAAACTAAACCCTTATAGTAACTACTTAGGAAGCAGTATATTTATAATAGAAGGCTTTACGCTTAGGAATAAAGTGCCTAGTACGCTAGAATACCCCCGCCCCCGGGTTTTATTAGCTAAGCTACTACTACTATATACTACCTAAATTCTTATTACTACTAATAATTATATACTAGGAGGTATAACTAAACTAGGAGGGGATAAGCTATACCCGCGTAATAACTATAAGGAGGCAGACTATCTTATAAAAGGGTTTTCCCCCTTAGTAAGCCTATAAATCCTTAGCCGATAAGGGAGGCTAAACCCCTAACGGTATAGCTATTTAGCGTTCCCGTTAAGCGCGTAACTCCCTATTACCCCCCTCCTAGGAGGAAAGGCCTAACTAGCACCTTTAAAGGGTTAACCTCGAGAGGGCTAAGCGTCCTACTAACGTAAACCGCCTAGGCGGTTACGCTTATAGGGGCTAGAACCTACTATAAATCGACTATAACCGAGACTCCTAGTTTATAAGGCTATTTAGAAAATTACGTAATAGGAATCGTTTAAAATATAGGACCCGCCTTTAAGCGTTATAACTATAAGGCCGTATACCGGAGGCGTAAAGTTTAAAAAGGGCTAGCCTAATAAGCTAGAAGACCTCCGCTACCGAGTTTTATTAGCTAAGCTGCTATTATTATATACTACCTAGATTCTTATTATTACCGATAATTATATACCCGGAGGTATAACTAGTAGAGCCTATTAGATTATATCGTACTAAGAGGTAGGGAAGACTAGAAGGGGATAAGCTATACCCGCGCGGTAATTATTTAGGAAGCAGTATATTTTATAATAGAAGGCTTTACGCTTAGGAATGAGGTACCTAGCACGCTAAAATACCCCCGCCCCCGAGTTTTATTAGCTAAGCTACTACTACTATATACTACCCAGATTCTTATTACTACCGATAATTATATACCCGGAAGCGTAACTAATAGAGCCTATTAGATTATATCGTACTAAGAGGTAGGGAAGACTAGAAGGGGATAAGCTATACCCGTATAGTAATTACTTAGGAAGTAGTATATTTCGTAATAAAAAGCTTTACGCCTAGGAATAAGGTGCCTAGTAAGCTAGATAACCCCCCCTAAATCGCTAGAGGTAGGGGCTATAAGGGGCGTTACTTAAGCGCCGTTTAGTTATAAACTTTCTTTATATGCCCTTTTAATCGCCCCTCTTATAGTCCCTCCGATATAGGTTTACCCCCTAGCACGCTATAGTAGGCTCTAGTGCACGTTTATATATACCGATAAATTTATTTATATAGGGATTCGAAAAAATCGACTTATAGCTACTAAACTTATCTCCCGGTATATATATACTAAAGGCACTCGGGTAATCGGCCGCCGAGAAGCTAAGGTAAGTATACTTTCGACGATTATTTACAGCCTCTATTAATTATATATGCCTACTATTAGTAGCCTTCGTAGCCTCGATTAATCACTATTCGTAGCCTCTATTAATTGCGTATACCTACTATTAGTAGCCTTTATAGCCTCGATTAATTACTATTCGTAGCCTCTATTAATTGCGTATACCTACTATTCGCAGCCTCTATTAATTACATATACCTACTATTTATATCTACTATTAATTACGTATGCCTACTATTCGTAGCCTCTGTTAATTATATATACCTACTATTTATAGCCTCTGTTAATTAGGTACGCCTACTATTTATAGCCTTTATTAATTACGCATTCTAGGTCCTATCTTAATAGCACCCCTTATAGTCCCTCTAATATAGGTTTACCCCCTAGTACGCTATAGTAGGCTCTAGTATACGTTTACGTATACCGATAAATTTATTTATATAGGGATTCGAAAAAATCGATTTATAGCTATTAAACTTATCTGCTAGTATATATATACTAGAGGTACTTAGGATTAAAGTTATAAGATTTCGAATAAATAGGTTTAGATCTAGGTTATATATATAACCTAGATCGGTATAAGTATACTTTACTTTAATATTACCCTAATATCCCTAGCGCCCTACCTACTATATACTTAACTAGAATACCCTTTATTAGTAACTTTATTTTATTTATAAGTATTATAAATATTAGGAGGGCGTTAAAATTAAAGTTATAAGATTTCGAACGGATAAGTTTAAATCTAGGTTATATATATAACCTAGATCGGTATAAGTATACTTTACCTTAATATATCCCTAGTATCTTTAGCGCCCTACCTACTATATACTTAACTAAAATACCCTTTATTAGTAACTTTATTTTATTTATAAGTATTATAAATATTAAAAGGGCGCTAAAATTAAAGTTATAAGATTTTAAATAAATAAGTTTAAATCTAAGTTATATATATAACTTAAATTAGTATAAGTATACTTTACTTTAATATTGCTTTAATATCCTTAGCGCTCTACTTATTATATATCTAACTAGAATACGCTTTATTAGTAACTTTATTTTATTTATAAGTATTATAAATATTAAAAAAGCGCTAAAATTAAAGTTATAAAATTTTAAATATATAAGTTTAAATCTAAATTATATATATAACTTAAATTAATATAAGTATACTTTACTTTAATATTACTTTAATAACCCTAGCGCCTTACTTATTATATATTTAATTAAAATACCCTTTATTAATAACTTTATTTTATTTATAAATACTATAGATATTAGAAAAGCGCTAAAATTAAAGTTAAAAAATTTTAAATAAATAGGTTTAAATCTAGGTTATATATATAACTTAAATTAATATAAGTATACTTTATTTAAATACTACTTAAGTATTTATAGCGCCCTCTTTAATACTATAAAAGAATTTAATAAAGCTTAGAAACTTTAAAGTTTAAGGTAAATATATTTTCGAAATTTAGAGTAAGTAAACTTTTAATATCTAAAGTAAGTATACTTTCGAAGTTTAGGGTAAGTATACTTTCTAAGTTTAAAGTAAGTATACTTTTAAAGTTTAAAGTAAGTATACTTTCTATATTTTAAAGTAAGTATACTTTTAAAGTTTAAAGTAAGTATACTTTCTATAATTTAAAGTAAATATACTCTTTATAATCTAGAGTAAATATACTTTTAAAGTCTAGGGTAAGTATACTTTTAAAGTTTAAGGTAAGTATACTTTCTAAGTTTAAAGTAAATATACTTTTAAACTCTAAAGTAAGTATACTTTCTAAATCTAAAGTAAATATACTTTCGAAATCTAAAGTAAGTATACTTTTAAAGTTTAAAGTAAATATACTTTCTATAATCTAAAGTAAATATACTCTCTATAATCTAGGGTAAATATACTTTTAAAGTTTAAAGTAAATATACTTTTAAAAGTTTAGAGTAAGTATACTTTTAAAAGTTTAAGGTAAGTATACTTTCTAAGTTTAGGGTAAGTATACTTTCGAAGTTTAGAGTAAGTATACTTTTAAAGTTTAAAGTAAGTATACTTTTAAAAGTTTAAAGTAAGTATACTTTTAAAAGTTTAAAGTAAGTATACTTTTAAAAGTTTAGGGTAAGTATACTTTTAAAATCTAAAGTAAGTGTTAATTAAGCACTAAGCCTAATCGGGAAGGCGGTCTGGCCGAATAGCTAGACGGCAGAATCGAGCCTATTTAGGTTCGCTTCTGCCGCCCGCGATAGCTTTACAACTTAGACAATAAATAAGCTACTACTATATATACAAATAAATGATATTTATAACAGATTCGTACGTTCTGTAAACTATACGGTAAAGCCTAACCAATACTGATTAGTAATTGCACTAGTAATCTCTAATAGTAAGGGAAGAAGAGATAGAACGCTCTCGCGATCGCTGGCCGCTAATTCAGGACTTCCTTTACGGGCTGTTTAGCGCCTAAACGAGTTGCGAGATCTATACTAAGGTTAAAGTTTACGATTAGATATCTATCTATTACGGAGACTTCTGAAAGAGAATAGAGACCTAGCCGATAGCTATCGCAAAGCCGCTGCCGCGATATACTACGATAACTCGAAACTGACTAACGGCCGATATGTATCTATGGAGAGAAGTTTTACGATCTAAAGGTGCGTTCCATTACGTAGAAACTATCGCCGAAAACCTTACTCGCGGCGAATCAATTAATTAATCGCGCGCCCTATTACGTAGAAACTATCGCCGAAAACTTTACTCGTAGCGATAGAAACCCTCCCTCCTTTTTAAACTAACCGAAACCTCGAAACTATAAACCTCCTCCTCCTAGGACTATAAAGCGGCGAAATTACGAGACTATAAGACTACGAAACCATAAGACCGCGAAACTAATTTACTCTTAAAGCAACTAATTCACTTATAAAGCAACTATAAAACCTCTACCTCCCTGCAGATAGCTGTAACTTTAAACTTTCCTTCTATAAACTACTCGCAACCTCGTCTTTCCCCTAGAAACTATAAACTCGATTAGTTAATCTCGACCTTCGATTTCCTGCCTATTCCTTAATCGAGCTAAGCCTATAGGTAACGAGAGACTAGTAAAGGTTAGACTGCCGCGCTATAAATCCAGGCGACTACTATCTGCGGGTAAATAGTCTTAAACGTATTGGTAGTTAGTCGATAAGTGCAGTATAGGAACGTTTTCTCTATAGCTATTTCGACGATAGCGACCCCTCTGAGCGAGGCCGAACGAAACTTACTCCGAAACTATATCGAGGAAATACGAAGAACTTTACGCGTAGGCAAAGTAGGCTGGTAAGTAATTAACGCAGACCTGTAGATCTCTCTTATTGCGAAAGAAGACCTCGATAAAGTAAGTGCGATTACGTATGCTGCGAGGATTATAGACGACCTTGATCGCTGCCGAGCTATAGACGAAGAGCTGCTAGTTTACTTCTAAGAAGACTTCGAGGGCTGGGACGAAGAGATGTTTAGCCTTATCGAACTAAACTAGAGGTACGAGATAAAGATCTTTCTCCGTAAGAGAGGTATTTATACTGGCCCACGAAGAGGCTATTTCGTACTGTAAATTCTAGAGGTTATAAAGATAGAAAAGTGCCTAGAATGGCCTATTAAAGAGTTAAACGTAACGGAGTTCGTAACGTACGGACTTCTCCCTCTAAGGTCTAGGTAGAAAGCAGGACGGGCCCTGCGAATAATCTACGAACCTCTAGGAAGTATAATTAATAACGAAGCCCTAGACGAAGTCCTAGAAGACGAAGCCCTAGACGAAGTCCTAGAAGACGAAGCCTTAGACGAAGTCCTAGAAGACGAAGCCCTAGACGAAGCTATAGATAAGATAATCGAAGTTAACGACTAACCTTTATATACGAACGATTACGTAACCTAACGGCAGTTAATTACCCACCTGCGAGACCCTTAATAGACTGCTAACGATACCCCTGTGCTGGATACCCCTGTACTAGATATACCGGTACCCTCGGCTATTAAAGAAGAGAAGATCTAGAAGGCTGAAATAGAAGCTATCGACCCCTCGGAAGCCGTTTCCGATCTAGTTATCGAGACGAATGACCTTGTAGAGACGAATAACCTTGTAGAGATAAAGATAGAGATGGACTTTGCAGATAGATCTTTCGATAAGAATGGAGATTATAGCTCTCGGGTATAGGACCCGGGAATACGGAGGAAACTATACGATGGATTTGCGATAGGTCTTAAGGAGGTTCGGGTCTAGAGACGAAGCTATTACGATAAAGTAAAAGACTGCTAGTGTTAATTGAGTACTAAGCCTAATCGGGAAGGCGGTCTGGCCGAATAGCTAGACGGCAGAATCGAGCCTATTTAGGTTCGCTTCTGCCGCCTGCGATAGCTTTACAACTTAGATAACAAATAAGCCACTACTACACACACGAATAAATAATATTCATAACAGATTCGTACGTTCTGTAAACCGTATAGTAAAGCCTAACTAATAGTAAGTATACTTTCGAAGTTTAAAGTAAGTATACTTTTAAAAGTTTAGGGTAAGTATACTTTTAAAAGTCTAGAGTAAGTATATTTTCGAAATCTAAAGTAAGTATACTTTTAAAGTTTAAAGTAAATATACTTTTAAAAGTCTAGGGTAAGTATACTTTCGAAATCTAGGGTAAGTATACTTTTAAAAGTCTAGGGTAAGTATACTTTTAAAAGTTTAAAGTAAGTATACTTTTAAAAGTCTAGGGTAAGTATACTTTTAAAAATCTAGGGTAAATATACTTTCGAAATTTAAAGTAAATATACTTTCGAAGTTTAAGGTAAGTATACTTTTAAAAGTCTAAGGTAAGTATACTCTTAAAAGTCTAGGGTAAGTATACTTTCGAAGTTTAAAGTAAGTATACTTTTAAAGTTTAAAGTAAGTATATTTTTAAAAGTTTAAGGTAAGTATACTTTTAAAAGTTTAAGGTAAGTATACTTTTAAAAGTCTAGGGTAAGTATACTTTTAAAAGTTTAAAGTAAGTATACTTTCGAAATCTAAAGTAAATATACTTTTAAAAGTCTAGGGTAAGTATACTTTCGAAATCTAAAGTAAGTATACTTTCGAAGTTTAAAGTAAGTATACTTTTAAAAGTCTAGGGTAAGTATACTTTTAAAAGTTTAAGGTAAGTATACTTTTAAAATCTAAGGTAAATATACTTTTAATCTTCCTTTTAATATATATAGTAAATCGCTATATCTGCGCTATTTAATTATTAAGTTTACCTTACTTACTTTATTTATAATTCTATCTTTAATAAATACTTACTTTAAACTTTAAAAGTATATTTACTTTAAACTTCGAAAATATACTTACTTTAGATTTCGAAAGTATACTTACCCTAGACTTTTAAAAGTATACTTACCCTAGACTTTTAAAAGTATACTTACTTTAAACTTCGAAAGTATACTTACTTTAAATTTCGAAAGTATACTTACCTTAGATTTTTAAAAGTATATTTATTTTAAATTTCGAAAGTATACTTACTTTAGATTTCGAAAATATACTTACCCTAGACTTTTAAAAGTATACTTACCCTAGACTTTTAAAAGTATACTTACTTTAAACTTTAAAAGTATACTTACCTTAGATTTTAAAAGTATACTTACCTTAAACTTTTAAAAGTATACTTACCTTAAACTTTTAAAAGTATACTTACTTTAAACTTTAAAGTTTCTAAGCTTTATTAAATTCTTTTATAATAATAAAGAGGGCGCTATAAATATTTAAGCAATATTTAAATAAAGTATACTTATATTAATTTAAGTTATATATATAACCTAGATTTAAACCTATTTATTTAAAATTTTTTAACTTTAATTTTAGCGCTTTTCTAATATCTATAGTATTTATAAATAAAATAAAGTTATTAATAAAGGGTATTTTAATTAAATATATAATAAGTAAGGCGCTAGGGTTATTAGAGTAATATTAAAGTAAAGTATACTTATATTAATTTAAGTTATATATATAATTTAGATTTAAACTTATATATTTAAAATTTTATAACTTTAATTTTAGCGCTTTTTTAATATTTATAATACTTATAAATAAAATAAAGTTACTAATAAAGCGTATTCTAGTTAGATATATAATAAGTAGAGCGCTAAGGATATTAAAGCAATATTAAAGTAAAGTATACTTATACTAATTTAAGTTATATATATAACTTAGATTTAAACTTATTTATTTAAAATCTTATAACTTTAATTTTAGCGCCCTTTTAATATTTATAATACTTATAAATAAAATAAAGTTACTAATAAAGGGTATTTTAGTTAAGTATATAGTAGGTAAGGCGCTAAAGATACTAGGGATATATTAAGGTAAAGTATACTTATACCGATCTAGGTTATATATATAACCTAGATTTAAACTTATCCGTTCGAAATCTTATAACTTTAATTTTAGCGCCCTCCTAGTATTTATAATACCTATAAATAAAATAAAGTTACTAATAAAGGGTATTCTAGTTAAGTATATAGTAGGTAGGGCGCTAGGGATACTAAGGTAATATTAAGGTAAAGTATATTTATACCGATCTAGGTTATATATATAACCTAGATTTAAACCTATCCGTTTAAAATCTTATAACTTTAATTTTAGCGCTCTCCTAGTATTTATAGTACTTATAAATAAAATAAAGTTATTAATAAAGGGTATTGTTAGTTAGGCTTTACCGTACGGTTTACAGAACGTACGAATCTGTTATAAATATTATTTATTCGTGTGTGTGGTGGTGGCTTGGTTGTTGTCTAAGTCTAAGTTGTGAAGCTATCGCGGGCGGCAGAAGCGAACCTAAATGGGCTCGATTCTGCCGTCTAGCCATTCGGCCAGACCGCCTTCCCGATTAGGCTTAATGCCCAATTAACACTAGCAGTCTTTTACTTTGTCGTAATAGCTTCGTTTCCAGACCCGAACCTCCTTAAGACCTATCGCAAATCTATTGTACAGTTTCCTCCGTACTTATTTATAGTCTATTTATTCCCGGGTCCTATACCCGAGAACTAGGGTTTCTATTCTTATCGAAAGATCCATCTGCGAAGTCTATCTCTATCTTTATCTCTATAAGGTTATTCGTCTCTATAAGGTTATTTATCTCTATAAGGTTATTCGTCTTTATAAGGTTATTCTGCGTTTCGATAGCTAGATCGGAAACGGCTTCCGAGGGGTCGATGGCTTCCTTTTCAGCCTTCTGGATCTTCTCTTCTTTAGTGGCCGAGGGTACCGGTGTGTCTAGTACGGGGGTATCTAGCACGGGGGTGTCTAGTATAAGGGTATCGTCGGTCTGTTGAGGGTCTCGAAGGTGGGTGATTAGCTGCCGTTAGGGCACGTGATCGTTCGTATGTAAAGGTTGGTCGTTAACTTCGATTGTCTTATCTGGGGCTTCGTCTTCTGCTTCGTCTGGGGCTTCGTCTAGGGCTTCGTCTGGGGCTTCGTCTGCTAGTGCTTCGTCTGGGGCTTCGTTGTCTAGGACTTCGTCTAGGGCTTCGTCGTCTAGGACTTCGTCTAGTGCTTCGTTTAGCTATTCTGGGCACTTTTCTATCTTTATAACCTCCAGAATTTGCAGTACGAAATAGCCTCTTTGTAGGCTAGTATAGATACCTCTCTTACGGAGAAAGATCTTTATCTCGTACCTCTAGTTTAGTTCGATAAGGCTAAATATCTCTTCGTCCTAGCCCTCGAAGTCTTTTTAGAAGTAGACTAGTAGCTCTTCGTCTATAGCTTGGTAGCGATTAAGGTCGTCTATAACCCTTACGGCGTACGTAGTCGCCCTTACTTTATTAAGGTCTTCTTTCGTAATAGGAGAGATCTATAGGTCTGCGTCGATTGCTTGCTAGCCTCCTTTACCTACTTGTGAAGTTCTCCGTATCTCCTCGATATAGCTTTAGAGTGAATTTCGTTCGGCCTTACTCGGAGGGGTCTCGGCAGGGGTCGCTATTGTCGAGGTAGCTATAGAGAAGACGTTCCTGCGCTATACTTATCGACTAATTACTAGTACGTTTAAGACTATTTACCCGTAGATAGTAGTCGCCTAGATTTATAGCGCAGCAGTTTAACCTTTATTAGTCTCTTGTTATAGGCGTAGCTCGATTAAGGAATAGGTAGGAAATCGAAGGTCGAGTTCGTAGTTTCTAGGGGAAAGACGAGGTTGCGAGTAGTTTATAGAAGGAAAGTTTAAAGTTATAGTCGTTTATAGGGAGGCAGAGGTTTTATAGTTGCTTTGTAAGTGAATTGGTTGCTTTAAGAGTAAATTGGTTTCGCGGTCTTATGGTTTCGTAGTCTCGTAGTCTCGTAATTTCGGGAGGAGGTTTATAGTTTCGAGGTTTCGGGTAGTTTAAGAAGGAGGGAGGGTTTCTGTCGCTGCAAGTGAAGTTTTCGGCGATAGTTTCTACGTAATAGGGCGCGCGATTAATTGATTGATTAGGTCGCCGCGAGTAAGGTTTTCGGCGATAGTTTCTGCGTAATAGTGCGCGATTAATTGATTAATTCGCCGCGAGTGAGGTTTTCGGCGATAGTTTCTGCGCAATAGGGCGCGATTAATTAATTAATTCGCCGCGAGTAAGGTTTTCGGCGATAGTTTCTGCGTAATAGAACGCACCTTTAGATTGTAAAACTTCTCTCTACAGATACGTGTCGGCCGTTAGTCAGTTTCGAGTTATCGTAGTATATCGCGGCAGCGGCTTTACGATAGCTATCGGCTAGGTCTCTATTCTCTTTTAGAAGTCTCCGTAATAGATAGATATCTAATCGTGAACTTTAACTTTAGTATAGATCTCGCGACTCGTTTAGGCGCTAAACAGCCCGTAAAGGAAGTCCTAAATTAGCGGCCAGCGATTGTAAGAGCGTTCTATCTCTTCTTCCCTTACTATTAGAGATTGCTAGTATAATTACTAATCAGTATTAGTTAGGCTTTACCGTACGGTTTATAGAACGTACGAATCTATTATAAATATTATTTATTCGTATGTGTAGTAGTGGCTTAGTTGTTATCTAAGTCTAAGTTGTAAAGCTATTGCGGGCAGCAGAAGCGAACCTAAATGGGCTCGATTCTGCCGTCTGGCCATTCGGCCAGACCGCCTTCCCGATTAGGCTCAATGCCCAATCAACAGGTATTCTAGTTAAGTATATAGTAGGTAGAGCGCTAGAGATACTAGGGTAATATTAAGGTAAAGTATACTTATACCGATCTAGGTTATATATATAACCTAGATCTAGACCTATTTATTCGAAATCTTATAACTTTAATCCTAAATACCTCTAGTACGTGCGTGCTAGTAGATAAGTTTAGTAGCTATAAGTCGATTTTTTCGAATCTCTATATAAATAAATTTATCGGTATATGCAAACGTATACTAGAGCCTACTATAGCGTGCTAAGGGATAAACTTATATCGGAGGGATTATAAGGGGTGCTATTAAGATAGGACCTAGAATATATAATTAATAGAGGCTACGAATAGTAATTAATAGAGGATATAATAGTAGGTGTGCGCAATTAATAGTAGATACGAATAGTAATTAACTAAGGCTACGAATAGTAGGCATACGTAATTAATAGAGGCTACGAATAGTAGGTATGCGTAATTAATAGTAGATACGAATAGTAGGTATGCGTAATTAATAGAGGCTGCGAATAGTAGGTATACGTAATTAATAGAGGTTACGAATAGTGATTAATCGAGGCTACGAAGGCTACTAATAGTAGGCATGCGCAATTGATAGTAGATACGAATAGTGGGCATACGTAATTAATAGAGGCTGCGAATAGTAGGTATACGTAATTAATAGAGGCTACGAATAGTGATTGATCGAGGCTACGAAGGCTACTAATAGTAGGTATACGCAATTGATAAAGGCTACGAATAGTGATTAACAGGCTACGAATAGTGATTAACTAAGGATATAATAGTAGGCGTGCGTAATTAATAAAGGCTACGAATAGTAGGCGTGCCTAATTAATAAAGGCTACGAATAGTAGGCCTGCGTAATTAATAGAGGCTACGAATAATAGGTATACGTAATTAATAGAGGCTACGAATAGTAGGTATACGTAATTAACAGAGGATACGAATAGTGATTAACGGAGGCTACGAATAATAATTAACTAAGGATATAATAGTAGGCGTACGTAATTAATAGTAGATACGAATAGTAATTAATAAAGGCTACGAATAGTAGGTATATATAATTAATAGAGGCTACGAAGGCTATAGATTATAGGTATATATAATTAATAGAGGCTAAGAATAATCGTCGAAAGTATACTTACCTTAGCTTTTCGGCGGCCGATTGCCTAAGTGCCTTTAGTATATATATACCGGGAGATAAGTTTAGTAGCTATAAGTTAATTTTTTCGAATCCCTATATAAATAAATTTATCGGTATACGTAAACGTATACTAGAGCCTACTGTAGCGTACTAGGGGGTAAACCTATATCGGAGGGACTATAAGAGGGGCGATTAAAAAGGCGTATAAAGAAAGTTTATAACTAAACGGCGCTTAAGTAACGCCCCCTATAGCCCTTACCTCTAGCGACTTAAGGGGGGTTATCTAGCTTGCTAGGCACCTCGTTCCTAGGCGTAAAGCCTTCTATTACGAAATATACTGCTTCCTAAGTAATTGCTATACGGGTATAGCTTATCCCCTTCTAGTCTTCCCTACCTCTTAGTACGATATAATCTAATAGGCTCTGCTAGTTACGCCTCCGGGTGCGTAATTATCGGTAGTAATAAGAATCTGGGTAGTATATAGTAGTAGTAGCTTAGCTAATAAAACTCGGGGGCGGCGGTTTTCTAGCTTACTAGGCTAGCCCTTTCTAAACATTACGCCTAGTATACTACTATAGTAGTAATACTATATATTTAATAATAATATAAAGCCCTATTTAGTAATAATACTATATTCCTAATCGGTAGATATATCCTATAGTTAAATTTTAGTAAGAGTTTAGTAGGATTTAAGTATAACGCGTCCTAAAAAGTAATTTGCAATACCCTTAAGCTAAGTTTAATAAGAGGGCTAGGGCTGAAGTACCGATAACGAAAAGATCTAATAGTATAAAATTATACTAAGCTTGCCTTAGTATAGTTATTATTAGAATATTAGATTTTATAGCGCATCTTATAATATTTTCTAAGGTACTAATAGCAATATTTACTTAGTAAGTGCTTTAAAATTTAGCGGTTTCTTTATATCTATATTAATATACTATACTATTAAAAGCCTATAACGCTATAGACTAAATGCTAATAATAATATAGGTTAAGAATAATTCAGCCCCTAAAATCGTTTATTAATAATGCCCTCTAACTAGTTAAACCGAAAGAAGCCCGGTAGTATAGCTGCTAACCCTATACCTAAACCGCTTAAAATTAATATTTAGCCTAAAACGTTTTCGGTTAAATTCTACTACTATATCTGCTTTCGCTACTTAGGGGTTAGCCTTAGTAAGCCGTATAACTATAGTCTCGATAACGGATAAGACTGCTGTAAGTACTATAAAATATATAGGTTTAAGGACTACGAGTTTATAAGTCGCTATAATTTTCTCCTTCTAATAGGTTTAAGAAAGGTTTTAGTACTAATAATTTTTCTTATAGGTTAACGCTCTTCTAAAGGGCCTTATACTAGATATATATACCGCGAGAGCTATTCTATAATTAATAATTAATAACTATAAACCCCCTATGCAGTAGTGCTCTTAAAATAGCCTAGTAGTAGCTTAGAACGGCCTTACTAGAGCTATTTATATTCTAATAGATAACTCTTCCCCTAACGAAATACTAGATCGAATCGGCCCTAATATAAGTTTACTAATTCTATTTAATTTAGAAGCTTGAAAACTAACTATTATTTCTACTTATAAGATCGTCGGTACTATAAACGCGCTGAGAATCGCCGCCGTTACTTTCGAAGTATAGTACTTAATAATTATAACCCCTTTATAGAGCTACTTAAAAAGTATAGTAGGGAGGTAATAAGAGAAGAGCTAGCTAGGTTCCGTAAGAGATAGGTAGTACTACAGCTAGTTCCTAGTAATAGGAGGTTTTTCAGGTAGTCTTAAGCTATTCTAAGATTCCTTACTATAGTAGGTAAGATACTAGTAAAGTTTAGGGGGGGGGGTGGATTATTTCGGGCGTTATAGTATTAGATATAGATTAGGATAGGCTCTACTATAGTTAGTTTAGCTATTAAAGATTATAAAGATATAGGCGCTTTAGTAGAGGAGCTACTTAAGAAGAAAGTTAAGGTTTAGAAGGATAAGGAAGTAATTATAGTAAGCTTAGGGGAGGAGGATAATATAGAGGCCTATAGTACTAAACAGGAGGAGGGTATAGTTTAGGGGGTACTATAAGAATAATAATAATAGAATAGGCGGTAATTAGTATTAGATTAAATAAAAGAATACTTAAGCCCTAAGAGAAATATAAATTATAGTCTTCTAGGCTAATTAATAGTGCTAAAGTAATTAAAATATCTACTACTAACTTATAAGTATTAACTAAAAACTTTAAGTATAGTTGTTTTTATATCTATATAATATACTAACTTTAGAATTTTAGAAGCTCTACTTACTATAAATATTATATTAGGTCCTAATCTAGGTTATACGTATAACCCAGATATACTAATATAGTAGCTGAAATAAGTCCTAATCTGGGTTATACGTATAACCCAGATATACTAATATAGTAGCTAAAACAGGTCCCGATCTAGGTTATACGTATAACCCAGATATACTAATATAGTAGCTAAAACAGGTCCCGATCTAGGTTATACGTATAACCCAGATATACTAATATAGTAGCTGAAATAGGTCCCAATCTGGGTTATACGTATAACCCAGATACACTAATATAGTAGCTGAAATAGGTCCCGATCTGGGTTATACGTATGACCCAGATATACTAATATAGTAGCTGAAATAGGTCCTAATCTGGGTTATACGTATAACCCAGATATACTAATATAATAGCTGAAATAGGTCCCAATCTAGGTTATACGTATAACCCAGATATACTAATATAGTAGCTAAAATAGGTCTTAATCTGGGTTATACGTATAACCCAGATATACTAATATAGTAGCTGAAATAGGTCCCGATCTGGGTTATACGTATAACCTAGATATACTAATATAGTAGCTGAAATAGGTCCCGATCTGGGTTATACGTATGACCCAGATATACTAATATAGTAGCTAAAACAGGTCCCGATCTGGGTTATACGTATGACCCAGATATACTAATATAGTAGCTGAAATAAGTCCCAATCTGGGTTATACGTATAACCCAGATAGATTTATTAAAAAATTTCTATTAGAAATCCTTAATCCTAAACCGAACCCACAAGTAACACTTATTATTATAGGTATCGACTATAATCTAGAGAGAGGCCTAATTATTTTAATGGTTAACGTTAGCCTAGTCGGCTAGGGCGTAGTTTTAATATAGGAGGTCGATAGAAAGTAAAGGCTAGCTTATTTCGAAAGTAGCTTATAAACTAGTGCTAAGTAGAGGTACGATATTATAAAAAGGGAGTATTAAGCTTTATTATATTCTTTCCGGTAACTATAATAATACCTATTTAAGTACTATTTTATCTTAGAGACTAATACCCGAGTTTTAGTAAATTAGATTAATAAAGGAATATCTAATATCCTTAAAGCTTTAATTAGCCGGTAGATTATAGTTATTAAAATCTTTAACTTTACTATTAAATATATCCCTAGCTTTAAAAATCCTATAGCCGACGCGCTCTCGTAGCTATTTATTTCCGAAACGCCGGATATAAACTTAGAAGGAGACTTAAATAAGTAGTATAATATTTAGATTAACTCTATTCCCGTAAAACGGTTCTTAAATCCTAAGCTTAAATAGTTTAAGAAGTTATTAGAGTTCGCTAGGTTCCTTATAACTAAAGTAACGCTATTTAATATATTAAGAAAGCGGTTTATAGCGTTTAAAAAGGAAGCTTTATAATACTAGGTTATTAATTACGCGTTATAGCGATAAAAGGAAGGTAAGCTGCCCCGGAAGCGGGTAGTCGACGATCCGGAGCTTTATAGGAAAATCCTACGGGATTATTACGCTAAGTTTAGCTATAAGGGCTATAATACGACTATTATAAGGATCCGAGGCCTTTACTTTTAAGAAGGGCTTTAAATAGATATAGCTAAAGCTATTAAAGCCTGTAAAATCTATAGTTTATATAGTTCTAAGACCTATAGCGAAGGCGTTTATCCTATTATTCCCGGAAGGCCGTTTAAAAAAATTAAAGTCGATATCTAGTATATACTAAACGATAGGGGATACTAATATCTTATAGAAGCTAAGTATAATCTAACCGGATACGTTATTACGAGATTTATAAGGAAGAGCGACGCCGCTATTATAAAAAGATTCTTTATTAAAGATATCCTTTTCGCTTATAGATACCCTATAGTTATTAATATTAATAACGGGTTAGAAAATAAGGTAGAGTTTGCTTCTATTATCTAAGGACTTAGAATTAAACTTATTTAAGTTTTTCCTTATAATCTTAGAGTATAGGGTATAGTAGAAGGCGGATATTTCTCTATCGCTAGCGCTATTATTAAGCTCTCTTAAGGGAGATTAGTATAAAGGAAGTATCTAAAGCTTATTTTCTTCGCCGACCGAATATCTTTTAAGCAATTATATAGGTATATACCTTTTTATCTAGTTTTCGGATAGGAGCTGCTAATACCTTTAGAAATTAAAGTCCCGATATAAAAGGTAATCTTATAGCGACCGAACTAGAGCCCGGAGGAAGCTTTTTAAGCTAGGTTAAAAATTATAGCTAATTAAAAGGAGGATATTTAAGCCGCTATCGAGGTTATTACTAAATATCGGAAGCGGGTAGCCGATAAAGCGAACTCTTATAGTTTTATCCGGAAGAACCGCTTTAAAGTAAGTAATATAGTATTAGTCTATAATTATATTAGAAAAATATCTTACTTAATAATTATAAAGATCTTATATCGTTAGAAAAGTTTATTTATTATTAATTAAGTTTATAATAAGGGAGCCTATAAGCTATAAACTACAGACGGAATTAAACTTAAAGGGATATTTATAGCCCGGAACCTTAAGAAGTTTATCCTTAATAAAAAGGGGATCTAGTAATTAGATATATTAATACTATAGGAGGAAGACCCTAACTAATCCTAAAGCTTAACCGATAAGCTAACCTTACTTTAATTATTTATAATAAAGGGAGTTCCCGAAGGCTTTATAAAAGTTTATAAAGAGGAGGCCGGATCTACCGATACTTTCTAAGTACTTAAGCTCTTAATCCCTAGTTAACTAAGTATATCTAGTCCTAATTATAATATTTAAAACTAATCTCCTATAAAAATTCTTATTCTTAATATTCTCGATATAGGGGAGGAGGAAGTTAAAAGCGGAAATAAGGAGGAATTAAAGGCCGATAAATATACGGGACTAAAGATATAAGTAATAGTAAAAAAAGCCGCTAAGATATATAGAGCTAAGTAAGATAATTAGTTTATTAAGATTCCTATATAAAAGTTAGGTAAAGATAGCCTTTTAATTATATTATCGATCGATAAATAAGAGGATAGTTAAGTTTTTCTATTCCGATTAATAAAGTTTTCCTTATTTAATTTAAATATTTTCTTCTCTAATAGTTTTCTTTCCTTTTATTTACTTTTATCTACTTTCTTTCCCTTTTATTTTCTAGTTAATTCCGAGTTCCTTATATTTTCTTTTTTATTCCCTATTTATTTTTCTTTACTTCTTTTCTTATCTCCCCTCCTTTCTTCCCCTATCTTACCCTATTAGCTTTAATATAATTAGCTTAATTTTCGTTCTACTACTATAAGTTATATATACTATAGCTATAACGGCCTATAATTAAACTATAAGTACCGATATAAAGGATATAAAGATATATATCTAATTAATAATAGTAGTTATAGGAAGCAGATTATCTAGCTAGTAGTATTTATAGTTTTAAGAGCAGCTTTTTCGTTTACTTAAGGCTATTAGGGGAGGAGAGCTTAAATAGCTAGCTAGGTAGCCGGCTAAGGAGGAAATAATAGATTTATTCCGAAGATAATTACTTACCCCCCCCCGAAAAGTTTTTTTCGATTAGCCGAGGTTTTCTATATATACGCCTCCCGAAGCCTATCGCTTATAATTAATCTTATTTCCGGCTTAAATTTAAACTTAAAGATTAAAAAGACTTAGGAAAACGACTTAACTACCCCTACTTAAGAAAATATCTATCCCTTTCTATCCCCTAGCTAATTAGCCCTATTTAATTCGTTTAGCTAGAGCTTATTATTATTATTTAATCCTATCCTCCTCTTTAGTTAAATCGATTAGCACTTTAGAAGTTCCTTCTAGTTATCGACCCCTAAGGACTTTAAATAATCGGCGAGATTAGAGAAAGGGTTAGTATTAGTATTTTACTAATCGATTAGGTTTAAATAAGTACTTACCGGAGTAGCTTTCCTATAAATATACTTATACGCTTAACCGGAGGGAAGTTAATTCTAAAACGACCCTTAGTAATAATCGTAGTTAGCCCTAGCTATATAAAAAACGTAATTAGTATAAATACCCGAATAGATAGATAGAAGAGAGAGATACTTAAGGAAAGGGCTATTTATAAAGGATTTCTTTCTCTCTCCCGTTTCCTTATCGGTATACTCTATAAATAAGGTTTTAAATCTTAAGGCGTAGTAATCGTAAAGTATTAAGTTATAATAGCTAAAGATAGTAATAAGGAAAGCCTGCTATCGAGCGTTTCTAATTAATATACGCTAAATATATTAACCGAAAGGCTTTCTACCTTCGAGATAGAGAACGATAAGTTAAAGATAATAGAGATTTCGCTAAATATTATTTATAGTTAGATTAATAAGTATCGAAAGATCTATAAGTTTCTAATAAGAGACGGGTTCTTAGTAAATATAGAGCTAACTAGCGTTACCCTTAAAGCTATAGAACTTAAAAGCCTTAAAGAAAGCTCTCTATTAGTTTAAAATAAAGAAAAGATTATAAAGAGGCTAAGGAGTTTTATAGCGAGAAAGGAGCTAGGTATTATTATTATTTATAAACTATTAAAAAGGCTAGTTTAAGTAATAAAGATTAAGCTAACTATCTATAACGAGTTCTAGTAAAGGGGGTCGCTTAATATCTGCTAACGAGCTTCGCTAAGGAGTAGTTATAATAGCAAGGAAGAGAAGAGTTAAGGTTAAAGGTTTAAAATAAGAAAACGGAAAAAGAGAGCTAGGGAAGATATAAAAAAAATAACTATTAAAAAGAAATAGTAAGAGGTAGAGTAATTAAAAGCGTTTAGAAAGAGAAGGAAGGGTAATTACCCGGGTTACTATTTATACTAGTTACCGAAGATAATAGCTATTATTACTTAAGAAGGTAAGTATAAAGACTATATAAATTATTCTCGTTTACGCCGATTTATAATCTTTAAAACTTTACCGTTTACTTATTTTAAAGCTACTTAGAACTATTCTTAAATTCTTTCCCCCTTTATACTATTCCCCTAACCTATACTTTATACTCTTTACTAATATTAACTCTTTATTATTTCTACCCTTACTATTACCTAAAAACTAGTACCTTTTATAATCCCCTTTCTATATATCTTACTTAATTATAATAAACTCCTACATATATATATAGTTAGCTATTAAGGCGGAGAAAGCGATAGGTAAGAAACCCTTCGTCTGCTCGGCTATTAACTAGCAGTTATCTAGCAGTAATCCCCTTAATAAAGCTTATATACTAAGGACTACTATTCCCCCGAAGTATACTTTAAACTTAATTAAATCCCGCCCTCCCTACTTTTATAATACTACTATTCCTACGGAAATATATAAAACTCTAATTAATCGGTTCTTTTCTAGGCTAGAACTAAGGACCTCGTATACCGATTATATCTTTAAAACTAACCCTTACCGCTACTTTTTAGCTCTTTATAATCTTTAAGGGTATATCTACTCTCGAGACGAACTTACGTTTAACCTTATACTTATTAAAATAAAGCACTTCGCTTAGTACCTCTAGAATAACGTATAGATTTATATAGAGAGAATAAAAACGGGAGATTATAAAGCTATACTAACTATAACTACCCCCTATAGTATAGAATTAATTAGTTTTCGCTTTATCTTTTAAATAGCGGAAGACTCGATAAATAACTAGTATAGTTTTATATAGTACGATTAAATTTATTAAAAGGCTTTTATTATTAATAGCTACCTAGGTAAAGTTACTACTAGTAACCCGAAATACTAAAAATAAATATATAGCTAGATCGATAATCTAATTATTCGAGCTAGGCTATAAAAACCCGTTATAGAAGGAGTAATTATAGTAGATAATATAAACCGACCTTTTAATAGATAATAGGAATCGAGTAGGTTCTTTATAATTAAAAACTTTCGAATATAGCTTTTAGAGAGTACGGAAATTTTAAATAAGCGTAATTATATCGGGTATACCGACTGGGTATAAGCTAGAAGTCTCTTTAATTTAACTGGTAAACTTTTAATTAAAATTATTAACCTTTACTTAAGGATTTATACTAGGGAGCTCGGCTATATATTAGCTTATTTTCGTTAGCCCTAGTAACAAAGCGGCAGAGCGCCCCTACCGCAATGTATGTAGCGCGCACGCGGCGAACTCTAACGAGGGGCGTGGGCTAACGGGCGCCACGAAACACAAAACGAAGGCATCAAAGTTAGTTTACTCAAGTATAGGGAAGAAAACACCATACTTTTTTTATTACTCTACAGAGGGGGTTTAGGGCTCCTTAATATAGCCGCCGCAGGCACGACAAGAAGGGGACAGGGGGGTCATACTCCACCCTAGCCACTTTATCATTCCTCCCCCAGCAGCTTAGTCCATAAGCTGCGCCCCAAGATAGTTAATATCTAGGATCTCTGATTAAAACTAAAAGAGAGGAAAGAAAAAGACCATCACTAAAACTAGAAACTATCGCGCCATTCATTCTATATAGAAGCCCTTCCAAAAATCAACCTCAGTCCGGATATCTATGCAATTAGCAAGTCCTTTACATCTCTCATCATATATCCCACATACATATATTAACCGCGATTAAGTCCCTTTCACAATCGTCGTCCGCTGCTTCCTTATCCGGGGCTTTAACTAGCTCCTAGGTAGGTGCTAGTATTCCTTTATCGTAAAGAACTATTTCCTGCCTCGATAGCTTCCTTTTCTACAGTCTATACTTCGTATCGTTTAGCATAATTAAAACTAACCTAGTTGGGCTCTAGCTTAGGCTTCGTTATAGTATCCGTTATAGGTATCTAACCTCGCCCTGCCTCATCCCAGATAGGAAGCCTAGGAGCTTAAGGGGGCTTCGGGATAGCAATCCTGCGATTGCGAAGAGCGTAACGGCCGACCTGCTCCGTAGAAGGTTAATCAGGTCCAGAAATAAGTAGCGAGATCTAAGAAGGGCCCTGCGGCGTTCGTAAGACTTCCCGGCTGAAGGGACCCGATAAAGACTCTCTGGGTAGTATAGACGGTAACGAAGAACTTATGCCTCCTCCTCCGATAGGGGACTAGCGCTATTCAGAGGGTGCTGCGCTAAATCGCAGGCGCGAGAAATTCCTCTTATCTTCCTCAATTAAAGGTATAACCCTATCTTTATCTATAGTAGATATAGGATAGAAACTTCGGTTTAATGCTATATTCGACTATCTTATTATAGGAGTTTAACTTAATCGGAAGATGGAGCTACCGTAGATAGAGCCCTTATTTCCTCGAAAGTTCTCTAGGTCGTCCTCGGGGCTCGGATTAGGCAGAACCTAGCCGGAACTAATAAAGGCAGTATTAGGGTAGTATTCGCCCGTATACGAACGGTACTTCTTATATTCCTTAAGGCTGATTAATAGTAACTCGGGCTAACGAAGATGGGCTAGTATATAGCCGAGCTCCCTTATATAGGTCCTTAAGTAAAGGTTAACAGTCTTAACTAAAGGTTCGCCGGTTGAATTAAGGAGACTTCCAGCTTGTGTCCAGTCGGTATACCCGATATAATTACGCCTGTTCAGGACTTCCGTACTCTCTAAGAGCCGCATTCGAAAGTTCTTAATTACGAAGAACCTACTCGATTCCTATTGTCTATTAGAAGGTCGGTTTATATTATCTACTACGATTACTCCTTCTGTAACGGGTTTTCGTAGCCCGGCTCGAGTAATTAGACTATCGATCTAGCTGCGTATTTATTTCTGGTACTTCGGGTTGCTAGCAGTAACTTTGCCTGGGTAGCTATCGATAATAAAAGCCTTCTAATAAACCTGGTCGTACTATACAAAACTATACTAGTTGTTTATCGAGTCTTCTACTACCTAAAAGATAAAGCGAAAACTAATTAATTCCACACTATAGGGGGTAGTTATAGTTAGTACAGCTTCGCGATCTCCCGTCTTTATTCTCTCCGTGCAAATCTATACGTTATTCTGGAGGTACTAAGCGAAGTACCTTATTCTAGTAAGTATAAGGTTAAACGTAAGTTCGTCTCGAGAGTAGATATACCCTTAAAGATCGTAGAGAGCTAGAAGGTAGCGGTAAGGGTTAGTCTTAAAGATATAATCGGTATACGAGGTCCTTAGTTCTAGCCTAGGAAAGAACCGATTGGCTAGAGTCTTGCATACTTCCGTAGGAATAGTAGTACTGTGAAAGTAGGGAGGGCGGGACTTAATTAAGTCTAAAGTATACTTCGGGGGAATAGTAGTCCTTAGTACGTAAGCTTTATTAAGGGGATTGCTGCTAGATGACTGCTAGTTAATAGCCGAGTAAACGAAGGGTTTCTTACCTATCGCTTTCTCCGCTTTAGCAGCTAACTATACGCGTGCGTAGGAGTCTATTATAATTAGGTAGGATATATAGAAGGGGGATTATAAAAGGTGCTAGTTCTTAGGTAACGGTAAGGGTAGAAATAATAAGGAGTTAATGTTAGTAAAGAGTATAAGTGCAGGTTAGGGGAATAGTATAAAGGGGGAAAGAATTTAAGAATAGTTCTAAATAGCTCTAAAATAAGTAAACAGTAAAGTTTTAAAGGTTATAAATCGGCGTAAACGAGAGTAATTTATACAGTCTTTATACTTACCTTCTTAAGCAATAATAGCTACTATCTTCGGTAACTAGTATAAACGGCAACCCGGGTAATTACCCTTCCTTCTCTTTCTAAACGCTTCTAATTACTCTACCTCTTACTATTTCTTTTCAGCGGTTATTCTTTTTATATCCTCCCCGGCTCTCTTTTTCCGTTTTTTTATTTTAAACCTTTAACCTCAACTCTTCTCTTCCTCGCTATTATAACTACTCCTTAGCGAAGCTCGTTAGCAGATATTAAGCGACCCCCTCTACTAGGACTCGTTATAGATGGTTAGCCTAGTCTTTATTACTTAAACCAGCCTCTTTAACGGTTTGTAAATAATAATAATGCCTAGCTCCTTTCTCGCTGCGAAACTCCTCGGCCTCTTTACAATCTTTTCTTCATTTCGGATTAATAGAGAGCTTTCTTTAGGGCCTTTAGGTTCTACAGCTTTAAGGGCAACGCTAGTTAGCTCTATATTTACTAGGAACCCGTCTCCCGTTAGAAGCTCGCAGATCTTTCGATACTTATTAACCTAGCTATAAATAGTATTTAGCGAAATCTCTATTATCCTTAACCTATCGTTCTCTATCTCGAAGGTAGAAGGCCTTTCGGTTAATATATCCAGCGCGTATTAATCAGAAACGCTCGATAGCAGGCTTTCCTTATTGCTATCTTTAGCTATCGCAACTTAGTGCCTTACGACTACTGCGCCTCGAGATTTAGGACCTTATTTATAGAGTATATCGATAAGGAAACGGGAGAGAGAAAGAGATCCTTTATAAATAGCCCTTTCCTCGAGTATCTCTCTCTTCTATCTATCTATTCGGGTGCTTATACTAATTGCGTCTTTTACATAGCTAGGGCCAACTGCGACTACTACTAGGGGTCGTTTTAAAACTAACTTCCCTCCGGTTAGGCGTATAAGTACGTTTGCAGAAGAGCCGCTCCGGTAAGTGCTTATTTAAACCTAATCGACTAGCAAAATACTAATACTAACCCTTTCTCTAGTCTCGCCGATTATTTAAAGTCCTTAGGGGTCGATAACTAGAAGGAACTCCTAAGGTACTAATCGATTTAACTAAGGAGGAAGATAGGATTAAGTAACGGCAATAGGCGCTAGCTAAACGTATCAGATAGGGCTAATTAGCTAGGGGATGGAAGGGGATAGATATTTTCTTGGGCAGGGGCAGTTAGGTTATCTTCCTGGGTCTTTTTGGTCTCCAGGTCTGAATTTTTACCGGAAATGGGATTGATCATAAGCGACAGGCTTCGGAAGGCGTATATATAGAAGACCTCGGCTAGTCGAAAAACTTTTTTAGGGGGTGTAGGTAGTTATCTCGGAATAAATCCATTATTTCCTCCTTAGCCGGCTGCCTAGCTAGCTACTAGGGCTCTCCTCCCCTAGCAGCCTTAAGCAGACGAAAAGGCTGCTCTTAGGACTATAAATACTACTAGCTAGATAGTCTTCTTCCTATAACTGCCATTATTAATCAGATATATGTCCTTATATCCTCTGCATCGGTGCTTATATTTTAATTATAGGCCGTCACGGCTACAGCATATATAACTTATAGTAACGGAACGAAAATTAAGCTAATTATATTAAGGCTAATTAAGTAAGATAGGGGAAGAAAGGAGGAGAAATAAGAAAAGGAGTAAAGAAAAATAAATAGGGAGGAGGAAAGAAAATATAAAGAACTCGGAATTAACTAAAAAAAACAAAAAGGGAAGAAAGCAAATAGAATTAAATAGAAGGAAAGAAAACTATTAAAGAAGAAAATACTTAAATTAAATAAGGAAAACTTTATTAGTCGGGATAGAAAAACTTAACTATCCTCTTATTTACCGGTCGATAGTATAATTAGGAAGCCGTCTTTACTTAGCCTCCGCGCAGGAATCTTAATAAACTAATTATCTTACTTAGCTCTGCATATCTTAGCGGCTTCTTTTACTGCTGCTCGCATCTTTAGTCCCGCGTATTTATCGGCCTCTAGTTCCTCCTTACTTCCGCTCTTAACTTCCTCCTCCCCTATATCGAGAACGTTAGGGATAGGAATTTCGGTAGGAGATCGGTTTTAAATATTATAAGTAGAACTAGATATACTTAGTTAATCGGGGATTAAGAGCTTAAGCACCTAGAAAGCATCGGTAAATCCAGCCTCCTCTTCGTAGACTTCTACGGGGCCTTCGGGAACTCCCCTTACTATAAGCAATTAAAGTAAGGTTAGCTTATCGGTTAAGCTTTAGGATTAGTTAGGGTCTTCTTCCTATAGTATCAGCGTATCTAGTTACTAGATCCCTTTCTTATCGAGGACGAACTTCTTAAGGTTCCGGGCTGTAAATATCTCTTTAAGTTTAATTCCGTCCGTAGTTCGCAGCCCGTAGGCTCCCTTATTATAGACTTAATTAATAATAAATGGACCCTTCTAACGATATAAAATCTTCGCAACTATTAAGTAAGATATCTTTCTAATATAGTTATAGACCAGTACTATATTACCTACTTTAAAGCGGTTCTTCCGGATAAGGTTATAAGAGTTCGCTTTATCGGCTACCCGCTTCCGATACTTAGTAATAGCCTCGATAGCGGCCTAAATATCCTCCTTTTAATTAGCTATAGTTCTTAACCTGGCTTAGAGAGCTTCTTCCGGGCTCTAGTTCGGTTGCTATAAGACTACCCTCTATATCGGGACTTTAGTTTCTAAAGGTATAAGCGGCTCCTACCCGAAAACTAGGTAGAAAGGTATATATCCGTATAATCGCCTAAAAGATATTCGGTCGGCGAAGAGAGCGAGCTTTAGATACTTCCTCTATACTAGTCTCCCCTAAGAGAGCTTAGTAATAGCGCTAGCAATGGAGAAATGTCCCCCTTCTACTATACCCTATACTCTAGGATTATAGGGAGAAACCTAAATAAGCCTAATTCTAAGTCCTCGGATAGTAAAAGTAAACTCTGCCTTGTTTTCTGACCCGCTATTAATATTAATAACTATAGGGCACCTATAGGCGAAAAGGATATCCTTAATAAAGAATCTTTTTATAGTAGCTACGTCGCTCTTCCTTATAGGTCTCGCAATAACGTATCCGGTTAGATTATACCTAGCTTCTGCAAGATATTAGTATCCCCCGTCGTTTAGTATATACTAGACGTCGACTTTAATCTTTTCGAACGGCCTTCCGGGAATAGTAGGATAGACGCCTTCGCTATAGGTCTTAGAACTATATAAGCTGCAGATCTTACAGACTTTAACAGCTTTAGCTACGTCTATCCAGAGCCCTTCCTAAAAGTAAAGGCCTCGGATCCTCGCAATAATCGTATTACGGCCCTTATAGCTAAACTTAGCATAACAATCCCGTAGGATTTTCTTACAGAGCTCCGGATCGTCAACTACCCGCCTCCGGGGCAGCTTGCCTTCCTCTCGTCGCTATAGCGCGTAATTAATAACCTAGTACCGCAGAGCCTCCTTTTTAAACGCCGTAGACCGCTTTCTTAATATATTAGGCGGCGTTACTCTAGTCATAAGGAACCTAGCGAACTCTAACGACTTCTTAAACTATTTAAGCTTAGGATTTAGGAGTCGTTCCGCGGGAATAAAGTTAATCTAAGCATCACACTACTTATCCAGGTCTCCTTCTAGATCTACCTCCGGCGTCTCGGAAATAGGTAGCCGCGAGAGCGTATCGGCTATAGGATTTTTAGAGCTAGGGATGTGCTTGATAGTAAAGTTAAAGATCTTAATAACCGTAATCCACCGGCTAATCAGAGCTCCGGGGACATCGGATATTTCTCTATTAATCTAATCCACTAGAACTCGGGCATCGGTTTCTAAGATAAAATAGTACCTAAACAGGTACTATCGTAGTCGCCGGAAAGAGCATAACAAAGCTCGACACTCCCTCTTCGTAGCGTCGTACCTCTGCTCAGTACCAGTCTATAAGCCACTCTCGAACCGAGCTGGCCTTCGCTTTCCATCGACCTCTTACATCAGAACTGCGCCCCAGCCGACCAGGCTAGCGTCAACCATCAAGATAATTAGGCCTCCCCCTAGACTATAGTCGATACCCACGATGATAGGTTTACTCTCTAGGGCTTTGATCAAGTCCACTATAGCCTGCTTTTAGGCGTTACCCCACACGAACGGGGCATCTTTCTTTATTAAGTTGTAAAGTAGTCGGGTAAGGATCGCAAAGTTCCAGATCTAGTAATTATAATAAACTACTATCCCTAGGAAACTTCGGATATCTTTAAGGTTATTATAGGTAGTCTATCCTTTTATCTTCTGGATCTTCTTAGCTTAAGGAGATCTCCTAACCGATCTACAGACGTATCCTATAATATCTACCCTCTTTTTGCACTACTTAGATTTAATACCCGATATTATCGCGCTAGCTAATTCGGTATTGAAAAGGACTTAATTAACATTCCTAATATACTCCGTAATATACCTTCGGATACCTAGAAGCTCCGGGAGCACCTTATCGTTGTAGGTTGTCTCTGGACCCTTAACTGCGATGTTATCGAGGAAAGCTTAATAAACGTAAGGTATTAGATCGTATAATAGACGCACTATAATACGTATAAACTGAGCAACTAAGTTCGTCGCTCCTATCGGTAAGGTGCATATCCTAAAGAGTCCTAAAGGGGTAATAAAGGTTGTAATATCTCTGCTATTCGGGTAAAGCTTAACTTAGTCGTATCCCGAGAAGAAATCGAGTAGCGATAAAACCTTATATATAGCGAACTCCTCCGAGAACTGATTAGCAGCTGGAGGTATAAATACATCCTTTACCGTATAGGCATTATACTTCTAAGCGTCGTTAATAAGCCGGAGACTACTATCCTTCTTCTGAACTAGAAACTAACGGTTTCTGTACGACGAATGCGCGTTTTCGATAATACGCCGTCCGACCCTTTGCTTAAGCAGGTTAAAAACCTTAGGCCTGAGAGTATGGGGGATGGGGATGTTCTTGGACTGGAAGATATTATGTGGAACGGTACGGATAACTTACGGGGGCGCTATATCTTTATAAATCTCTCTAATCTCGGACTAATCCTAAGTAATAGCTTTCTCTCGACTAATTAGTATATGCCTAAATATATTAATTTCCTCTAGAGTTATCCTATTATAATTATTAGTTATAAGTTTCTCCTATCTCTCGCCTATTAAGCGTATGCCGGGCTTAAGATCCGAGAACTTCGGCTTTATCTATTTATTATACTTTAAAGGCGGTATTTCTAACTATTTCTTCTTAATTATTTCTATACGCTTAATCTTCTATAAAGGATCGCCGTCTAATATAGATCTATTAGGGTTCGAATTATTAATTAGTTTTACTTTATAGGCTACGGCCTTATAGAGGGTATTAACTATATAGACTATTCTATAAGCGGCTTAGCGAGTTTCTTTCTAATAAGGAAGCCAAATTCTCCTTCTTTTCTATTACTTCTTTTTCTTATATTAGCTGTAAAAGCAGCTATAACTCTCCTTTAACTAGAGTTCCGAATATAAAAAGGCTAGTTCTATCCTAACTAAAATAGTAATAGAATGAATAAAGGCAGGGATATCCTCCTCGCTTAGCGAAAGGACGGGTGTATTACCTAGTTCGAGTTAGTCGGAAACCTAGGCGGGGACTTTTTTACTACTAATAGCCCTTCGTCCCTTAATACTATTACTATTAGCAGCTAGTTTTTTCTAATAACCTCGCTAAACTAAGCGGGGCTATTATTAAGCTAAATAGGATTTTTTAGCTTTCCTCCTACTATAGCTATTACTCGAGCTCCTCTAAAAAGAAAGTTTACCTTAAGAAGGCTATCGGTTAAGTGTTCTAGGGTAAGCTTAGTTTAAAGAATAAACGGTATCCCTAGAAGTACGTTATAGTTCGGCTTCCTAATTCTATCTTCCATAACGTAAAAGACGACTTAATTAGTATAGCCTCTAATAAAGACGTCAGCTTCCAGGACTCCTAGGAGTTCTATCTTCCTACCGTTAAAGGTTCTCGAGGCAACGTCTATCCTTAATACCGGAAGACCTAACTCGTCGTATATACTAGCTCCGATCAGGTTTAGTTTAGTACCGCTATCGATTATTGCGGGCTTCCCTTTTACTCCTGAGTTACCGACTCTAATTGTAAGGAAATATATAGGATAGATACTCTTCTAAAGTCGATCGAACCGGGCATCTATATTAGACACTTCTTTACGAAGATAGGCCCTAATTATATTAACTCTAGGGAGATACTCGCATTAGTTATCGGATTAAAGGAAGTTCTCGATAGCTTGCTTATTAATTAATCCTGGAGTCTCCTCCTTAACAGGGCTTACTTCAATATTGGAGATCTTCGCGGGGCTACTTCTATTCTTCCTAGGCTCGGAGGTTTCTTTATAGTTAACTATAACCACTTTCTTCACCCTATCTTAGATAGCTTAGACGTAGTGAATAATATATTGGCCAAGGTTAGGGCGTAGCTAGAGAATCTCCTCCTAAGTATATCCCTTAGGTGTATGGAAGAATCGGTTAATTAATACTTTTCCGAAGTCTATCTTGCTATCTATGTCCTTAGACTTCTAATTAGATCTAGGCTTCTTTTTCTTTTCTAGGCCTTTATCGGTGGCGACGTGAATTAATTCTTGGGTAAGACCTCGACTATCCTTATCCGCAGCTAGAATTTTAATTATCCTCCTATCTGCTCTTCGCTTTTTAGCGGCGTTCTTATTAACTTCGGCTTAAACAGCCTCGCTGTTAATATTTGCGACTATAGCTAGGTTGCTTACAGCAGGCGAAACTAGACTTAGAAGCGGTTCGGGTTTTATAGCTAGGTCTAGTGTTACGGCCTCCTTAGATAGCTAGATCGAATTAACTCTAGGCGTCTCTTCGGTAGCTTCGTAAGGCACTTTATTCCTAACCAGAGCGGTATTTCCCTTAAACTTCGGCTTATGCTTAATTAACTTAAGATAGGCTTGGACTCCGGGCATATGATCCTAGCCTTTATCGACGAAGTTTTAGTAATAACCGAGGCATAACGGGATAATACCCTGGTTTATAACGACCTTTGCTTAGTTAAACAGATTAGGTTTAATAGTGAATCTAAGGGCTTCTTTTATATCCGCTCTAGTGCCGAGAAAAATAACTTGCTTTCCGGTATCCTCGTACTAGATAATACCCGCGTTCTTTAGTATTAGGTAATCTGGGCAGTAACGGGCTATATGTTTAGTCGAACCGCAACCGTAATATATCCGAATAGAACCGTCTTTTCTCAGGGTACTAATTTCAGCCTCGTACTTATTAATTAGAGCTTCGCAGTCCTTTAAAGAGACGTCTTCCCCTCTTAGAAGATCGGCCGTGACGTTATTAAGGTTCGGTAGGATATAAACGTAGCTAGGATTAGGCTGAACAGTTCCAAGTTTGTTCCTAATGGCCTTAACGCGCTTTTTAGCCAAATGGTAACCCTATTCCCTGGCTGAATTGATGTTCTTAGCGATTTCAGCCGTACTGATCCGGAGGTCCTCAAAGTTCTTCGTTAGGCTCTCAATCTCCCCTCTCGAGATCTTAATCTGCGTTTCATCCTGCTCAGCTATAGTTCGAGGCGGCTGTAAGATAGAACCTTAAGAAGAGGGCTGGGGCACTGGAGAGGCTCGAGGGGGATTAGTCGGAGGGGCTATAGGCTTTAGTTAAACGATTAGCGCCTAATAACCTGGGTTCGGAGGCTGGATAGGAACTGCCGGCGGCTGGAAACCTGGGTAGGGGTACTGGAGGCGTCCAGGCATAAAAGGAATAGACGCGTTTACCGTATTCATAGCCTTCCGGTTATAATCCTCCTTAAGTTAAGCGTCTCGGCAAGTCTTCAAAAGGGCCTCTATAAGCTTAGGCTATACGAGGAACTAAACCGAGGCTTCTGTAATCCGATGCTTAGATCGAAGTCGCTTTATCCAGGTAGAAGGAAGCTTATCCTAGAACTCCGAACAACCCTACGAGTCTCTTACTCCTATCTTTGTAAGGATGTTGTTGTATATTAGAACACCTATTCGGAGGGACTCGGTATCGCTGACCACGTAGGTGTTTAGGAAATGCTGCTTTTCTTAAGCCGGGGTAAATATCTAAGAGCGATCGTGTGAACGGTAGGCTAGCTTGATTCTTTCTTCCTGCTCGGGCTAAGTAGTAGCGCTTAAGGTAGCTACTATCAGGGACGTTACTATTTCGGGTTAAATAACTAGTATCTTAAGGATTAGTAAAGCTATAGAGTTAGGGATGGATATTATAGCTCTAATACTAGCGTAGTATTCGAGGTAGTCGGTAATATTATACCCGGTGAAGGGGCCGATAAAGCTCCCTAAGCGGTCGATTGTCGGGATAAAAGGATAGTTAACGTGGATACCCGGATTAGTCTGGTCAGGACTAATTGAGGCGAAGGATTGGGTATAGGGACCAGGCGTGTTTATGCCGAAGGGCAGGGAAGCCGGTAAGGTAGACTAGCTACTATCCCGAGGATTAGGAGCCTTATCCTTAGTTTTCGAATCGGAAGTGTTTCTAGGGCTAGTATTTACCCTAAAAACTAGAGTAAATTCGGCACCTTCGGCCTTAGTCGGTTCTGGCTATCCTTAGAGAGATATCCTATTATTAACCTTCGAGGGCCTTTACTTCTTTCTTTAACGATTCTTTTTCCTTAGCAACGGCTCAACCTTTCCATCTAGGTTAGCTTCTCTCTCTTCGCTACTAATATAATCAACTTTACTATACACAGCCCCTAAGCAGGACCGAGAACGTAATAGGTAAGATAGGGGGTAACCCGTAGGTTATATCGATAGGGGGTTCGGTTAGGAAAGGGATATTTTAGTAGGCAAGGGTGAACGATATCGAGGTTTAATACGCTCGATAGGAAAGTAGAGATATAATCGAAATAAATTTATAGTAGTAGGTAGTATAGGAAGTAATTAGTAGTGCTCAGGGTAGGAAGACGAGAGAAGCTTTTATAACCTCAAGATACCCTTAACCACCTTTAACAACTACGTCGCCGTCAGTTTAACTCCCGATAGCAGAACGGGCTTAATCAACCTCCTCCAGAACTTTCTAATACAATTCCGAATAAATTGCCGAAGGAGTCCTTTTCTTAGACGAATCACTTTGTGCCAGTTAGTCCCGGGGTATGCTTATAACCACTAACAGTTTCCACTCCAGCCCTACAGCTTTATATCTCCGCCACTCCGATATCGTATTTCCCTCTATTCAGACCCACTCTCATATCTAGCAATAACCTTACTTTTCCCAACCCCGCTTCTCGGCTCTCCCTAATAACTCTCCTTCTCTCCTCGAATAGAGCGAAAGTTTCCTCGTAAAGCCGAGACCGCTAAGTTCCCTTAGCGATACTCAACTCTATTCCATATTTCGCGTTCTAACTAGTGCTTTGCGTCGACGCCGAGTCTCCTCTCTAAACCTTCTTATCCTCGTCTTACATCATCAGAGAAAATAAAAGAAATAAAATAAAGAAAATGCGAATCCAGGGTCGTTTCTCTAGTTTCCCCGTAATTAGTCTCCGAGCTTCCCCGATCCTGCTCCCCCGTAGCAGGGCAGCCCCAGGCATCAGTTCCGGCTAGTCTTATAGTCGCAAGCGAAACTATTATAAGAATAGGTTTAATCGTATCTCTAGCTTCCTTATAATTAGTCTCCGAGCTTCCCCGATCCTGCTCCCCCGTAGCAGGGCGGCCCTAGGTATTAGTTCCGGCTGGTCTTATAGTCATAAGCAAAGCTATCGTAAGAGGTGGTTTTTAGTAATAGCAAACCTCCTAGGCTCTTCTCAACATAACGTAGTTTTAATTAACGAACAAATATTCTGTTATAAAGCCGAAGAAACCCATGTTCGATTCATAGGGCAGATACTAAATAATAAAGCGGCAGAGCGCCCCTACCGCAATGTGTATAGCGCGCACGCGGCGAACTCTAATGAGGGGCGTGGGCTAACAGGCGCTACGAAATATAAAACGAAGGCATTAAAGTTAGTTTGCTTAAGTATAGGGAAGAAAACACCATACTTTTTTTATTGCTCTACAGAGGGGGTTTAGGGCTCCTTAATATAGCCGCCGCAGGCACGACAAGAAGGGGACAGGGGGGTCATACTCCACCCTGGCCACTTTGTCACTAGTTACTATTAATTAGCTTTAAGGAATATAAGAAGTACCGCTCGTATATAGGCGAATACTACCTTAATATTACCTTTATTAGTTCCGGCTAGATTCTACTTAATCCGAGTCTTAAGGATAACCTAGAGAACTTTTAAGGAAATAAGGGCTTTATTTATAGTAGCTCTATCTTCCGATTAAGTTAAACTCCTATAATAAAATAGTTAAGTATAGTATTAAACCGAAGCTTCTATTTTATATCTATAGTAGATAAAGATAGGGTTATACCTTTAATTAAAAAAGATAAAAGGAATTTCTTACGTTTATAACTTAGCGTAGTACCTTTTAAATAACGCTAATCCCCTATCGGAAGAGGAAGTATAAGCTTTTTATTACTATCTATACTATCTAGAGAGTCTTTATCGGGTCCCTTTAGCCGGGAAATCTTATAAACGCTATAGGGTCTTTCTTAGATCTCGCTACTTATTTCTAAACCTAATTAACCTTTTATAGAGCAGGTCGGCTGTTACGCTCTTCGTAATTATAGAATTACTATCCTAAAGCCCCCTTAAGCTTCTAAGCTTCCTATCTAGGATAAGGTAGGGTAAGGTTAAATACTTATAACGGATACTATAACGAAGCTTAAGCTAAAGCCTAACTAAATTAGTTTTAATTATATTAAACGATATAAAGTATAGACTATAGAAAAGGAAGCTATCGAGGTAGGAAATAGTTCTTTATAATAAAGGAATACTAGTACTTACCTAGGAGCTAATTAAAGCCCCGGATAAGGAAGTAGTAGATAACGATTATAAAATAGACTTAATTACGGTTAATATATATATATAGGATATATAATAAAAGATATAAAGGACTTGCTAATTATATAGATATCCGGATTAAGGTTAATTTTTAGAAGGGTTTCTATATAGAATAAATAGCGCGATAATTTCTAGTTTTAGTAATAGTCCCTTTCTTTCCTCTCTTTTAGTTTTAATTAAAAATCCTAGATATTAACTATCTTAAAGCGCAGCTTATAGATTAAGCTACTAGAGGAGGAATAATAAAGTAGCTAGGGTAAAGTATAACCCCCCTATCCCCTTTTTATTATACCTGCGGCGGCTATATTAAGGAGCCCTAAACCCCCTTTATAGAGTAATAAAAAGTATAGTATTTTCTTCCCTATATTTAAGTAAACTAACTTTAATACCTTCGTTTTATATTTCGTAGCGCCCGTTAGCCTACGCCCCTCGTTAGAGTTCGCCGTATGCGCGCTATACACATTGCGGTAGGGGCGCTCTGCCGCTTTGTTAACAGCTTCCTTATAATTAGTCTCCGAGCTTCCCCGATCCTGCTCCTCTATAGTAGGGCGGCCCTAGGCATTAGTTCCGGCTAGTCTTATAATTATAAGCAAAGCTATCGTAAAAGGTAGTTTTTAGTAATAGCGAACCTTCTAGGCTCTTCTTAATATAACGTAGTTTTAATTAACGAATAAATACTCTATTATAAAGCCGAAGAAACCTATATTCGATTTATAGGGCAGATACTAAATAATAAAGCGGCAGAGCGCCCCTACTGCAATATGTATAGCGCGTACGCGGCGAACTCTAATAAAGGGCGTAGGCTAACGGGCGCTATAAAATATAAAACGAAGGTATTAAAGTTAGTTTGCTTAAGTATAGGAAAGAAAATACTATAATTTTTTATTACTCTATAGAGGGGGTTTAGGGCTCCTTAATATAGCCGCCGCAGGCACGATAAGAAGGGGACAGGGGGGTTATACTCCACCCTGGCCACTTTATCACTAAATATATCGAGTTTATAAGTATCTTCTTAGGAATATAATAATTCGAAATAAAATATATAAAATAAACTAAAATATAAGCTTTATTATACGTAGTAACTAGTGTATATATATAAATTTAAAAAGTTAGTAGCTACTGGTTTTTACTAGAAAGATTAGCTAGTCGATTAAAGAATAAACTTACTATTAACCCCTATAGTAAATTAACCTATAGGGCTAAAAATATAAGAAATATACCGTTCGAATCGGCTAGATTTATACTATAAAAATACTAAAAAGATTATTACTGGTTTCGCCTTCGGTAACTAGCAGGCCCTTTAACGAAGAACTCGATAAAGAACTAACTATAGGATATAAAGAACCCCGAGCCTATAGCCTAATTCCCTGCACTTAAGCGGATATTACTCTATAGGCGGGGCATTATAGCGGACCAGATAACCCTTTTCCCGATAGGGCGCTTAATTACATAACAGCCTACTATAAATAATAGGGCTTAGGCTGTGGTCAGCTTACAGAATAATATATAATTAAGTTAGCGTCGCTACCAACTATACTATATACTATGAAATCTGAAAAAAGCAGCGTAAACGGGGCTTATAAGAGCGATTCGAGGGGCGGGTAATAGTGGGTATAGTGAACCTTAAAACTTCGAACTTAATTTAAAGATCAACGGTTAGAGATATTAAGGCCGGATAAGCTATATCGCAATCCTTAGAATTAGGCGATTCCAGCAGTATTTTTATCTTATTTCTATCCCTAGTATTAGGGGTAGTGCAGCTACTATTAGTTTTACTGCTAAAAGTGGGACTCCGGAGGGGAGGGTTAGGGTTCGTAGGGGTTCGAGCCTCGAAAAATAAATATTTTTTTATTTTTTTATCTAGTTCGGAAATAGTATATATACTATATACTAAGTTATCTAAGCGATAAATAAGCTATACGCTGCTTAAACTACTCTATTATATCGATTTCTCGGATATTTTATAGTAAGTCCCTACTTAATAGTAGTATTTCCTATCGCTCGGGCTAGTATATAGACTAGTAAAGTATACTATAATATAGCCCGAAATTAAGCTATATTATAGTATATAAAATGTATATTAAAAGTTAGTCCTAGACTTAAATAAATTCGAAGTAAAATAGATAGTTCGAAATATTTTCGATTTTATTCTACTTCGAATAAGCTTTACCCCTTATTATAGTTAGTATAATAGATACTTTTTAAGGGGTTAATATAGAGCAAATTTCAAGCTATTTTAAAGTATTTTTATCGCCCTAGTAACTTTAGTAGTAAAGGGTTAGGGAACCTAATAAACCCCCCTCCCTATTAAATTCTATTACTCCCTATATCCCCCTTACCTACCCCCCCTTTCTAAGATCTCAAACTCTTCTTATAAGGGGTCGTCGGCTACCTAGATTATATAGAAGTAATAATTATAGTAATATAAATAGTATAGTCGGAAGTTTCGTAGTAATAAAAGTAATTCTAAGGTCCCTAGTTTAAATCGCCTTTTCCAGTGCTTTTCTTATAAAAATAAAAATCGTAAAAAATCGTAGGAAATATAGAATAAATTCGTAAATATAAATATTATATTTAAGTCTATATAGAGTAGAATTAAAGAAGTAAAACTTCTTTTTTTAATTCTTTTTCTATTTTACTTCCTTTTTTTACTATTTACTACTCTTAGGATTAAGAAACTAACTTTATTATATACTTATTTCTTTAGTTCTTTATTTATTTACTAACTTACTTATTTTATTACTTACTTACCTGCTTACCTACTTACTTACTTACTTACTTACTTACTTATTTACTTACTTACTTACTTACCTACTGATAAAGCGGCAGAGCGCCCCTACCGTAATATATATAGCGCGTACGCGGCGAACTCTAACGAGGGGCGTAGGCTAACGGGCGCTACGAAATATAAAACGAAGGTATTAAAGTTAGTTTGCTTAAGTATAGGGAAGAAAATACTATATTTTTTATTGCTTTATAAAGGGGGTTTAGGGCTCCTTAATATAACTGCTGCAGGCACGATAAGAAGGGGATAGGGGGGTTATACTCTACCCTAGCTACTTTATTATTCCTCCCCTAGTAGTTTAGTCTATAAGCTGCGCTTTAAGATAGTTAATATCTAGGATCTCTAATTAAAATTAAAAGAGAGGAAAGAAAAAGACTATTACTAAAACTAAAAACTATCGCGCTATTTATTCTATATAGAAGCCCTTTTAAAAATTAACCTTAATCCGGATATCTATATAATTAGCAAGTTCTTTACATCTCTTATTATATATCCTATATATATATATTAACCGCGATTAAGTCCCTTTTACGATCGTTATCCGCTGCTTCCTTATCTAGAGCTTTAACTAGCTCCTAGGTAGGTACTAGTATTCTTTTATTATAAAGAACTATTTCCTGCCTCGATAGCTTCCTTTTCTATAGTTTATACTTTATATTATTTAGTATAATTAAAACTAACCTAGTTAGGCTCTAGCTTAGGCTTCGTTATAGTATCCGTTATAGGTATCTGACCTCGCTCTGCTTTATCCTAGATAGGAAGCTTAAAAGCTTAAGGGGGCTTCGGGATAGTAATTCTATAATTATAAAAAGTATAACGGCCGACCTGCTCTATAGGAGGTTAATTAGGTTTAGAAATAAATAGCGAGATTTAAGAAGGGCCCTGTAGTATTTATAAGACTTCCCGGCTAAAGGGACCCGATAAAGACTCTCTAAATAGTATAAACGGTAATAAAGAACTTATACCTCCTTCTCCGATAGGGGATTAGCGCTATTTAAAGGGTACTGCGCTAAGTTATAGGCGTAAGAAATTCCTCTTATCTTCCTTAATTAAAAGTATAACCCTATCTTTATCTATAGTAGATATAGGATAGAAACTTCGGTTTAATACTATACTCGACTATCTTATTATAGGAGTTTAACTTAATCGGAAGATAAAGCTACTATAGATAAAGCCCTTATTTCCTCGAAAGTTCTCTAGGTTATCCTTAGGGCTCGGATTAAGTAGAACTTAGCCGGAACTAATAAAGGTAGTATTAGGGTAGTATTCGCCCGTATACGAATAGTACTTCTTATATTTCTTAAGGCTAATTAATAGTAACTTAGGCTAACGAAGATAAGCTAATATATAGCCGAGCTCCCTTACGTAGGTCCTTAAGTAAAGGTTAATAGTTTTAACTAAAGGTTCGCCGGTTAAATTAAGGAGACTTCTAGCTTGTATCTAGTCGGTATACCCGATATAATTATATCTATTTAGGATTTCCGTACTCTTTAAGAGCTATATTCGAAAGTTCTTAATTATAAAGAACCTACTCGATTCCTATTATCTATTAAAAGGTCGGTTTATATTATCTACTATAATTACTCCTTCTATAACGGGTTTTCGTAGCCTAGTTCGAATAATTAAACTATCGATCTAGCTACGTATTTATTTCTAGTATTTCGGGTTACTAGTAGTAACTTTGCCTAAGTAGCTATTAATAATAAAAGCCTTCTAATAAACCTAGTTATACTATATAAGATTATACTAGTTATTTATCGAGTCTTCTACTATTTAAAAGATAAAGCGAAAACTAATTAATTTTATACTATAGGGGGTAGTTATAGTTAATATAGCTTCGCGATCTCCCGTTTTTATTCTCTCTATATAAATCTATACGTTATTCTAGAGGTATTAAGCGAAGTGCCTTATTCTAGTAAGTATAAGGTTAAATATAAGTTCGTCTCGAGAGTAGATATACCTTTAAAGATTATAGAGAGCTAGAAGGTAGCGGTAAGGGTTAATCTTAAAGATATAATCGGTATACGAGGTCCTTAGTTTTAGCTTAAGAAAGAACCGATTAACTAGAGTCTTATATACTTCTATAGGAATAGTAGTACTATAAAAGTAGGGAGGGCGGGATTTAATTAAGTTTAAAGTATACTTTAGGGGAATAGTAGTCCTTAGTATATAAGCTTTATTAAGGGGATTGCTGCTAAATAACTGCTAGTTAATAGCCGAGTAAACGAAGGGTTTTTTACCTATCGCTTTTTCCGCCTTAGTAGCTAACTATACGCGTACGTAGGAGTCTATTATAATTAAGTAGGATATATAGAAGGGGGATTATAAAAGGTGCTAGTTTTTAAGTAACGGTAAGGGTAGAAATAATAAGGAGTTGATATTAGTAAAGAATATAAGTATAGGTTAAGGGAATAGTATAAAGGGGGAAAGAATTTAAGAATAATTTTAAGTAGCTTTAAAATAAGTAAACGGTAAAGTTTTAAAGGTTATAAATCGGTATAAACGAAAGTAATTTATACGGTCTTTATACTTGCCTTTTTAAGTAATAATAACTATTATCTTCGGTAATTAGTATAAACGGCAACCCGGGTAATTACCCTTCCTTCTCTTTCTAGATACTTCTAATTACTCCTCCTTTTATTATTTCTTTTTAGTAGTTATTCTTTTTATATCCTCCCCGGTTCTCTTTTTCCGTTTTCTTATTTTAAACCTTTAACCTTAACTCTTCTCTTCCTCGCTATTATAACTACTCCTTAGCGAAGCTCGTTAGTAGATATTAAGCGACCCCCTTTACTAGGACTCGTTATAGATAGTTAGCCTAGTTTTTATTACTTAAACTAGCCTCTTTAACGGTTTATAAATAATAATAATACTTAGCTCCTTTCTCGCTGCAAAACTCCTCGGCCTCTTTACGATCTTTTCTTTATTTCGGATTAATAGAGAGCTTTCTTTAGGGCCTTTAGGTTTTATAGCTTTAAGGGTAATACTAGTTAGCTTTATATTTACTAGGAACCCGTCTCCTATTAGAAGCTTATAGATCTTTCGATACTTATTAACCTAGCTATAAATAGTATTTAGCGTAATCTCTATTATCCTTAACCTATCGTTCTCTATCTCGAAGGTAGAAGGCCTTTCGGTTAATATATCTAGTACGTATTAATTAGAAATGCTCGATAGTAGGCTTTCCTTATTACTATCTTTAGCTATTATAACTTAGTGCCTTACAATTACTACGCCTTAAGATTTAGGACTTTATTTATAGAGTATATCGATAAGGAAATAGGAGAGAGAAAGAGATCCTTTATAAATAGCCCTTTCCTTAAGTATTTCTCTCTTCTATCTATTTATTCGGGTGCTTATACTAATTGCGTCTTTTATATAGCTAGAGCTAACTATAACTACTACTAGGGGTCGTTTTAAAACTAACTTCCCTCCGGTTAAGCGTATAAGTACGTTTATAGAAGAGCTGCTCCGGTAAGTGCTTATTTAAACCTAATCGACTAGTAAAATACTAATACTAACCCTTTCTCTAGTCTCGCCGATTATTTAAAGTCCTTAGGGGTCGATAACTAGAAAGAACTCTTAAGGTACTAATCGACTTAACTAAGGAGGAAGATAGGATTAAGTAACGGTAATAGGCGCTAGCTAAATATATTAGATAGGGCTAATTAACTAAGGGATAGAAGGGGATAGATATTTTCTTAGGTAGGGGCAGTTAGGTTATCTTCCTAGGTCTTTTTAATCTCTAGGTTTAAATTTTTTACTGGAAATAGGATTAATTATAAGCGATAGGCTTCGGGAGGCGTATATATAGAAGACCTCGGCTAGTTAAAAAACTTTTTAAGGGGTATAGGTAGTTATCTCGGAATAAATCTATTATTTCCTCCTTAGCCGGCTACCTAGCTAGCTACTAGGGCTCTCCTCCCTTAGTAGCTTTAAGTAGACGAAAAGGCTACTCTTAGGACTATAAATACTACTAGCTAGATAATCTTCTTCCTATAACTACTATTATTAATTAAATATATATCCTTATATCTTTTATATCGGTACTTATATTTTAGTTATAGGCCGTTATAGCTGCAGTATATATAACTTATAGTAACGGAACGAAAATTAAGCTAATCGTATTAAGGCTAATTAAGTAAGATAGGGGAAGAAAGGAGGAGAAATAAGAAAAGGAGTAAAGAAAAATAAATAGGGAGGAGGGAAGAAAATATAAAGAACTCGGAATTAACTAAAAAAATAAAAAGGGAAGAAAGTAAATAGAATTAAATAGAAGGAAAGAAAACTATTAAAGAAGAAAATACTTAAATTAAGTAAGGAAAACTTTATTAATCGGGATAGAAAAACTTAACTATCCTTTTATTTACCGGTCGATAGTATAATTAGAAAGCCGTTTTTACCTAGCCTCTACGCAGGAATCTTAATAAACTAATTATCTTATTTAGCTCTACGTATTTTAGTAGCTTCTTTTACTACTACTTATATCTTTAGTCCCGCGTATTTATCGGCCTTTAATTCCTCTTTATTTCCGCTCTTAACTTCCTCCTCCCCTATATCGAGAACGTTAGGGATAGGAATTTCGGTAGGAGATTAGTTTTAAGTATTATAAGTAGGACTAGATATATTTAGTTAATTAGGGATTAAGAGCTTAAGTACCTAGAAAGTATTAGTAGATCCGGCCTCCTCTTTATAGATTTCTATAGGGCCTTCGGGAACTCCCTTTACTATAAGTAATTAAAGTAAGGTTAGCTTATCGGTTAAGCTTTAGGATTAGTTAGGGTTTTCTTCCTATAGTATTAATATATCTAGTTACTAGATCCCTTTCTTATCGAGGATAAACTTTTTAAGGTTCCGGGCTATAAATGTCCCTTTAAGTTTAATTCCGTTTATAGTTTATAGCCTATAGGCTCCCTTATTATAGACTTAATTAATAATAAATAGACCCTTCTAACAATATAAAATCTTCGTAACTATTAAGTAAGATATCTTTCTAATATAGTTATAGACTAGTATTATATCACTTACTTTAAGGCGGTTCTTCCGGATAAAGCTATAAGAGTTCGCTTTATCGGCTACCTGCTTCCGATATTTAGTAATAACCTCGATAGCGGCCTAAATATCCTCCTTTTAATTAGCTATAGTTCTTAACCTAGCTTAGAGAGCTTCCTCCGGGCTCTAGTTCGGTTACTATAAGACTACCCTCTATATCGGGACTTTAATTTCTAAAGGTATAAACGGCTCCTACCCGAAAACTAGGTAGAAAGGTATATATCTATATAATTACCTAAAAGATATTTAGTCGGCAAAGAAAGCGAGCTTTAGATATTTCCTCTATACTAGTCTCCCTTAAGAGAGCTTAGTAATAGCGCTAGTAATAGAGAAATATCCCCCTTCTACTATACCCTATACTCTAGGATTATAGGGAGAAACTTAAATAAGCCTAATTCTAAGTCCTCGGATAGTAGAAGCAAACTCTACTTTATTTTCTAACCCGCTATTAATATTAATAACTATAGGGCACCTATAAGCGAAAAGGATATCCTTAATAAAAAATCTTTTTATAGTAGCTATATCGCTTTTCCTTATAAGTCTTATAATAATATATCCGGTTAGATTATACCTAGCTTCTATAAGATATTAGTATCCCCTATTATTTAGTATATACTAGATATCGATTTTAATCTTTTCGAATAGCCTTCCGGGAATAGTAGGATAAACGCCTTCGCTATAGGTCTTAGAACTATATAAGCTATAGATCTTACAGACTTTAATAGCTTTAGCTATATCTGTCTAGAGCCCTTCCTAAAAGTAAAGGCCTTTAATCCTTATAATAGTTATATTACGGCCCTTATAGTTAAACTTAGCGTAATAATCCCGTAGGATTTTTTTATAGAGCTCCGGATTATTAACTACCCGCTTCCGGGGCAGCTTGCCTTCCTCTCGTTACTATAGCGCGTAATTAATAACCTAGTATTATAAAGCTTCCTTTTTAAACGCCGTAGACCGCTTTTTTAATATATTAGGCGGCGTTACTCTAGTTATAAGGAACCTAGCGAACTTTAATAACTTCTTAAACTATTTAAGCTTAGGATTTAGGAACCGTTCTATAGGAATAGAGTTAATCTAAGTATTATATTACTTATCTAGGTTTCCTTTTAGGTTTACCTCCGGCGTTTCGGAAATAAGTAGCTGCGAGAGCGTATCGGCTATAGGATTTTTAGAGCTAGGGATATATTTAATAATAAAGTTAAAGATCTTAATAACTATAATCTACCGGCTAATTAAAGCTCCGGGGATATCGGATATTCCTTTATTAATCTAGTTTACTAGAACTCGGGTATCGGTTTCTAAGATGAAATAGTATTTAAATAGGTATTATTATAGTTATTTAAAAGAGTATAATAAAGCTCGATATTCTCTCTTCGTAGCGTTATACCTCTGCTTAGTATTAGTTTATAAGCTACTCTCGAACCGAGCTAGCCTTTATTTTCTATCGACCTTTTATATTAGAACTACGCCCTAGCCGATTAAGCTAGCGTTAACTATTAAGATAATTAGGCCTCCCCCTAAACTATAGTCGATACTTACGATAATAGGTTTACTCTCTAAGGCTTTAATTAAGTCTACTATAGCCTGCTTTTAAGCGTTACCCTATATAAACGGGGTATTTTTTTTTATTAAGTTATAAAGTAGTCGGGTAAGGATTATAAAGTTCTAGATCTAGTAGTTATAATAAATTATTATCCCTAGGAAACTTCGGATATCTTTAAGGTTATTATAGGTAGTTTATCCTTTTATCTTCTAGATCTTTTTAATTTAAGGAGATCTCCTAACCGATCTATAAACGTATCCTATAATATCTACCCTCTTTTTATACTACTTAGATTTAATACCCGATATTATTACGCTAGCTAATTCGGTATTGAAAAGGACTTGATTAATATTCCTAATATACTCTATAATATACTTTCGGATACCTAGAAGCTCCGGGAGCACTTTATCGTTATAGGTCGTCTCTAAACCCTTAACTACGATATTATCGAGGAAAGCTTAATAAATATAAGGCATTAGATTATATAATAGATATACTATAATACGTATAAACTAAGTAACTAAGTTCGTTGCTCCTATTAGTAAGGTATATATCCTGAAGAGTCCTAAAGGGGTAGTAAAGGTTATAATATCTCTGCTATTCGGGTAAAGCTTAACTTAGTTATATCCTAAGAAGAAATCGAGTAGCGATAAGACCTTATATATAGCGAACTCCTCCGAGAACTAATTAGCTACTAGAGGTATAAATATATCCTTTACCGTATAAGTATTATACTTCTAAGCGTTATTAATAAGCCGGAGACTACTATCTTTCTTCTAAACTAGAAATTAACGGTTTCTATATAACGAATGCGCGTTTTCGATAATACGCTATCCGACTCTTTGCTTAAGTAGGTTAAAAACCTTAGGCCTAAGAGTATAGGGGATAGGGATATTCTTAGACTAGAAGATATTATATAGAACGGTGCGGATAACTTACGGGGGCGCTATATCCTTATAAATCTCTCTAATTTCGGACTAATCCTAAGTAATAGCTTTCTCTCGACTAATTAGTATATGCCTAAATATATTAATTTCCTCTAGAGTTATCCTATTATAATTATTAGTTATAAGTTTCTCCTATCTCTCGCCTATTAAGCGTATGCCGGGCTTAAGATCCGAGAACTTCGGCTTTATCTATTTATTATACTTTAAAGGCGGTATTTCTAACTATTTCTTCTTAATTATTTCTATACGCTTAATCTTCTATAAAGGATCGCCGTCTAATATAGATCTATTAGGGTTCGAATTATTAATTAGTTTTACTTTATAGGCTACGGCCTTATAGAGGGTATTAACTATATAGACTATTCTATAAGCGGCTTAGCGAGTTTCTTTCTAATAAGGAAGCCAAATTCTCCTTCTTTTCTATTACTTCTTTTTCTTATATTAGCTGTAAAAGCAGCTATAACTCTCCTTTAACTAGAGTTCCGAATATAAAAAGGCTAGTTCTATCCTAACTAAAATAGTAATAGAATGAATAAAGGCAGGGATATCCTCCTCGCTTAGCGAAAGGACGGGTGTATTACCTAGTTCGAGTTAGTCGGAAACCTAGGCGGGGACTTTTTTACTACTAATAGCCCTTCGTCCCTTAATACTATTACTATTAGCAGCTAGTTTTTTCTAATAACCTCGCTAAACTAAGCGGGGCTATTATTAAGCTAAATAGGATTTTTTAGCTTTCCTCCTACTATAGCTATTACTCGAGCTCCTCTAAAAAGAAAGTTTACCTTAAGAAGGCTATCGGTTAAGTGTTCTAGGGTAAGCTTAGTTTAAAGAATAAACGGTATCCCTAGGAGTACGTTATAGTTCGGCTTCCTAATTCTATCTTCTATAACGTAAAAGACGACTTAATTAATATAGCCTCTAATAAAGATATTAATTTCTAGAACTCCTAGGAGTTCTATCTTCTTACTATTAAAGGTTCTTAAGGTAACGTCTATCCTTAATACCGGAAGACCTAACTCATCGTATATACTAGCTCCGATTAGGTTTAGTTTAGTACTACTATCGATTATTATAGGCTTCCCTTTTACTCCTAAGTTACCGATTCTAATTATAAGGAAATATATAGGATAGATACTCTTCTAAAGTCGATCGAACCGGGTATCTATATTAGATACTTCTTTATAAAGATAAGCCCTAATTATATTAACTCTAGGGAGATACTCGTATTAGTTATCGGATTAAAGGAAGTTCTCGATAGCTTACTTATTAATTAATCCTAGAGTCTCCTCTTTAATAGGGCTTACTTTAATATTAGAGATCTTTATAGGGCTACTTCTATTCTTTCTAAGCTTAGAGATTTCTTTATAATTAACTATAATTACTTTCTTTACCCTATCTTAGATAGCTTAGATATAGTAAATAATATACTAGCTAAGGTTAGGGCGTAGCTAGAGAATCTCCTCCTAAGTATATCCCTTAGGTATATAGAAGAATCGGTTAATTAATACTTTTCCGAAGTCTATCTTACTATTTATATTCTTAGACTTCTAATTAGACCTAGCCTTCTTTTTTTTTTCTAAGCCTTTATCGGTAGCGATGTGAATTAATTCTTAGGCAGGACCTCGATTATCCTTATCCATAGCTAAAATCTTAATCGTCCTCTTATCTGCTCTTTACTTTTTAGTAGCGTTTTTATTAACTTCGGCCTAAATAGCCTTACTATTAATATTTATAACTATAGCTAGGTTACTTACAGTAAGCGAAACTAGACTTAGAAGCAGTTCGGGTTTTATAGCTAGGTCTAGTATTATAGCCTCCTTAGATAGCTAGATCGAGCTAACTCTAGGCGTCTCTTCGGTAGCTTTATAAGGTACTTTATTCTTAACTAGAGCGGTATTTCCCTTAAACTTCGGCTTATACTTAATTAGCTTAAGATAAGCTTAAACTCCGGGTATATAATTCTAGCCTTTATCGATAAAGTTTTAGTAGTAACCGAGGTATAACGGGATAATACTTTAGTTTATAACGACCTTCGCTTAGTTAAATAGATTAGGTTTAATAGTAAATCTAAGGGCTTCTTTTATATCCGCTTTAGTACCGAGAGAAATAACCTACTTTCCGGTATCTTTATACTAGATAATACCTACGTTCTTTAGTATTAGGTAATCTAGGTAGTAACGGGCTATATATTTAATCGAACCGCAACTATAATATATCCGAATAGAACCGTTTTTTCTTAGGGCACTGATTTTAGCCTTATATTTATTAATTAGAGCTTCGTAGTCCTTTAAAGAAACGTCTTCCCCTTTTAGAAGATCGGCTATAATATTATTAAGGTTTAGTAAAATATAAACGTAGCTAGGATTAGGCTAAATAATTCCGAGCTTATTCCTAATAGCTTTAACGCGCTTTTTAGCTAAATAATAACCCTATTCCCTAGCTGAATTAATATTCTTAGCGATTTTAGCTATACTAATCCGGAGGTCCTTAAAGTTCTTCGTTAGGCTCTTAATCTCCCCTTTCGAGATCTTAATCTATATTTTATCCTATTTAGCTATAGTTCGGGGCGGCTATAAAATAGGACTTTAAGAAGAGGGCTAGGGTATTAGAAAAGCTCGAAGGGGATTAGTTAGAGGGGCTATAAGCTTTAGTTAAACGATTAGCGCTTAGTAACCTAGGTTCGGAGGTTAAATAGGAACTGCCGGCAGCTAGAAACCTAGGTAAGGGTACTAGAGGCGTTTAGGTATAAAAAGAATAAACGCGTTTACTATATTTATAGCCTTCCGGTTATAATCCTCTTTAAGTTAAGCGTCTCGGTAAGTCTTTAAAAGGGCTTTTATAAGCTTAAGCTATACGAGGGACTAAACCGAGGCTTTTATAATCCGATGCTTAGATCGAAGTCGCTTTATTTAAGTAGAAGGAAGCTTATCTTAAAACTCCGAATAACCTTATAAATCTCTTACTCCTATCTTTATAAGGATATTATCGTATATTAGAATACCTATTCGGAGGGACTCGGTATCGCTAACTATATAAGTATTTAAGAAGTGCTGCTTTTCTTAAGCCGGGGTAAATATTTAAAAGCGATTATATAAACGGTAGGCTAGCTTAATTCTTTCTTCCTACTCGGGCTAAATAGTAGCGCTTAAAGTAGCTACTATTAGGGACGTTACTATTTCGGGTTAAATAATTAATATTTTAAGGATTAATAAGGCTATAAAGTCGGGGATAGATATTATAGCTCTAATATTAGCGTAGTATTCGAAGTAATCGGTAATATTATATCCGGTAAAGGGACCGATAAAGCTCCCTAAGCGGTCGATTATCGGGATAAAAGGATAATTAACGTAGATACCCGGATTAGTTTAATTAGGATTAATTAAAGCGAAGGATTAGGTATAGGGATTAAGCGTATTTATACCGAAGGGTAGGGAAGCCGGTAAGGTAGATTAGCTACTATTCCGAGGATTAGGAGCCTTATCTTTAGTTTTTAAATCGGAAGTATTTCTAGGGCTAGTATTTACCTTAAAAGCTAGAGTAAATTCGGTACTTTTAGCTTTAGTCGGTTCTAGCTATCTTTAAAGAGATATCCTATTATTAACCCTCGAGGGCCTTTACTTCTTTCTTCGATAATTTTTTTTCCTTAATAACGGCTTAACCTTTTTATCTAGGTTAGCTTTTCTCTCTTCGCTACTAGTATAATTAACTTTATTATATATAGCCCCTAAGTAGGACCGAGAATATAATAAATAAGATAAGGGGTAACCCGTAGGTTATATCGATAGGGGGTTCGGTTAGGAAAGGGATATTTTAATAGGTAAGGGTAAACGATATCGAGGCTTAATATACTCGATAGAAAGGTAGAGATATAATCGAAATAAATTTATAGTAGTAGGTAGTATAGGAAGTAATTAGTAGTGCTTAGGGTAGGAAGATAAGAGAAGCTTTTATAACCTTAAGATGCCCTTAACTACCTTTAATAACTATATTACCGTTAATTTAACTCCCGATAGTAGAACGGGCTTAATTAACCTTTTCTAGAACTTTCTAATATAATTCCGAATAAATTACCGAAGGAGTCCTTTTTTTAAACGAATTACTTTATACTAGTTAGTCCCGGAGTATACTTATAACTACTAATAGTTTTTACTTTAGCCCTATAGCTTTATATCTCTATTACTCCGATATTATATTTCCCTTTATTTAGACCTACTCTTATATCTAGCAATAACCTTATTTTTCCTAACCCCGCTCCTCGGCTCTCCCTAATAACTCTCCTTTTCTCTTTAAATAGAGCGAAAGTTTCCGTATAAAGCCGAGACTATTAAGTCCCTTTAGCAATACTTAACTTTATTTTACGTTTCGCATTCTAACTAGTACTTTACGTTAACGCCGAGTCTCCTTTTTAAACCTTCTTATCCTTATCTTGCGTTATTAGAGAAAATAAAAGAAATAAAATAAAGAAAATGCGAATTTAGGGTCGTTTCTCTAGTTTCCCTGTAATTAGTCTCCGAGCTTCCCCGATCCTGCTCCCCTATAGTAGGGCGGCCCTAGGTATTAGTTCCGGCTAGTCTTATAGTCGCGAGCGAAACTATTATAAAAATAGGTTTAATCGTATCTCTAGCTTTCTTATAATTAATCTCCGAGCTTCCCCGATCCTGCTCCCCTATAATAGAGCGGCCCTAGGTATTAGTTCCGGCTAGTTTTATAGTTATAAGTAAAGCTATTATAAGAGGTAGTTTTTAGTAATAGCGAACCTTCTAGGCTCTTCTTAATATAATATAGTTTTAATTAACGAATAAATACTCTGTTATAAAGCCGAAGAAACCTATATTCGATTTATAGGGCAGATACTAAATAATAAAGCGGCAGAGCGCCCTTACCGTAATATATATAGCGTATATACGGCGAACTCTAACGAGGGGCGTAGGCTAACGGGCGCTATAAAATATAAAACGAAGGCATTAAAGTTAGTTTACTTAAGTATAGGGAAGAAAATACTATACTTTTTATTACTCTATAAAGGGGGTTTGGGGCTCCTTAATATAGCCGCCGCAGGCACGACAAGAAGGGGACAGGGGGGTTATACTCTACCCTGGCCACTTTGTCACTACCTACTTACTTACTTACTTACCTACTTACTTCCTTACTTACTTACTATATAGAAAGGGCTATACGTATAGGGCTATTTAACTTACCTACCTACCTACTTACTTACTTACTTATTTACTTACTTTAAGAGTAACTAATAAAGTAGTTTATAGAACGAGTATAATAGCTAGAGATATATACCCTATACCGTTCGATAGCTATTAATTAGGGCTATCTAGATAAATAGGTTCTTATAATATAGAATAAATAATAGCCTTATAATAACCTTAATACTCTCTTTATTAAAATATACTATATAAGAGTACTACTATAGTTCCTATTCGAATAAACTACTAAAGCGTATACTTATTAATTCGAAGAGGGGGGGCGGGAGGCTAGGGTTAGCGAGGGTTACGGGGAAGAGGGGGGGGCCGGGGGGCTTTACTTAGGGTCTCGCTTTTCTACCCCCCCGTAGCCCGGAAAAAATAATAAAAATATATATTCGATAGCCCTAGTCGCGAGGATTACGATTCTATACGTTTCGTCCGATTTCGATAAGAACTCGCGCGTGCATCGCGGTCCGAAGGGGGGGGGCGCCGGGCCGGCGAATCAGGGGGCCGCGCTCGGCCCCACCGGCAGGGGGGAAATGGAACGGGCGCTCGTTCCATTTGGTAATAGGTGTTAGAGCACTTTTATTATAATATATATATAACGCGTATAGTAGCAAACTGTAATAAAGAGCGTATATATTTAAGCGCTATAAAATATAAAATAAAGGTATTAAAGTTAATCTATTTAAATAAAGGGGAAAAAATACTATACTTTTCTTTCCTCTTATAAAGGGGGTTTAAAGCTTATTAATATAGCCGTTATAAATATAATAGTAAGAGGATAGGAGGGTCTGCTCTACCCGAGCTACTGCGTTAATATATAAATCTTTAGCTAGTTTCTATAGCCCCTTAAATATACTGCTCTAGTATATATAAATATTTTAATATAAGCCTACCGACTTGCCACCGCTGTCGTCGTCGAAAGACTTTTCGTGCCCATATTAGAGCGCTATCCATATCGGTATCCTGCACACCAACAACTCTCATAGCGCCCGAAATTCCACCCTGCAAAAGCTGCCATGCAATCAGAAAAGCCTTGTACGCATATAGGGGGATCCATGGCGCCTCCAGGTCGGGCGAGAGGGCTGCCTCCAGATAGTGCAGAAACCAGTCGACATGTGGCTGGATGGCTTGTGCCGTGTCGGGCTCATAGAGGAGCATGTTCGGCGCCGCCGCCGCCGCAGCCGCCGCATGCGTCGACTGGCTAAGCAGAGCATCAATGTCGCCGCCTACGATTCCTTCGGTATGTAACGGCGACCACAGCTGCATTTCGATCGTGGCCATCTCCCACGTTGCTTCATACGTCAGCGCCGCGTGTGTGGCCTTAGCTGTCTCGGGCTGCGGGTGGATCGAGGGCTTGAGGGCGACCAGTGAGGACTTAAGCGGCTCCAGCCTCTCCATGCTGAGCGTGCCCGTCATGGTCGACCAACCTGAGATCTCGCGGGCGCTGGAGATGAGGAATTGCGCAATGTTGATGGCACCGTACGCATCAAACGCCGGCAGCGAGATGAGCTCCGGATCGGGTGGCGACAGCAGCCTCCGGACTGCGACGGCATACTGCACCGTACCGGTCCCGGCCCCGCTGCTGTAGCCGGCTGTCAGCAGCTGCCGGTGCGCCCACTCCGTCGAGCTGGGCGCCGTCCAGTAATCCTCGGGGCAAGGCAGGTCGTGCTTGATCTCAAGGTGGGAGATGGACCGCGGTACGGACAGCAGCTGGTACCACAGCGCGTCGATTTGGTGGACAGCAAAGAGCGTGCGCTTGTGCGACTCGTTCTTGGCGAATTGCCGCCATAGCGACTCCAGGTCCTTAGGGGCGGCGGAGCCCACCTCGACCGGCAGTGGCTGCATCAATCCGCCTGCCCGGGTCAACGATATCATCTTGGAATGCATGGGCAGGCCGTTAGCCGAGTCGCTGCTGTTGCAGCACATGTACAGCATCGTATAGATTTGTAGAAGCAAGTACGACTGGACCACAGCGACCTTTTCTGTTGCCGTGTCTTTGGAGACCGGGCCGTTGATAAGGTCCTCCTCTAAGGCTGTTAGGATGGCACGCGCGCTTTGGAAGCAGCGCAGTGATAGTTTATCGCCCGACCCGGCTTCGTAGCTGCAGTCGGGATCCTCACTATACTGGTAGGCAAGGCAGAGTATAGCAAGGAGCAGGTGCCTGGCAGGGGGGTTTCTAGGGTCGAAGGTCGGGCGGTGGAGCACGGGGACGTAGTAGGCGACATGGGTAAAGTAGAGCCGGCAGCCCTCGTCGGTCTGGGCGGTGGTGGGCATCCAGTCGCCATGAAGCTGGAGCTGTGGCAGGCCAAAGTCGAAGCTGGTAGTAAGGCTGGGGCCGAAGTAAAGAGGCGACGGCAAGTCACGCATTAACATGACCGGATTATGGCCGGGACTGAAGCCGGCGCCGATGCTAGAATCGGCGCTGGATACCTCGGGAAAGGCCTGCTGATAAGATATAATGTTATCGAGCAGGCTAGCCGGTTCAAAAGTCTCTGCCGGGCTACTCCCAGACATGGTATCCGCCGAAAAACTTGCGGCAAGACTTTTGCTTTCAGTGATAACAGAATGGGCCATGCCTATATTGTTATCATTGCCGTTACTGTTACCGTGCTCGGGGTGCTTTCTCCTCATGTGGCGTTTCCGGAGGTCAGGTCGGGAAAAGGTGGCCGGGCAGAGGTGACAGGGCAGCGAGCCACCACCCGAGCGGGAGTTGGAGCGAGAGCGGGAGTGAAGGGCGGCATGCCGCTTGAGATTTTCGTGCCGTGTAAAGCGGCTATGGCAGATGGGGCACTGGTACGGCTGGAGGCTCAGCGCTCCTCGTTCTATATTAGTTGAGACTGACATAGACATGGCTTGATATCACGACCATGGATAGGGAGGTCAGTTGGATCTCTGTCTGTGTGTGTTGTGAAGACACCTTAAGTGCTGGGGAACTAGGGAAAGGCGAAGAATGGGGTACGTGGAAGAGGGGAAGTGGATGGATGTGGGATGGTCCCTAGATAAACAGGGATATGATCACTGAGTGGCAATCCGGCACCTTGCTTTAGGTCAAAGAGCGTCGTTGATAAGAAGGGTCACGGCAATGTAATTGTTTATCAAATATTTGCACCGGTTGCTGCTATGTAAGTGACTAGGAATGTATGGGGTAATATAACTGTACGTTGATTACTCTATCGCGGCCAGTCTTTCGTAATTACATATATACAGTCAATGTGCCCTATGTGAAAGAAAGTCTGTCCTAATCAAACTGGAAGTAGGACCTTGACGCCCATGTACTCGCGCTGATGCATGAGTTTGCCGTTGATGATAGTCTGGTGCACACCTACACGGTTGTGCACCGTGTCGGTGGGGTCGGTGCAAGTGGCGATCTGGATTTCGCGCCACTCACGGTTGGACGGCGGGTCGCTATCAGTCGTACGCTTTTTGAACTCGCGGTAGATGCCTTGGTCTTCGACACAGCCCTCGCGCTTGATGAGTGGCGAGTCCCAGGCCGGCTGCATGCGCAGGTCCCCCAAAGAGCTGTTGAACAGCACGAGCGACAGGCGCTCCTCATGAAGCTGGTCAGCAGGCGGCTTGTACACGCGGTGGCGGGTGGCGCGGAAGTGGCCGCCCGACACAATCTCAAGGGTGTCGCCAATGTTGATAATGAGAGCGCCGGGCTTGTAGGGAACGTAGTACCACTGCCCATCCTGACCCCAAATTTGCAGGCACGAGATGGGCACGGAGAATAGCTGCGTCGTCAGGCCAAAGTCGGTGTGGCCATGCATGCGCAGCCCCTTTGAGGCCTCCTCAGTCTTTTGGGCTACAGGGCGGAAAAGGGCATGGCGGAAGTAGCCCTCGCCGGTCGGGCTGCCATGCGACTGCACATTATCCCAGAGGTAGTCGTCTGACAGCTCCAGCACGCGGGAGAAGAGAGTGAGCAGGCGTCGGTTGACTGACTTGGTCAGGTAGTTGCAGAAGGCCTCGATCTCGTCCATGAACGGGTGCAGGCACTTGGGCACGCGGTTGCGGTCCTCCCAATCGGCTTTATACCAGTTGAACTGCTCGATTCCGTCTGGGGGGCCCCGATGGCGCTTGAAGCCGTAGGGGTGCTTGTATCCCGACCATACACCGGTCTTCTCGGGGTTGAATAACAGGCGTTGCTTGTCTTCCTCGTCCATATTATTGTACAAGTATTGGGCCAAGGCAAATTGCCGGTGGAGCTGCTCGAGCGAGATTCCATAGTTCTCAAGGAAGAGAAAGCCATCATTGCGAATAGCAATCCTGACCTGCTGAATCAGATTATCCACGACAGCCGGGTCCTCCGAGTCCAGCAGCGATAGGTCGATGGACTGGAGCTGCGCGAAGTTGTGTTTCTCCTTGGTGATTGGTGGGGGGATCCACTCCGGCACGAATGGCTTGTTGGGGATGTTGGCACTTGGAGGGTTGAACGGAGCGGTAGGAGCCATGACGCCTGGCTCTCTTGGTGACAGGGTGGTGAAATCTTGGGATCCAGTGATGTGTGACTTTGTTTAAAAAATCTTACAGTGTAAATAGCGGCGTAAGATGTCTGGTTGTGTTTGTTTGAAGTCGAACATGAAGCTGTTTGGGTTAATCCTATCCACGTATTTATGTATAAGGCTCTACTCAATCGCATTATGGTGTGTATCGTACGACGAAATATTGCCTCGCCCTTCTTTTCGCCCTCTTGTGACCACTGACGAGGCTACCAAGGCTAGTTTCGCTTTGGGTTGTTTAGCCTACTGCTCAGCAGGGTGCCCTCTGCAGAGAGCTCCTTTAGGCATAAACTATACGACTTCTCCTCTCAAACTATTGGTTATAATGCTTCGTACATAGGTTGGAAATTCCCCTATGGAGGAGCCCTCCCGGCTATAATGTGGGTCTCGGTGGGAGGAGCTCCTCCCAACCTGACTATCACGGATGCTGGTGTTTCAGTAACAACCCTGGGAACGCAATCAGCCTTCAAACAACGACAAAGTAATATCTCATCCGCAAAGATTTCATGTAGACATACCCAGACCAACTACTTCAAATTCAAAGTCTCGTCATCAAGAAATATCAAAAAAAAACACCCCAAAAACCAGACCACCAACATTCCAGTCTCTCTCTCTCTCTCTCTCTCTCGCTCTTTTGTTAACCTTCTTCAGAGCCACCAGTCGCAGCCATGTCGCGTGAACTCATCTCAAGCGAAAAGTTCCCTCCCAAGCCACACAACAGCCCGGCCAGTAAGGTTTCGGGCCTTATCTTCTGCGCCGGCCAGACCGCTACTGGCGAGATCAAGCAGGCCACGGTATGCACGCTGTCCCCTCAATCAAGTATCAGAAATGGCGATGAGTTGGGGGGTAAAGCTGATCCTTGCAATGCAGAGGACCGCTCTGCAGAACTTGAAGGAGGTTCTCGAGTTGGGTGGCTCATCCATCGAGAAGGTCGTCAAGATCAATGTCTACCTCGCCAGCATGCAAGACTTCGCTGCTATGAATGAGGCATATATCGACTTCTTACCCCAACCATTGCCTCCTCGCTCGTGCCTTCAAGCCCTCGCTCCTGGTAATGGCACTATCATCGAGATTGAGTGCATTGCGCAGGCATAAACAGGTTTTGCTAGAACTTTATATGAAAAGAAATAGGGAATCAACTCATATACATATGTGTTTTTGAAGATACAATCTTTCAATTCCAAAGTTCTTATTAGCCGCGGGACTCGTGACCCATCAAGAGTGTATGCGTAAGACATGTTATAGTAAGAGCATCTACGGATTGTACTCGGCTATATACTACTCATTCAAAGACAAAGAAAAGCATAGGATAGAAAAGAAAAGAAGAAAAAAGGAACCACCAGGAAATAAATTCCTTTAGAAAGCAACACAACTGACCGGGGGACCGGGAAGTTAATCTTGCCTGTACTCGATAATCATCTTGCCTGCGAGTAGCTTACAGGTGTGCATATTCCTGCTTGCTTGCATTCTGGAATCAACCCAATTATGACCATGCAGCGGTTGAAATGCAAGAGCCCTGTACGACAACTGCAAGGAAACAATGGAGACGGTCAATTACAGTAGGTTGGTCTCTAGTAGTCTGACTAAAGCAATCTATGTACACTGCATATCTATGAAATCAACCAAAGGTTTCCAAATTCATGACCGTGCAACCTCGAACTCGGAAATGTACCAATTTTGAATGGCCTTGGTATCCCCCGTGATGGCCACCGTGTCGTACCGTGACCGCTCCTCTTTGGCCACTGTGCCATTGTTGACCATACGGCCCACCCACTTCCCATATTTTCGGGCGGCAGTGATGATTTTGTCGATGGCAGCTACAAATTCGGGCTCGTCGCCTCGCGCAGGTACATACCCGAGCAGCGACTGCGCCAGGTCGTTTGGGCCGATGAAAAGCATGTCGACACCGGGCACGGCGGATATCTCCTCGACGTTCTCGACGCCGGCGCGTGTTTCGATCTGGATCATGGTCACGATGGTCTGGTTGGCCGACAGCATGTATTCGGGCGTGTTCAGGCCGTGGCCGATGGCTGGGAATGCGGACCCCTGGCCGCGCACGCCCTGGGGCGGGAACTTGGAAGACTGGACGATCTGGCGGGCCTCCTCGGCATTGTTGATCTGGGGTACCATGATGCCATGGGCACCCGTGTCCAGGGCACGCTTGATGATGTCGTGCGCCGGGCCCCGGATGCGGATGATGGGCGACACACCAAGAGCTGAGATGGCGGCGACCGAGTTATGCATGGCATCGTCGCCGATGTGGCCATGCTCGCAGTCGAGGATGATGCCATCGAGACCCGTCAGGGCAACAATCTGGGCCTGTCGCACCGAGGGGATTGCCACAAAGGTCATCAATGGGTACGCCCCGGTCTTGATCTTGTTGAGCAGCCGTAGCCGAGGGTTGTCGATCTTGGTTGTGTGGGCCGTGGGGTAGATTGCTGCAGACACCATCTTTGATTGGTGAGGAGGCCTCTTCCTGGGGATGTAACGGTTTTCAAGCGGGAAGATAAAGCAGAGGCACAAGATCGGAAGGTAGGCGGTGTGGTAGTGTCAGGGGGACAAGTGATAACGAGGTTGGTATGAAACGGTAAGATGCAGTTGGGAGGTTATATTGTGAGAGGAACTAGGCCCATGATATTTGTGAAATTAAAATATTGACGTTTATAACACATAGTTGAGATTAAATTGTGTATCATCGTTAGTGCTATTGGTCTCAGCAACGTCGAACACCTCTTGGATTGTGTGTCCATCCTCAGCTGCTCACAGGGAGGAGCTCAGCCCATGGGGAGGAGCTCCTACATAAGGGTATGTACTTATGTAGCTTGATCCTGGACGATAAGCACGGAAACTAGATCATGGGGTTCACTTGGAGTACATCACATGCAAGACTTACCAGTAATACGGATTATTATCAATTTCTCAATGGATAAGTCTAGCATCCTAAAATGGAAGCATCTCAGGCGTCGTACTAATGTAACTTCTGTGATACTCAGTCTCTCTAGATAGGCTTATTAGTCGGCTGGGTGGCCTTCTCAAGACTACCTGGCCAAGATAAGCCCAAGTACCGGCAGGTGACAAAGGTGAATAAAAGCCAAATATGAATAGAGAGAAGAGGAAAAAGGAAGTCCATCTCACTCGTAAACTCACTCTTACTGAGACATAGTTTTCTTCCCTTCTACTTTGTTCAATGCCCCATCAGCACAACATTGAAATAATGACGACCGAACCTTCTACCATCAAGGCTGGGATCAGGCCTAGGACCGACGACAACGCGTCGTTGGCCAAGGGCCAGGTTGACACCGCACATGACCGGATGCCGGCCAGCCTTCTCACTCTCAGCGAGGAGGAGTGCGCAGAAATCAACCGCAAGCTCGTACGGAAACTCGACTTTGTCATCTTGCCATCCATGGGCATTCTTTACATCCTCAACTACATAGACAGGCAGAACTTGGCATCGGCGAAGCTGCAGGGAATCACCGAGGATTTGAACATAACCACATCGCAATTCGCCTCAGCCGTGTCCATACTTTTCGTCGGCTATCTGCCTTTCCAGATTCCCAGCAACCTGCTCATCACCAAGATCTCGCGCCCTGGAATGTACATCTGTGTCGCCGTGGCCGTATGGGGCATGATATCTGCCGCGACGGCGGCAGTGCAGTCGTACCCGCAGCTGCTGGGCGTGCGTCTCGTTCTGGGAGTTGTCGAGGCCGTCTTCTTTCCCGGCGCTGTCTACTTCCTGTCGACCTGGTACACCAAGAGGGAGTTGGGCAAGCGCTTCGCCGCGTTGTATATCGCGCAACAGGCTGGAAACGCTTTCGGCGGTCTGCTTGCGGCTGGTGTGCTCCAGATGGACGGATTACGCGGCATCGCCGGTTGGCGTTGGCTGTTTATAGTCGAGGGCTGCGGCACGGTGGTCATCGGCGTTGTCTGCGCGTTCCTGATGCCCGAGTACCCGCACAACAGCCGCATGCTCACGCCCATCCAGCGCGACTATGCGGTTTGGCGGATCGAATCCGAGGCAGGCGCCGCCGAGGGAACAGAGAACGAGTCCGTGTTGCGTGGTTTCGCCAAGGCGGTATCGGACCCTAAACTGTTGTTGCTCATCTTCTGCAACATGCTGTCACAGGCGCAAGGCTCCATTGCAAATTATTTCCCGACTCTTGTCGACTCTCTCGGCTTCAGTAGTACCATAAGCCTTTTGCTAACTGCGCCGCCGTATATTTTGGCTGGTGCTGTGTACTACTGCCTGATGTACTACTCGGATCGCAAGAACACCGTCTACTGGCCCATCATCACCTGCATCAGCATCGCTATCGGCATGTACATTATACCCATGGCCACAACCAACGTCGGAGCGCGCTACTTCTCCATGATGATACTACCGTTCTCGTCCGTTGGCCCGCAGTTGCTCATGTACAAGACGATCAACCTGCATCTCGCGCGGCCGGTGTCGAAGCGTGCGGCAGCGTCGGCGCTGGTCAATGCTATCGGTGGCACATCTAACATCTGGGCCTCGTACCTCTACTACGCCGCGCCGCACTACTATGCAGCCTTTGGCACGCTGATGGCCTGTGCCTTCTTGTTTATGCTAACCATCACTATATATCGCTGGCTGGTGCTGCGCGACAATCAATACATGGAATCGGGCGATCCGGGTATGGTCGCCAAAGCCATGAAGGGCGGTATTACAGAGGAGATGATTCAGTTAAATTGGCGCTACGAGATGTACTGAGAATTTCTATCGGATTTCCGATTGCACATTAGCAAGTTCGGAGGGTGGAAGAAATAGTGTTTTATGTACATGTCTCAAGTTCACGAAGAAAAGAGCGTAATCTATGATCTATATATCGATACACAGCATACAGCGTGGAATGGGATGACTAAATTAATCGTTGCTTGGTTTGTATCTCTTCTCAGGTCAGAAACCACCTCAGCTTCGTGCTCCTGAGTTTCCTGCTACAATACGGGGACCCTATGACCATCTGCGGGTTGACGAACTCACTATCCTCAATTTTTGTGGTTTCCCTATATATAGGGTACTCAGCCATTGTAATTGCAGCGCTGCAGCCAAACCTGATAGCCGTCGAATATGTTCAGGCTCTATATTATATCTAGATACCCTTCTAGAGTTCATAGGTACTTGCCTGGATCAAGGTACCGTGGGCTGTTAGCTAGCCAGATCAGATACATATAATGACATCTGCGGTTGTTCAAGTGCTGCAATATTATATAGCTGGGCCCGCTTTCATCAGTACGCATTCCTGCTGGATCGGCGTAAGGTACCTAAGAACTCACCACCTGGGCACGAGCTGGACACTTAAATGTTTGAAGGCATGAAATATACATAGTCCCCGGTCTTTAGGCGAATCGATCACACAAGAACACATATGTAGACTCGATCAAGTATAAGTCATCGCATCGTGTGTTTGTATGCGTGTGCGAGAGAAGTCTGTATAACTAACCAGGATTTTCCAGATGAAATCAATGGACAGCGCCTCTTGTCTTATACTTTTTCTAGAGCATACTGCGTAGATACTTGCCTGAGTATATTCACTACGCCCCGTGGAACCCCACCCTTCTCGTTGGTTATATACACACCACACTTCTCTGCGAATGAGCGCTGCTGTACTGTACGTTGAAGCCTAGTTCAGGGGGATCCGCATACACTCCTCATTGACTGCATCCTCGTCACGCACCATGAGCTCCCCGAGAGAGCGGAAGACAGGCGGGCATAAGACGATGTCATGCTCCTTTCCGCGCAGTATAAGCTGTCAATTACCATCGAATCCCATGACAAGCGGGTGCGTGAGAGAATAGTTGAACTGTGATTTTAGCGTTAAATGTAGTCTTTGAATATAGCCCTAGAGTTTCTGAGAATCTATGGATGCCGAAGTTGGCTGTATAAATGACAATGGCAAGTATAGGATGCGGCATCCTCTTAAACTCCCTGTACAGGTAGCTCCAGGAAATATTTACCCATGGGTACCCGTGAGTGGTTAGGTAGCTGAGTAGCCGGCTAGCTATGTAGGCAGGCAGGCAGGTGGTTAGGTATTAGGTAGGCGTTTCTGTTACGTCTCCCTGTAATTCCTAGGCCCAGGCGGATAACTTAACTTTCTAATTGATTGTCGACAACAATCGGTCCATCTCAACCCTTACTTCTTCGGGAACTAACGATGGCAAGCAGCGTGTGCCGCACTAGACAGGTAAAGAACGAGCTCATCAGGGAAGTAAGCCCCTGGGAGCTCGGATGAATGAGACGGGGATCCCATAACGACGTGCACCAATGTTGATAAACTGATACCGTCGAGGATTGTCGCTCTAGACTAGAAAAATCGTCCGAGCCTGGGCATTTCATACCCAAATAGGGCATTGATCATTCGGGGACTTTCTTCTTTCATCTTTTCACTTTGAATTATATCCCATTAGGCACTTACCTGCAGTTGTATCGTAGGGTTGCCGCTAACACTCCTTTCCCGTATATATATAGAGCATAATATCTATTAACTTACAGAATAATCTACACCACCAGCTGATAATCTCATACAGGAATCTAGTAGTATTTACAACTGATCGGTATATTTGCCTATATCTTAACGCATACTGAAGTGAATATGCCTGTGCATCATTAGTCCTGACCCTTTGGAACTGTCACCTGGCAACCCTTGGGAACGCAGCACCCCGTGGGACGCCAACTCGACAAAGCGCCGTTCCAAGGTTTGCGCCTGCAAGCGTTGCGAGAAGTTAAGTTCGGGACTGTCTAGGATCAGAATAATGATGGATTTGGGAATGGACTCGGGATATACACTAATGCTCTGAACTGGGCAGCTGCAATTGAACCATGAGACGAAGGATCGTAGCGTCCTGGGCAAGAAACTAGATCACCCACAACTTGCATGATAGAAATATGATATTAAGAGGGAAAATGAAGGTAAAAAAGGAATAGAGTTATGTAATGGAAACTGTATTATCCATGACTGCTATACTAATGGCACCTGACCTAAGAACTAGCTATTTTGCACGGATGTTTTATATTAATGTTCGTTGTAAATCAGCACCGGTCTGTCAGGTGTCTACATGTATTCAAACCCTATTTAAGTACTGAGGTATAAATCTTGCCCATTCCCTATCATTTCCCACATTCGATAGTCGTTGAATCTTTCCTTTCCACAACAGTCGCGAACCTTCACATCCTTTTCTAACTCATACTCATACATTACTCTTAGTTTATTACACCATGCCTTCGACATCATTTGGCGAGAAGCAATGGAGTCCAACTTGGGATAGCCTGCCTGGAGATATCCGTCTTCTTATCTTAGAAGCCCTGGTGCAAGACGGCTGCACACTTGGTCGCTTGGCCACAGTGTCTCGAGAGTGGCAAACAGAAATCGAGCGATATAACTTCGCCAAAATTACACTAAAACCATCACGCCTCGTGGACTTTGGTTCGATGGTTCATCGCAATCGGGCTCTCGTCAAGTATATCTGGTTCTGCCTGGAACTTGATGACTATGATTGCACTAAGTGCGCACCTAGAATGCTCACATACGAACAACTTGAAGCAGTATTAGCTGTTGGCGATACAGATCTCTGTCCGATCACTACAGCTTTGCAAAAGCTGTTCTCGGTTCTCAGCACGTGGGAACCTAAAGGCGACTTAAAACTCGATATTAGTATTTACTCGCCTAGTGACTCACAACATTGGTTCAAGTATTTAACATTTATGCACGATGCCCCTTCAGCGATGCTAGGTGGTAGTAAAACGGAGCAGATGATGTCAAACCAAGTGTTTCATGATCCTCAACATGGCTGGGTCGCTGGTTTTCGACATTCCGATCCTCCTGAGGCGGCTCTCCGCAAAGTTTTCCATTCAGTTATGGAGGAGGGACCCTTTGATAGTGAGCAATTAGAGTTCCAATGGTGGGACCAGCTTCCACCGGTTCCGGCGGTAACAAGTCTGCTTCTACGGCAGCAGAACCGCCGGAGATGGTTGCCGAGCTCGCTTGCACACATGTTTGCCCGTTTTCCACGACTCCAGGAAGTCCATTACGAGCCATGGAGGGAATGGGACCGCTTTATACAGAGGGAGACAGATCAACGTGAGTATTCCTAGATAACTGCCTAAGTGGCTGCTCGCTATTAATACTCTATTGCTAATAACCCGCATCCTTATTCTAGGTTACCGATATCTTTTCGACTCTATCCAACGTTTCAACAAAAGTCTAAAGAGGCTTATGGTCTTTGAGAACTTTAATCAACAGTATCCAGCTATTACACAGCGATACCTGCGCAGGGCCGACTTAGACAGATGCGATAGTACTCGACAGCCGGCCCCAGCGGTTGGTCGGAATGTCGCGCTCGCCAGCCTCAAACTTGAGCATCTCGCAGCATCATTCATCGTAGATGCTAGCCATTTCTTCAAGATCGAAGCCTCTTGGGAGTGGCCAAATTTATCTTCGCTTGTGCTCACTTCAAGATTGCTCACGCCCGATGAAAATCTGACCGAGATTGAAGCCATGCTTCAAGCAGCGGCGGCAGCAGCCATAAAGATGCCACAGCTGGAAACAATGGAGATCTGGAACGGAAGAAAGGGTTTGGCGTCGCTCTTCAAGTATCAGGCGTCCCGCAAGATGCAACAAGCTATGATTACTTGGAGAGGTACATGGAAATTGATTATGGAGCCATCCGTCATACAGGCTTGGGAAGCCGTTATATATCGGTATGACGGCTGGAGACTCAATTTGGTTCAGGAATGGCTGGATGAAGCTGCTATCAAATCTCACGGTGACGCAATTCACTACTTGATGCTTTCGAGCCAGGTCATTCGGCCCATCTCGTTGAAGCAGATCCGGATTGAACAGAGTGTAATGGAGGATATGGAGATCGTGTAATACGGAATGGATTATAATAGAGGAATGCAATATATTAGTTACCCAGGTTGTCATCCTTGAACAAAGCGAGAGCGATGAGAATGTGTTAATTGCATATATTCCTTAATTATGTAGACAATCTATGCTAAACTCGAACTATATCCCAGACAGCATAAAAGCATATCATTTGGGTACGTCTCTCTCCGCAACTTCCCATTGCGGCTGGTACTATCCAGGCGGTCGCCACATGGAGGCTTGAGAGTCCGGTTTCGCCGCCCATAACAATACTAAGACTGTGCTGTGCTGTGCTGTGCAAGGCAAAGAAGACTGAATGAAATTCATGTTACTCACCGGTTAATTGGCACCCCAGCCGCCCAGGTTGCGCTCCAGCGCTACAAGCGCCACGCGCTCGACGTTGTGGCGGTAGACCGCCCGCCAGACGGCCTCCTCGGCGCGGGCGAGGGCGCGAGCCTCCTTGGCCTCAGCGACAGCGTCGCCGGCGGCAAAAACTCTGTCCTCAGCGGCCGAGGTGGCGATGCGGCTGGAGAGGCCACGGCCTGACATCTGGTTGTTGTTGTTGTTGCTGGTGTTTCTGTTGCTGTTGATGTTGCTGTTGCTGTCGTTGTTGTTGTCGTTGGTGGAGGAAGGTGTTTTGTTCAGAATAGAAAAGATAGAGAAGACCGGGAGGCGGGATGCTTTTGAAGCCCTCTGTTGACTTCGACATCCAAACCGCGAGTATGACCTTCCCGAAATTTCTCTCCGTGTTCTTGAGAGGCGGGCAGTCGCGATGGGGCGATTCATCGCTCTTGACCTGGTCCTCTATCCACAACCTCGATGACCTTTCCGAGACCTATAATCTCCTTCGCCACACCTTTATTCATTCCTTACCCCCTGGCACCGTCGGCGACACAACAGGATACACCATGAATCCTCTCTCCTAACAAAACCTGGTTAGACTGCGTGCCCGACGCGCCAGAACCGGAATGATGGGAGACTTCGGTACGTCCTCTCCTACTGTATGTAGCTTCTGTCGTCCGCCTGCGCTGGAAGGATCGCCAGAAACAGCTGATATGCAAGATTCACCAGACCCGCCAGCGGCCTCCTTCTCTCCTCCGCCTGGCCGCTTACCACACAGTCGTACACCACATCCAGCGCCACCAAATTTGAGATGGCCCATTGCCGTGGTGTAGATCAGCGTCCGAGCATAGCTGAACAGATAGTCCCTCACAACTTCCGAACCTAACGCCACTCCGCCCGCACAGCCCAACGCCTTGCCGAACCCCAGCACGCGAGCCCACACGCGCTTCTGCAGTGCAATGTTCGACTCCGCCACGAGCCCGCGCCCCAAGGGGCCAAGCACGCCCACCAAGTGTGCCTCGTCAACGATGACATAGCCGTTGTGCGCATGGAGGTGCTTGTCTATTATGGCGATGAGTTTCGGGGAGAGAGCACGTCGCCGTCCATGCTGTAGATGCCTTCGACGCAGATGAAGACGTTTGTGCTGCCCGCCCTGACGCCGCCGTCGCGGGCGACCAAGGCATGGAGCGCCTCGTCCAAGCTCGGCGGCCCGGATCCCACTCTATAGTCCGGGTGGGTGTCTTTTGCATTGAACGCTGCTGGTGGGCCGGCTACGACGCTCTGGTCTTGGAAAGCTAACCTTTTCCCCGCTCGGCTGAAGCGTAGTCCGTCGTGCACGCTTGCGTGGATGAGTTCGTCGTACAAGACTACATCACCAGGCTGCGGTGCACATGCTAGGAGGCCTACGTTGGCGTCGAACGCAGAGGTGAAGAGCAGGGCAGCCTCAGCGCCGTGGAACATCGCGATTCTCTGCTCTACGGACTCGGCCAGGGACGAGTTCCCATCCAGGAGGCGTGAGCCGCCTGAGCCCAGCCGGGGGAAGTCGTGACGCAGCCTGGCGAGAAATGCTTGTTGGACGTCAGGTGAGGTGGAGAGCGAGAGGTAGTCATTGGATGAGAAATCAGCGGGCCCCGGCCCGAGAGATATAGGCGGACTGAGACGTCGGAGTCGGCCAAGTGAGCCGCGGCGGGTGAGCAGGGCGCTGAGTGTTCGGTCCAGCGGCCTGGGCAACCCTGGCTGTACCGACCAGGCCTGGAAAGAGTCCATACTTACACTGATTTATAGCCACGCCGAATCAATCCAAATCAAGGCAATTAAGATTTTCGTAGTTGTTGATCACCGGTGCCCAGGTGACAGCGGTGTATTTTTTACCGAGATCCGCCGGAGCTGCGGAGCCGGACTGCTTGGTAAAGCAATAAATCCCTCTTATTAGTCCGAGCTGCCACCCGCATACAGAAACAACAAAAGGAAAAGAAAGGAAACATTGTTACATACTTTGTTCGCGTTTCAACCTGCAGTGGGAACTAATGGCGCCGGTGGGCTCTATCCTATCGCGGAGCCTTCGCGTTCATCAGGTCTATGGCGCGAACACTGATGTCGGCAAGACCATTTTGACCACCTTGCTCTGCAGAGCCTCGAGAGAGCTGTGGAGCAGTGAACAAACATGTTTTCTGAAGCCTGTGTCGACTGGGCCCGAAGATGAAGCGGATACACGATATACGTGACCTTCTCTCTCCCAGTTGATACACACTTTCCCCTTCCTTTGCTGAAAGTCAACCATGATATCCCAGATGTCACGTATTTTCACTCGCCCTTCCCTCGATCTACTCCATCATAACTCATCTCAATCTTACCAGCCATGTCGCCCTTCACGCGCCTGGCGTCTCCACTACCACCCTACTCCAGTACTCTCAGCCCACAAGCCCGCACGCTGCTGCTCAAGGTAAAGTGAGTATTCAGCACCTCACCCAGTAACCCCTTCCCCCAAAAGCTATCGCTCCTACATGCATACACTCTGATAATGTGTCACCTCGCTCACTTCAATGCTCCAGAACGCGCCGTCTGACACGGCCCTACTTTCCCTCATCCACGCCAACTGTTCTGCAGCCGCCTCCGCCGGCCCTGGCTGGCTTTTCTTGGAGACGGCTGGTGGCGTGCACTCGCCCTCACCGTCGGGAACCACGCAGGCCGACTTGTACTCGCCTCTGCGTCTGCCCGTGGTGCTGGTGGGAGACGCCAAGCTCGGCGGTATCTCACTCACCATTTCTGCGTTTGAGGCCTTACGGATCCGCGGCTACGACGTTGAGAGCATCCTAATGTTCGAAAACAATGTGTATGAGAATGACGTCTACCTGCGCGAATATTTCGGGGAAAGGTTCGGCGTTCCGGTTATGGGCGTGGAAGCGCCCCCGGAAAGAGCCCGGGACCAGAGGATGGACCAGAAGAGGATGATGTCGTACTACGCACAGGCTAGTGCGAGAGGTACCGGGGTCTTGAAACACCTGGCTGCGAGGCATGTAGAGAGGATCAAGAGACTAGAGTCGATGGCGACGGAGGCACACAGGACTATCTGGTACCCCTTTACCCAGCAGAAGCTGCTGTCCCCGGAAAACATCACCGCCATTGACAGCGCGAAGGGGGACTTCTATCAGACGCTTGTTCCGCAAGCGCCGGCTGCACCATCCGCCTCGAAGGCCTCTTCTTCCCCTGGGCCCGGCACATCTGCCGCACCACTCCTTCAGCCCTCCTTCGACGGCTCCGCCTCGTGGTGGACGCAGGGACTCGGGCATGGCGCTCCCTCCTTGACTCTGGCCGCCGCCTATGCGGCCGGAAGATACGGGCACGTCATGTTTGCGGAGGCGGTACACGAGCCTGCTCTGAGGCTGGCACAAGCTCTTTTGGGTGGTATGCACCGTGCGGGCAACGATAGGCTCACGCGCGTGTTTTACTCGGACAATGGGAGCACGGGCGTCGAAGTCGCGCTCAAGATGGCGCTAAAGGCGGCGGGGAAGCGCTATGGTTGGGCTCGGGGCGGTTCATAGGACAGCGACGGCGACCAGCCACCGGCCGTAGTCGGCCTCAGAGGCGGCTATCATGGTGATACCCTCGGCGCCATGGAGTGCGCAGAGCCGAGCATCTTTAACAGCAAGGTCGACTGGTACCGGGGCCGAGGCGTCTGGCTTGACTATCCCACCGTGTTGTGTGTGGAAGGAAAGTGGGTAGTCCAGATACCGGGAACTCTGGCCGGCGAAAAACAGCAAGTGCAAGTGTTCGAGTTCGAGACACTTGGGCACGTTTTTGATATCGCCGGTCGGAGACGCAGTACGGCCGCGACTCTCTACGAGGAGTATATCGAGAGGATGCTCCGCCACCATGTCGGTCAGGGCCGTAAGCTAGGTGCGCTGCTGATAGAGCCGGTAGTAATAGGTGCAGGGGGTATGCTTCTGACGTGAGTACAAGCCCTCCAGCTAACCGTCAGAACGATGATCTGTCAATATTGATATCCAGCTGTCGAGACTAACCCTTGATGCAGTGATCCGCTCTTCCAGCACGTTCTCGTGGACGTGGTCCGCCGTTCTTCTCACCTCTTCGGCACGGCAGCGCCCCAATCCTCGCCTGGTGACTGGACCGGCCTCCCGATCATCTTTGATGAAGTTTTTACCGGCCTGTACCGACTCGGCCATTTCACGTCGTCGGCACTCATCGATGCCCAGGCCGACATCTCCGTGCATGCCAAGCTGCTGACTGGTGGCCTGGTGCCGCTCTGCACCACGCTGTCGTCCGAAAGCATCTTCGAGGCGTTTGGAAGCAACGACAAGACGGACGCCCTACTTCATGGGCACAGCTACACAGCGCACCCCGTGGGCTGTCAGGTGGCGATGGAGTCGCTGCGTCTGCTTACGGGGAGAAAGAACGAGGAGAAACGGGAGAACTGGAGGGTCAAGGGCTGCTGGATAGAAGCCGAAGGGGCAGATAAGGGAGTGCCAGCGGGGTCGACAAACGGTGAGAAACATAGATTACCAGACACTGGCGTCTGGTCTATATGGTCGCTTGCATTTGTCAGGGAGCTCTCCCACCAGCCCAGCGTTGCAGGCGTGTGGGCACTGGGGAGCGTGCTGGCCGTCCATTTGAAGGCGCCAGACGGGGCTGGGTACACAAGCACGGCCGCCGTGAGGCTGCGAGAGGAGCTCAAAAGGGGAACTGATGACCAAGGCACCGGGAGGTGGAACGTCCACAGCCGCGTGTTGGGCAATGTGCTCTACTTGATGGGAAGCGAGGCCACGACGGAGGATGGAGTAGGGGAGATCGTCGGGCTTGTAAAGCTGGCACTTTCGGCGCAGCAAGATTAGTGCTGGTGAAATATAAATCATGAGAGCAATCTATATTTCAATCAGTAGCTGTTGTCTTGTTTGTTGTTTTCTTTCGTGATCATGAAATGCATTACATCGAATTCTGGTCCCCAGCTTCCGACAATACACGTGATCGGATGCTTACCCTAAGGGTACTTAAAGTCTCCTAGGGTATTTACTTCATGGATATGCTAAGTACTTAATGTATCAAAAAAAAAGAAAGAAAAAAAAAGAAGAAAAAAAAGTCGACAACGGCGTATTGTCTACTCTACTCGCCGCAGGTGACGTCTACGCCTTAGTCGGCGTGTTCTCATTTTATTTCTCCGCTTACAATATGGAAGACGAAGACGTACTCGTCCAGCAACTCTTGCTGAAGCTATCCCAGACCCGGTATGCCTGCTCATCTTTGATAAAACTGAGCGGTGGGACTGCAAATTTTGTGTATCGTGGCAACCTGCTCCAGCCCCTCGACTCACAGGATGGAGCCAAGACAGCGACCGCAAAGACAGTCGTGATAAAGCACTCCAAAGACTTCGTCCCCGGTAATATTGACTTCGCTCTCGATGTTACGCGCTGTGTAAGAATGACCATGATCTCTGCACTTCAACCCCGCCCGCCTGCCTAGTCGTCACTGCGTCAGGCTAAGGCGTGATTACTATGAGTTCTAATCACTCAAATTTGCCCCATATTTTTGAGAAGTCTATGCTTTGCGCCCTTGCCAACTTCTCAGGTGCTGCTACTACTAAAACACAGATTAAAGCACCGCGTCTTTACCTGTTCAACCGGGAGGAGAATGTGCAGATCTTGGAAGATTGCTCCCATACCACTGACCTGAAAACTATACTGGTCTCACCCGACATTCATAATTACCTTCCGGAGCCCAGCTTAGAATCTATTGGCCGTGACTTGGGATCTTGGCTTCGGTCCTTCCACACCTGGACGTCAGCACCTGAGCAGGCCTCTCTCCGGATAACTATCGGGCAGAATGAGGGGATGCGAAGATTGAAACGTCTCATTACCTACGACAGCTTTCTGGAGATACTCGAGCTTTACCCACAACTCGTGGAAGGCCACCTAGAGGCGTTGCAAACCATCAAGGAGGCAATGATAGCACAGTTCGAGGTTGATAAGCCACCAACGGATGGAGATGAAAACTGGGGCCTCATACACGGGGATTTATGGACGGGCAAGTAAGTCATCCCCCATCTTTGTTATGCCGAACTAGCCCTGATGACTGGGGTGGAAACCAGTGTCTTGCTCCCGAATGCTCCATATCAGGCAGAAAACCACCCTGGTCAAGAACCAAACCGGCTCTTTATCATTGATTGGGAGAATGTACAGTTCGGCCATCGGGCTATTGACATCGGTGGAATGATGGCTGATCTTTACGAACGAAAACATTTCAAGAGCGTCGATGCCGTTATCCCAGTCATGCGAGGATTTGCCGAAGGATACGGCCAAATTCGCGACGAGATGGCTTTCCGAGCTGCCATCCATGCAGGAGTTCATTTGATTTGCTGGCATATCCGGCGTAATCCAAACCTTCCTTTGCCGGCTCCCATGGACAAGGTCTTCCCTGCCTTGAAGCTTGGAAGGGACTTCATCTTGAAGGGATGGGAGCACGATAGAAAGTGGTTTGAAAGCAGTGTTCTGGCGCCCTTGTTTGCAGCGGGTTAGAACGAGATCCCTTTCCTGTAACGAAGTCTTCCCCATTAATGTGCATTGTACGGGAAGGGCTGCCTCTTATCCCAGCTGTAGTAGGAATGAATTTCTTAGGTGGCGACAGCATCACCTTTGCTCTACAGCAAAGACCGACCTGCTGTACCGACACTCAAGCAGCAGGCGATGCGACGGCGAGGACAGAGGGAAAAGGAGATTACGAGAGCACTTGAACTACAGCTTTGCTCTACCAACGACAAGGAACATACACAACCACTCAACTGGGACAAATGGCTAATAACTGGGAGGACATGTCTTATAGATTGCCGCGGTTTCCTTATAAGACCATGTCTCACGTGGGGGAGGGGTGACGCGCCAGCGGGGCAGAAATAGGAGAGGTTTCTGATTTCCCAGCTGAAAGGAAAACACTCCGGCTCGGCTGTTATTTGCTCACCGACTCTTTTAACTTTTCAAGATCATCTATATAGATGACCTGATTCGGGGACGCTCCGGCCGGCTGCTCTCCACGTCGCTTCCGAATAGCAGTAGTAGTAAAAGTAGCAGAGACAGACTTTAACTTTGCCCAGTCGTATTCGCTGATCGATATGACTAACAAGACATGCCTATATGTATGATAAAAAAAGTTTAACCTGTCGGATTTAAAGCCCCATGCTTATATTGTTAAAGCAAAACGGCTGCGCAGCACACTGTCGAACCGTAGCAGGTGTTTATATCAATACGCCCCGTAAACTCTGCTTGGGAGAATCGGTATTTCTGCTAGTTTTTGTTCGTTCGAACGGCTTATATCTTGCTTTCTCTCGACTGGAATAACGGCACGAACGGACGGGATAGCGATTATCGCTATTTACCCAAATATTTTCTGTCCGCTCTTACCATTAGACCACTAGAGCACAATCGTACTGATAATGTGCTGAAGCAAAACGGCCTGCGCAGCCGTTTTGCTTTAACATATATTGAAGTATGTATTACTTGGCCTCAGAGGAGTGCGATCCTTCAATGACATCCCATCAGAACAAGGTTTCTCGGCTCCAAAGTTCCCGCCCGTTGAACCTATTGTCCTCAGTCCGTATATGCTCAAGTATGTATGACTCGGTCTCAGATGGATATCTGGGGTATCTGAACCCGCTGATAAATCTTGGCAGCATTAAAAACTACCGTGACTTTTTTGACATCCTTCAAAATAATGGTTGCGAACTTGTGGAGCTCCCGAGTCAATTCCAACCCACAGCCTGCGGAAGCCAAGCACAGGCGCCTTGGCGACGATTTATCCGCTACGTGCGAGACGACTCATACGATCGAGCGCATCGACTTGTTTGACTTAGCATATGTATCGCCCGTACTCCAGTCGTTGGGACGGTTGTTTCCGTGATGGCATTAGACCTAAGAATGCTTATACTGCACCTGGGCATTAACAGCTGGAGTTCCATCCAAGTCCCGGGATAGACATGATGTAGCTAGTGGGCTGTACTATGTAACATGCGGCTCTCTCCCGAGGTCAGGCGTAGCCGTTTACAAGCATGGGCCGCTTCGTAACTACCTTGCTGATGTAAATCGCACTGCAAACTATACTCTATGTTATATCTCTCTTCCAAGTTCGGAGCCATCAGGGTCCTCGAACGGTGATGGTTAGTACTACGCCCACCATCTGCTTCGAGCAAGAATCTACCATATTTAGTGTAACTCAGGGCTCACAATGCTCAGGGATTATAATTGTTAGTTCACGGTTCGCTCTAACACCGGGACAACTGGGTCGTGGGCTTCAGGTTGTAAGTAGATTCGCCCATCCCCGTCGGTATTGTAGATCCCACTCCACGAGTGGAGGAAACTAAGAATACTACTACTCCCTGAGCACTTGTCAAGGCCCCCCTGATGGAGTTTTAATTAGATAACACTATCTTGGCAGGAGTTGCTCTCGAGACAGCCTTTGGTTTGTTTCGTCAGCAATGCCTACGTCTTGGTACATTATCTGGAATACGACGTATACAGTATTCGTGTCGTTCAAGTCTGGATACGAAGTATTGTCACTTATAAAGTTTTTTGCTTCTATAAATGCCGTCCTGCCCCGGAGCTGTAAGTGTAAGACAACTCAACACTCAATCCATTATCCTGCAAAAAATTCCTGCAACACATTCTGTCCAAGTAACTACAAGACATATTCCATCATCATGGCTGTTCTCCGTTCTCTCCTCTCAATCATCGCCGTGGCAGCGCTCACAACTGCTAAACCGCTGGAGCGCCGGGCCACTATTGGTCACGACAAGGTCGTCGGGTTTCCCCAGACTGTGCCTTCTGGTACCACCGGCGATGTTTACCTGGCTTATCAGCCTTTGCTTAAAGTTGAAAATGGCTGCGTTCCTTTCCCCGCTGTCGATGCTGCAGGAGATACTAGGTGAGTTTTCCTGGCCCTCAAAGACCCCTTAATCAGGTGATTGGTCCACGGGACGGACAATATTCTAACATCAATATTTCTCACAGCGGCGGGCTCCAGACCTCAGGTTCATCTAATGGACACTGTAGCTCTAGTACGGGCCAGATTTATGTGCGCGGTGTACAACACGGCACCTACTACGGGCTAATGTACTCGTGGTACGTATATACAAGCCCCCACCCTCGACTTCCTTCCAGCTCGACTAACACATGATTACTAGGTACTTTCCCAAGGACCAGCCCTCCGACGGGCTTGGCCACCGTCACGACTGGGAGGGCACTATCGTATGGCTCCTCTCGTCGACATCGACGACGGCGGATAACATCATCGCTGTCTGCCCATCCGCTCATGGTGGCTGGGAATGCTCGACAGATGGCTATACGCTCTCGGGAACGAAGCCACTGATTAAGTACGAGAGTACCTGGCCGGTAAACCATGCTGCCGGTCTAACTTCGTCGGCTGGCGGTTCCCAGCCGCTTGTCGCCTGGGAGAGCCTGCCTCCTGCTGCCCAGGATGGTCTGAAGAACGCGGACTTCGGGGATGCGATTGTGCCCTTTACGGACGCTACTTTCACTAAGAACCTGGATGCTGCTACCTTTTAGGGGGTAGGCGCAAAAATTGGAGGCAGTATGGCAGAACTCGCTTCCAATAGGCTATGCAACAGTTACCTACTTAGTTACTTGTACCTATTTAGTTATATATTCGCTCGGAAGGTTTCGATTTCTTAGCGCTATATGTTGCAACCTATAATCTTGTAATGTATCTATAATATTGTAGGTATTACCTACCAAGTTTACTATGCCTAATATTGCAGAAGCGAGCGACCTTCCCTCATAAACAACGTAAAGGATTATTTGCCTTGCGGCACACTGGCTGCTTCAAAGATATAATTCTGCGCCCTCCCTCCTATCCAACCGAATGATGCACACTGTGCGCGGCTCTGGCCCACGGTGAACTTAAGATAAGTCTACCAAATATTAACTGACTGCCTACGGTCCTAGGTACAGTAGCTGACACTCACAACTTTACCTAATAGGCAGTACCTGGTGTTGCTAGACTACCAGCTAATCCAACCGTACCCTAGGGAGATTGATCGTACCAGGTTCAAAAGACGTCGCGGGCGGGTCTATCGCCTCCCTTTCCATCAGTGAAGCTTAGGCCAGTGCTATAAGGACCTCTCTTACTCATCGTCTACGGCACTGGAGGGGCAAGAACAACATCTTGTCATCGAGGGTGTGCGCGGAGACTACCACGTGCCTTATCAAGAAAATATTACCATCTGAGCCCTGGCGTCCAATAGTACCTGATTGCACGGCAGGGATACTTCCACCCTTTATCAAAGCTCAACCCCGTTTGCACCTGCTTTCCCGCACTTTCTACCTTTGCTCTCATCCGCTGTGATAATCTGTGCGGATTATCTTCAAGTGTTTGCTTTTCTCGGCTTGGATTGCTCTCATCTCATTTGGGCCGACGTAACTGGGAATTCAAGCCATATCCTGACCTGGGACAATGACGGGTTAGCCAGCCTGGTCGCAGGCTGTGACTAACGGCGTCCAAGCCGCATTAATCCGAAGTTCTCCGACAGTGGGGCGGTTTATTTCACAGCTGCGGCGCAGGCAATTCGATCGGCCGCTGTAGCAAGACCAACCTCCACGGACGACGTCTCGACGCTTCTGGCAGCCCTCTGCCGAAATCTGCCTACAGATGTGCCCATGGCGGTCCGCGGTGCCGGCCATGCCACGTATAGTGGCATGGCCAAGGCCGCTGCTGGGGTGACCATCGATCTTCGTGGGCTCCGGGGAGTGGAGGTCCTTCCGGTGAGAGACATGCTCGCATTGGGGCGGGTGAGCACTAGAGGCAAGGAGGACAATCTATAAAACTTTTCCACCTTGTTGTTGAGTATATGAGTACAAGCTTCTGTGAGTTCACGTACTATTCTTCGTACTTTCAAAGGCCTAAGAAACATTTTAGCTTTGTTTACAGAAAACTTCCCGCAAGCTTTAAGATACTGATTGTCCAATACCGGTTCTGTATATACTACCCTCGAAGCTCACACGCCCACGCTTACCATAATAGGTGGAGACGTGTGTGATGGGGGCGTGTCAATAACGCCGCGGAAATGACCTGACAGGATGGGCTGACTAGTGCACACACCCTCGAACCAACAGCAGTACCAACCACAACTAGTGTAGACAAGATATGGGAGTGTCAAGCCAACCAACATCAAATGTTGGTGCTTCTTCCCCTCAATTACCAACGTGTTTGAGATCGGGGGCAACACAAACCATCTTTCACGGAGGACTGGCGTGAGCTCTTCTGCATTTATTCGAAAGTAGCGAGATTGGTACCACACTTGAACGATTTCTATTACCGTCTACACTATTCCAAGGTTGACAGAGGCTAAGGCTATCAAGGCACGACGATGGCATCCATCCTTACGCTGGGTATTGGCTTTGTAGCTGCAGCATACCTATTCCTTTCAGCGCTCCTTCGCTTTACTCAAGATCCCAAGGAGCCGCCTCTTCTCGATACTTCGATACCATTCATCAGTCCGCTGCTTGGTCTCATTACTGGCATGCAGAAGTATTTTGTGAAACTAAGGTAAGTCGCCTCAAAACTGAGCTCTACTGGCGGCAACAATCTGTGTCGTCGCCTAATATTGTGATTGCCATGACGTTTACACTGACATTTCTCGCAATCAGGGACACGTATGGCCTCCCAATCTACACTTTGCGCACACCAGGTCAGCGCATGTACGTTGTCAACTCACTTTCTCTCATCCCGCCACTACAACGCCAGTACAAGACAGTTGCCTTTGCGCCCATCGAGGCTCAGGCGGCAGCTACGGTAATGGGTGTCGGTCCAGCCGGAAACGCCATAATAGGCTCCGATAAGATGTTTGATGACGATTCTTACTTGTCAACCTTTGTGCCATCCGTTCATCCAGCGCTGTCCCCTGGCCCCGGACTTGACGCGATCAACAGTGCAGCAGTCCGACACATCGTGGATTCTCTGGAAGCGCTTAGTGGTAACGGCCCAACGGTAATTGAAATGTTCTCTTGGGTTCGCCGGAAAATGTTTCAAGCCACAACGGAGGCTATCTATGGGCCGAAGAACCCCTTCCGTGATCCTGCACTCGAACAAGCATGGTAGTATGTTCAAGCCCCTCACCAGCCTAGATACATCACTTTGTTGGAAGACTCACTAAATGGATGCTCTATAGCGACTTTGAGCCTGGCATCATGGTCCACATGTTCAAAGCCTGGCCAAGCGTCCTGGCGCGCAAAAGCCTCCACGCGCGAGAACACCTCCTCATCCCCGCTCTGGAGAAGTATTTCACCGAAAAAAGCCATCTCCAGGGATCACTCCTCGTCCAGTGCCGCTACAACCATAACACAGGCCATGGGCTACGAGGCAGGGACGTAGCAGCTACCGAGATCGGCCAGATGGCTGCATCCCTGACGAACAGTATGGCGAGCGCATTCTGGATGATCTACCATGTTTTCTCTAACCCTGTTGTCCTGGCCGATTGCCGGGCAGAGATGGATCAGCTTGTGGAGGTGAAAGACAATGATTTATATGCCGTCGATCTCGCCATGGTCAAGTCCTCGTGCCCTGTTCTCCTCTCGACATGGCAGGAGACTCTCCGCTACGAGCACATTGGTATCTCTGCCAGAGTGGTGATGGAGGATACAATATTGGACAACAAGTATCTCTTGAAAAGGGGTGCCACCGTTATGGGCGCCACTCCAGTCCAGCATAGCGATGCGTCAGTATGGGGCCCAACGGTGGGTGACTTTGACCATCGCCGATTCTTACGGGGCCCTGGTAAAAAGCGTGTTGCCCCCGTCGCATTTCGCTCCTTTGGTGGAGGGACGGTCCTCTGTCCTGGGCGTCACTTTGTCAGCACCGAGGTCTTGTCATTTGTGGCTTTGCTATTGCTCCGCTTTGACTTGAAGCCCGTAAACAAGCACGGTGAGTGGGTGGAGCCGCGGAAGTATCTCTCGATGACCTCGTCCATGCCGACACCCAGGGATGAGGTTCAAGTGCAAATTGTCCCTAGAGATAACCGCGAGTGGCGCATGAACTTTTCGGAGTCCAGCAAGGGTGTGAACATGGTTGCTGAAGATGTTGATGGGGGCGAACATTGAGTCATCCTGGTCGAATATAGTCTTCAGATATATATCCAGACCCCAAATATTGGGGGGGGGGGTTCTAGGGGTCTTTTTCCTGTGGGGGGGGGGGGATAAAATGTTGGTAGGGTTCTGTTCGTACGTACGATTTATCTGAATAGTTTGTGTATTTTTATTATTATTATCTCTAAGTTCCCTCCCTAGGAGGCACGCCAGAAAGGAAATAGCTAAGTGCTACCAGAAGGAAAGACCTAATACTAGGCTATAGCTGGGAAGGTACGGCTATACGATAGCCGTACCCGTAATACTAGCAACCTTTTCTTTTATAAAGATAGGTTTATCGTAAAACAAAAACTAAATTTATTGTAAACTTAACGCGTTTAAAACTCGCCCTTATAGCGTCCGTAAGTAATACTATTAAAGCTAATTGCAAGACTAAAATCCATCGTATAACACTCTACCATTTCTCCTTTTCTGTAATTAACGCGTTAAGTTACTTCTCTATCTTACCTCTCTATCTCTTTAGTCCCTTTAGCGTATAATCGTCGTCGTCTAGTATTATCGTACGCTTTCTTACGGATATCTTAGTTAGAGTATAGTTAAAGTTTAATCTAGTATTTAATAGTAGGGTGCGTTTATTAGGAGTAGCAGTATTTAGTAGTAGGGTACGTTTATAAGGAGTAGCAGCTAGAATACTCTTTTTATCTTTATTCGCCTGCTTCTTTATTATAGGTACGGGTCTTCGATAAGGTATTGCTAGCCCTTTTATATACGAAGGTCGTACGCGTTAGTTACTTATCTAGTATAAAAGGTTTTAAATCTAAGTTAGTAAGTTAATCTATTTCTTCGATATCTTATCGTCGCTAGTATAATAGCTATAGAAGATATAGGGGATCGAGATTCCTTTAGGGTCGACTATTATAGCGATCGTAATAATTTTATACTTTAAGTAATAGTTATTCTAATAGCTATTATTACTTAAGGATCCTACTAGTATTACCTCTATTATCCTAACTCTCTCGATATCCTTATATATCTTTCTAACTATCGTATAGGATAAAAACTACTTATCCTAATATATAAAGTTATCGATAATCTTTAGTACTACTCTACTAGTTTTATTATAGAGGAAGAGTATCTTAACCTAGGCTATAGCTTTAGCTTTAAGGTTAGTAAGTTTAGTATTAGCGATACCTCGAGAACCTTTCTTCTTCTCCTTTAGAATCGCCTAGTCTTATATAACTCTCGCTATTATCTCTTTAGCTAAATCGTAGTCGTTATTATCTATTAAGTTACTATAGATATTAAAGGGACGATTATTATTATCTTCGGTAACGGTTGCGTTAATAGCCTCGATAGCTTCGGCGGTGCGAAGGGCGGTAGCCGCGATATCTTCGATATCTACTATTTCTCCTCTAATTTTATCGTATTCGGCTATTTCTGCAGCCGCTTTTACGATCGTCGCTATTAAAATAGTTATAGGAAAGGTAGCGATTAAAATAGTAATATCTTTAGGAAATAAAACTATAATAAATATACGCTAACTATTAAACTAATTATTATAAGGAATAGAGAGGTATAACGGATAGAGGGAAGAAAAGTTTTATAGTTAGCTAGCGGTAGCGAGGTAAGTAAAGGAGAAAGAAAGTACTAGTAACGCGTTGCGCGTTCCCTACTAGAAAGTAATAGGTCTTTCTACTTTAAGTCTTTCTACTAAACTATCGACGCATATATAAAGCTCGTTACTCTTAACTAGCTTTTATAGTATAAAGTTTAGCTTCGCCTTCGTTATAGCGTCTGCTAGATTATCTTTTCTATTAATCTATCTAACCTTATCGATTTCCCTCGCCTTATATAATTATTATAGTAATATAATATCGATTATAAAGCGCTTTTCTCGCGTTATCCTAAGCTTTATAAGGTATTCGTATAGATTATATAAATCTATATAAATAACTAACAGTATATTAGGTAACGATAATCGTTTTATAATTATTCTAATAATCGTTACTAAAGAAATACTAATATCTACGCCGTTTACTATTCTATAGATTTCGCTTATTAGGACGCTTCTAGTAACGTATTTATATTTTATTAATAACTAATAGAGAACGTTTCCCGTTAATATAAACTCTCGTTTTTATATACGAGCCTCGTTTACTAGGACGATAATATAGCCGAGTTAAGATATTAAGTCCTAGTTATTCGCGAATAAACTATCTGCGAAAACGAAGAGTTTCGTTATAGAAAGGTCTAGGGGGATATACCTAATCCCTCGCTAGGTATTATCTATTTACTATATTAGTTACGTATTTAGGTGCTTATAGTATTCCTTCTTAGGGCTTTATACCTATATAGTAATAAAGAGATTGTATAATACTTCTAGTTAGTAGATAGAAGCTATATACGCTCCCCGGGCTCTCTATTCCAAGTAGCGTTAGGGGCTATTAACGGCCGTCGTATCGATTAGGGTAAGTTTACCTCTTTATCCCTTTTAGCGTATCGTAATAGATCCGTCGTTATCTATAACTATATAAGCGCCGTTATAGTCTATATATCGTCCCTATATTAGTATTATCTTCTCTTTTACCTATAGTTTCGCTATATATAATTCCTCGTCTTCCCTATCTTAGAATACTTATATCCCTAATAGCAATATATCGTCTATCTATATACCCGCGATTCTAAAGGGTTATACGGGCTTCGTAATTAGGAGATAAGGGTTATATATCGAGTATTCTATATTAAGTTTCTAACGATAATACTTTTAGTAAGTATTAAACTAGTAAACTCCGGCTTCCGCGATACTATATAGAGGTTTAATAACTCTAATAATAATACCCTATAGATATCTACCCTTAAGTTCTTTTAGTAGTTCTATAAGGATCGTCCGTTAAAGTTCCGATTTCGATTAGGGATACGCCTAGGTAATATCTCGCAGTATTAGAGATATGCCCTTATATATTATTAATAATAGCGCTATTACGATAATTATTCTCTAACTTATACGCTAAATCGTCGGACTTTAAATTAATACAAAGTCTTTCTCTTTATCGTTATATCTTTAAATAATTAATTTAGATTTCTTATATAGTTTTATAGTTTTACCCTTAATTTCTCGTACTATACGGGATTTAAATAGACGATAATCGCTATATCCCGTTAGGGACTATCTTTCGAATCTAAAAACTCCTTTTCTAATAAGTTCGTCGATTTCTATCTTATCGGACTCTTTAAAGGGTAAGCTAAGCGTTATAATTACCCCGTCTTACCTTAATCTAATAGTAAGAGCGTAATCGTCTTTTTCTTTTCTCGATATAAATATAATAGTAATAGAATCTCTTACCTCCGGTAATAATAGTTATATAGGATTTAGTATAAGGTTTAGCTAGGCTTCTTCGTCTTTATAATATCGCTAGATAGATATAGATCGGAATATAGCGGGTCCTTTTAGTATATCTAGGGTTACGTTATAATTATCGATAGAGATAACTTTATATAGGCCTTTCTAACCCTCTTTTTCTCGCTATATACGTACGTTATATTATAATAGGAATATTATATTAGCGATAGATCCTTCTCGCATATTTAATACATCGCGCACTTACCGCTTTACTATTATTTTCCTAAAAGCCTTTATAGCCTTAGATACGGCTTCTACCCGTTTCTATATCGCTTACGATAGCGGTAAATCGTATAATACTTATAGGTAAGCGCTAAAAACTAGGAGTATAGGGACTAGTCCGTTAGGTCCTATAATATCGTTTATAGCCTTTACTACTATCTATAGGATAGTATTATTACTCGTTTCGCTATATAAGTTAGTATATAGAACTTTAAAAGCGCGTTTTAAGGGGTAATAATACCTCTCGACCTTTCTAATAAACTAGTATACCTTTATAGGCACCTACTTATATATAATCCCTATTATCTATACCTCCGAGCGAAATTTATTTAATATAAAGTTCGTACCTGTATTATATATAATAATATCGGGTAGTCCCTAATATATATTAATCTATAATATATATAGGGTTTGCTATATATCTTTAATACTTATAGACTTTAGGAATCTCGCGCCCTAGAACGCTGTCGCCTAGTCTATAATATAAAGGATTAGGCGGCTAAGCAGATATATTACGTTAACTAGGATTTTATAGTTAAATTTGTAATCGTTATATAGAGTGAATTTAAAACGTTTTAGCGCCGGTATATTTATTTAATATTAATAATATACTTTTATAATCTCCGCTATAGCTTATCTATTAATATCCGGATAACTAGCCTTCTTAAGTAATCGGTATAGCCGGTTTATTGCTAGATATCTAAACCGACGATATAATCTCTTTATCTTTATCTCTAAGAGGAAGTATATAGTATTAGCTATCTTGTTAAAGAAAAACTATAGGTATCCCTATTTTCTTAGTACTAGTATAGTAATCGTACTATTATAGCTAATTATTTCGTCCTTAATATTATTATAGTATACTTTAAATCGGTTTATATCTATTAGATAGAATAAGAATAGCGTTTATATATCGATAATATAGAACTTTATACGTCCGATTAAAGTATTTACCTCTATAATGCCTATCGAGTTAGTAACTTTCCCGTTACTAAACTTAATTCGAGTAGATCCTATAATCGTTATAGTAATCTTATAACTTAGATCTTAACGTTATAGAGCGAAGACTTATTTATATCTAGCTATAGAGATTATCGAGGCTCCTGTATCTAGTAGGATTCCTTAGAAATAAGTTTAATTATACCTATTAACTAGGATAAACTAGCTAGCTGTAACGGTCGTTTTAGCCTTAAAGATATTATATCCTATTAGCTAATAGATAAAAGATTTATTAGCTAATAGATTAATACTTAAAAAATGTATTTTAGTATTATAATTATCGTCGTTTTCCTTATCGCATTTATAGAATTTATCTTCGTCCTTATCATCGATTTTATAACCTTTAAAATCATTTAGGAAAGCTATAAAATCGTCCTCGTAACCTTTATATTCGTATTACGTTAGGTAACTTATTTTAACCGAACGTCGTTCGTCTATAAGATACTTAGTTAACTAATATCCTTCCTTCTTATATATAAAATATCTCTTCTTCTATAGTTTATTTCTGTAAGTATCGTTATTTCCTTTACTAAAACGATAGAAGTTTAAGCTTCGGCTATTACTAAATCCTCGGCTAGGGAAGCCTTATAATAGTTATCTTTCGTAGTTATTATATCGACGGTTAACGTAGTATTAATCTTAGGCGTCTTCTATAACGTTAATCGCTATAATATAACTAACTTATATTTCTACTACGGATTTTAGATCCGAAAATAACTCTTCGTATAATTATACTAGCTTAAAGAGGGCTATTTCTAGCTCTAGTACGCCTCTATAAGCTTTAATAACCGTTATCTGCAGGTTATCCTCTCCCGTATAATCTAGCCCTAGTACCCGTTAGTATAATTATAGCTTATCGAGTATAATTCGCAAAATATCGTATAGACTACTATCGGGGTTTTATATTCTCGTCTTTATAAACGTTATCGTTATCTAGTCTATATAGTAGTACTAGTAGTTAAGGTCTATATCGAAGTACGTTTTAATCTTTAAGTACGCTATTATAAATATATTAGTTCTATTTATATAATAGAGGTAGTATACCTCTGCGTAATCTTTAAGTATTCGAGGAAATACTATATAGAATTAACTAAGTTAGATCTCGGCGTAATAATAGATATTAAAGAATATCTTTATCTTATCGTTTAATAAGTTATACGGGTCCCCCGAGTACTTCTAAGTATACTAGAAGGTTTTAACGAACTATACGGACCTTACAGGGTCTAGCCGTTCGTTAGGAACTTACTATAAGGGAAGTAATTTATAAGGGTTATACTTAATATTTAGTAGTAGCTATAGTAAAGGAGCCGTACTTACGCTCTATATATTAGCTAGGTATAGCGTATATCTCTAATATAAGTTTTATCTCTATCTATCTATTAGCGATAGCCCTGGTTACTACTTAACTATCGGTAGTATATTTCTATAAGGGTTTTATAAAGACGATAGTCGTATTAATAGCATCGAAGGTAGGCCTAACTATAGGCCTAACTGCGATAGTCGTATAACTGGATTCTGTATATCTATTAGTTAGGCCGGTTCGGGCAGGTTAGCCTAAGATTAGGCTAGTTACTGCTGCTATTCCTATAGAATTAGTTATCTCTCTCCTAACGTTCCCGTTAGTATATTAAGATTTATACGATATTCGTTTATATAGGATTCTAGTACTAGAGGGACGTTATAAAGCTCTGCATCGATCTATAGTAGTCGTTCTTCTACTTATACTAATATATATAATTACAGAGCTACTAGTTAATTATTTCGCCCTATAAATACGCCTCGCGTATATAGAAAGTTCTTTAGTAATCGTCGGTATAGCGCCGGTAGCCGTTCGAATATTTCCGGGGTCTACGCTATAAAATCTTCCCGGTATACGATAAATAGATCGTTATTATATAAGTTTTACTAGGTATAACTTACTAATATACTCGCTAATCGTATAATCAGATACTCTTCTATAGCTTTAAGCGCAGGGCTTATAAACTATAATCCCGCGTTAATATAGCTATAGTATACTAGGTTAAATATCGTATTTTCGAGTAATTTATCGATCTAGTATCCTCTAATAAGGATAGGTTCTTCGGCTTCTGCTATAATTATCGATAGTTCTTGTAAAGAAAGATAATATAGAGAAGGTTATAAAAATAATTAAAAGGCTGCAATAGAAGGTAGTAATTACTAACTCTCGTAGGATAAAATAGTAATTAATAGTAACGGTATACGGCTCTTATAAAAGAAAATCGTAATTAATAGCTTACGGCTCTTATAATATCAGGTAAAATAAAGATAGCAAAATAAAGGTCTTAACGAAAGGATTAAAGAGAAAGAGAAAGAGGTAAAGAAGTAAGGTATCTAATTCAGTTCGCTGCGCTTTAGTATTAGGCTTCGCCGCGCTTTAGTATTAGGCTTTGCCGCGCTTTAATATCGTCTTAATTAATAAGGTTTTAGCGATTATATAATTAACGCTTACCGTCTAAAGTATAACGAATATAAGGACAGGGAATATCATAATCTTTAGTTAATCTTCGCAACGGTTATCCAGGGGTCTAATAGTTAGGGAGGCCTATAGAGATAACTTATCGCTATTTAGTACTCAACGGGTATAGAGGATGTAATTCGCATTAGGGAAATCTATAGACGTTAGTCTCTTCTACCTTACAGATCTATAGTGCCTATAACTACTAATTAGTATTAGTAGGGTTCTATTCGTACGTACGATTTATCTAAATAGTTTATATATTTTTATTATTATTATCTCTAAGTTCCCTCCCTAGGAGGTATGCTAGAAAGGAAACAGCTAAGTGCTACTAGAAGGAAAGACCTAACACTAGGCTATAGCTGGGAAGGTACGGCTGTGCGATAGCCGTACCCGCAACATAAAATCACCATATACACGTAACCTACTCGTGTAAATTGTGAGGGGATAATGCTGTATGTTTCAGGCCGCACAGAAATATCTACTTGAGTATTGGAGTAGGCCCATTGGAACCGCTTTACAATGCTACACTTTACATCTCCTTGTGCCCTCAACCCTCTAGTCCCTGACCCGCTCTCAGCTGCAGTAAGCGATACTCGGACTAGAACGATATGCCTGGAACCGTTATAAATCAGCTGCGAACTGTCCAGGGGGGCTTACAAGGGTTGCTTTCCAGCATATTGTTTTTGTTTGAAGTCTATTGGATGGTCGCTTTGTGGAAATTGTAAACGAGGGGTGGTCAGCTCGATAGGTAGCCTCATGTGTCCATCTGCTAGCACCAATCCGAGCAGAGACCCGGCCGAAGGTATCTCGGTTGCACGATTAGAGTGGCGTAATCAGCTCACAGAAGTCGTGGGGATGCATCCTGCATCTGTGGTGTGAGTCTGGGCTTCACATCAATAGCCTCGCCAACAAACCAGTCAGATATCACCTCGCGTCTGACAGGCCGATAGCCCGAACATGCAACCGCCCGGTCAGGATCCACCAACAGGAAGTTCTATTGACAAGTCTCTGCAACATTTTCAGCCCACATTGGATTCTATAGGTTCCAGTTGGAAGCATCGATCTGGCCAATAGATTTCTCAGACAGGAAACAGTAATACAAAGACCGCTCGAAAATTTTATCGACGAGCGTAAAGGGGAAGCTGATACGGGCAGAGGAGAAATTGGTATACCTGCTCTCGGGATCGAGACATCATGATCCTGGTACGCTTCCGAGTTGTAATCTTAGATCAACATAATACGAGTTCGGAAGCCAACAGTTTGGAAGAGGGTTTTTGAGAAGTGTGCACACCGGGGGTAGATCCAGATAACGGGCGGGTGCACGTTATGAGTTGGCTGGAGTACCTAGGGTATGCATGCTGGTGCGACCTCAGCTGGCACACACATTCCAGAGCAGGACAAAAGACTGATCGTTGTCGCTCCTCCTAGTTGTAACGGTCCAAAATCTGACATGCGATCAAGCACGACTACAATATCCACTACCCACTACACACAAATACACAGACTGGCAACCTCCTCCCAATACTTGGCGACACTCAGAGATCGTCTCCTCACGAAATCGATCAACAAATTGGAAACTGAGGGGTCCTACTCTGAGAAAAGTGGAAGTCTCGATGGACGTCAATGATCGAGATGCGGTTTTTCGAGACTGGCTGCAGAGACAGCGAGACAAAAAGCGGCTACAGCTGGGAGTTTCTTTCCAAGATCTGGAATGCCACGGCTTCATATCCTCAGCGACATTCCAACATACTGCAATTTCATATGCAGCGGCCCTTCCACGCTTTATCGCGGGGCTCTTCTCAAGGCAGCCTCCCAGGAGAGTGCAGATTTTACGCAACTTCGATGGCCACATCAAGCCTGGCGAGATGCTCTTGGTCCTGGGCCGACCTGGTAGCGGATGCTCGTCGTTTCTGAAGGTCTTATCTGGGGATACCCATGGCATCCACATCGGCGAGCGGACCAGAATTAATTACGCAGGCATCTCCTACGACCAGATGTACCGGGACTTTAAGGGCGAGAGTATCTACCTTGCCGAGCTGGATGTGCATTTTTCTGAGCTCAGTCTCGGTCAAACCCTCACATTCGCGGCTTCGACGCGAGAGAATGGCGCTAATAGCGATGCTGCATCGCATGTGATGGCCCGAGATGTTGTGGTGTTATTCGGGCTCTCAGGGGCTTTCGATACCAAGATGGGGAATGCCATGATCCGAGGAGTCAGCGGAGGCGAGAAGAGGAGAACTAGCATTGCAGAGGCGCTTATCAGTGGTGCTCAGTTCCAGTGCTGGGATAACAGCACTCGTGGTCTGGATAGTTCGACAGCTCAGCGATTTATCAAGTTGCTGCGGGAATCGACGACTGCCTTGGGGTCGACTACGATTATGAGTATCTATCAGGCATCAGAGGAAATGTATTATGTAAGTAGTCCGGCGAGGCAGGGTAGTTTGGATACTAGGTCAGGTCTAACATCGGCTGATACGTGGTCCAGAACTTTGACAAAGTTACGCTGCTGTACGAGGGCCGTCAGATCTACTTTGGCCCTGTCGGGTTAGCTGCAGATTACTTCCATAGCCTTGGCTTTGCAAAGCCGAGCAGAGCGACGACTGCTGACTTCCTCACTTCTCTCACGAATCCGGCTGAGCGAATCATCCGAGACGGCTTTGAAGATCGAGCTCCAAGATCACCAGATGAGTTTGCCGTTGCGTGGAGACGGAGCTCAGCGGCGAAGCGACTCATGGAAGACATTGATACTTTCGACTCCACTCATCCGCTACCAACTTTCAAGAAGGGACAGGCTGCTCCATTTGAGAAATCCGACTCAGTAAGGGAGATGTTAAAGTAAGTCATGGCTGCTTGCCACCGCAAATCGAGGAGGCGCTGACATCGGCACCTAGCCTTCGTTCGTCGACTTACCTTCTCACAATCCGTCAACAAATCTTCATCTGCCTTCAGAGAGGATTTCTTCGTCTCTGCAACAATTATGCTCCTACAGTTTCGACTGTCTTCGCGAATGCCATTCTGGCCATTGTGGTCGGCAGCGTTTTCTATGATCTTCGAGACACGACCGATTCTATGGACCAGAGGGCTGTTTTGATATTTTTTTCTTTGATGATCTGTGCATTTTCACCTGCCTTTGAGGTAAGCTCTCTCGAATTGTTCCACTCCAAACGCTATCTGCTCACTGTCAACCTTCTAAGGTCCTTACTATGTGGTCACAACGGCCTATCGTGGAGAAACACGATCGATATGCCTTCTATCATCCATTCACCGAAGGCGTGGCTTCGATTCTATGTGATTTGCCGGCTAAGTTCAGTACCTCAGTCATGTTTCATATTACGCTTTACTTCATGACCAATCTCCGTCGCACTGCTTCAGCTTTTTTCACCTACTTCGTATTCATGTTCCTCATCGTTCTTACAATGTCAATGGTCTTCCGGTCGTTGGGCTCCTTATCACGAACAATGGAGCAGACTATGGCTCCTGCATCGATCATCGTCCTGCTATGTATTGTATACACAGGCTTTGTGATACCGGTCCCTTATATGAAGCCTTGGCTTTCGTGGTTCAGACGACTGAATCCAATGGCCTATGCATATGAGAGCTTAATGATCAATGAGGTACGTGTCGTGTCGCCTTGGATGTAATATATGACCGGTCACTAAACTCTTGAGACTAGTTTGACGGCCGTGAATTTTCCTGTTCATCCACAGTCCCGACGGGACCAGGCTACTCGGACAGGGTACATATGAGCGGTAAGGTTTGTCCAGTTGTTGGAGCTGAGCCCGGAATGCCTGATGTGCAAGGGTCATCATATCTGCTCCTCAAATATGGATATGAGCCAAACCATCTCTGGAGAAATATGGGTATCATCATTGCCATGATGATCATATTTTGCGTAGTTCACTTGCTGGCGTCGGAGTACATTTCCGCTCAGAGATCAAAGGGTGACGTGCTACTTTTCCAGCATGGCTACAGCAAGAACCATTCACAACGAGTTCCTGACTCGGAGAATGCTGTAGAGTCACCAATTTTTGCCCAAGACGTCAACAAGCAGGAAGACCGCAATGGTTTGAATAGGTATTCCGAGACTGTGCAGAACATCTTGCAACAGTCATCAGTGTTTCACTGGAACAACCTGAGCTATGAGGTTAATACTAAACAAGGGACAAGGAAAATCCTCAATAACATCAATGGATGGGTCAAGCCTGGTACACTGACTGCTTTAATGGTAATTGACCCTTCCATCTGAACGGCAATATCCCCATGACTCGTGAGCTTTAACTAACAAGTCATCAATAGGGGGTTACAGGCGCTGGCAAAACAACATTGCTCGACGTGCTAGCCAATCGAGCAACCTTCGGAATTGCCAGCGGCGGGATCTACATTGACGGAACACCGCGAGATGCGAGCTTCCAGCGCAGAATAGGATATGTCCAACAGGAGGATATCCACCTTCCGACTGCAACCGTCCGGGAGACCCTGGAGTTCAGTGCATTACTTAGACAATCAGGCACCACACCGAGAGAAGAAAAATTGAGATACGTGGACAATGTCATCAAATTGTTAGACATGGAGCCGTATGCAGAAGCCGTTGTTGGACTACCCGGCAATAGTGAGTAGCGGGGGATGCGGTTCTCGTTCGCAGAGTTTATATATGCTGATTCCCATCCAGGCTTGAATATCGAACAGCGAAAGAGACTGAGCATTGGCGTAGAATTGGTAGCTAAGCCGGAGTTATTACTATTCTTAGGCATGTACACCCCTCCCTTCAATTGTGTAATCTCATACGCTGACTTTATGCCGAGAAGATGAGCCGACATCCGGACTCGACAGCCAGACAGCATGGTCGATTTGTATGCTACTCCGCAAACTAGCTGACCACGGCCAAGCGGTCCTGTGTACGGTTCACCAACCATCGTCACAACTGTTTCGGATGTTCAATCGTCTTCTGCTGCTCAACAATCACGGGGAGACTGTGTACTTCGGTGATATCGGAGAAGAAGCCTCAACAATTATTGAATACTTCGAAAGCAGGGGAGCCCCTAAGTGTCGACCAGAAGACAATCCTGCGAGCTGGGTCTTGGAAGTCACCAGTGGGAGTGGCCATACTTCGACCATCACCGAGGTGGACGCGGAGACGGTACCAGTGACAGAGCAGTCTGTAGAATCGAAGTATTTCAGTTGGTCTCAGAAGTGGGACGAAAGTCAGCCACACCAAGAGGTACATCAGTATCTCCAGGGGTTGACTGCGACAAACCAGTCCATGGCATCAGGTCGAGACAGAGGCGAATATGCTGCCCCTTTCACTCAGCAACTAATCATTGTGACGCGAAGAATATTCCAAGAATACTGGAGAGACCCGACATATCTCTATTCAAAGATGGCTCTCTGTGCCGGTGTGGTATGTGTCTACCCTACTCTCTGTCTCTTCAGATTTACCTTCCTAACCACCTCAACAGTGCTTCTTCAACGGTATATCTTTCTATGATACTACATTAGACATGCAGGGCTTTGTCAACTTCCTATTTTCGATCTTCCTTATTTCTCAGCTCTTTAGCACCCTCGACCAGCAGATTATCCCACGCCTTGCCGACGGCCGCGCCCTATTCGAGGCCCGCGAGAAGAGATCCAAATCATACTCATGGACCGTGTTCCTTGTGTCCAACATCATCGTGGAACTATACTGGCAGACGGTCGCATCTGTAGTGATCTTCATATCTTGGTATTATCCCACCGGCCTCTGGCGGAATAGCGATCCGAGTTTTGATATGGCAGAGAGGGGAGGGCTGGTGTTTGTACTAATTTGGCTGTTCTGTCTATGGATTACAACCTTCTCGCAAGCCGTGGGTGTGGGAATCGAGCACGCGGAGACAGCAGTGCAGATTGCTACACTGTGCTTCTGGCTTTCGCTTGTGTTTTGTGGGTAAGTACTATCATCCTTGAACTCGAATTTAACCTTGTATTGATTTCGGACTTGTAGAGTTCTAGTGTCCCCTAAAAACCTTCCTCGCTTTTGGACTTTTGTCTATAGAGCCTCTCCACTGACGTACTTCGTCGACGGGATGGTTCTGGCCGGCCTAGCCAACACACAAATCCACTGCTCTGATGTGGAGCTCCTTCACATCGATCTTCCTCAAAACATGTCCTCTCAGTACACATGCCGCGAATATCTGGACCCATATATTCAGTACGCGGGTGGATCTCTGAGGAATCCATTAGCTACAGAGGATTGTCTCTACTGCCAGGTCGACCAGACAAATCAGTTGCTTCAACAACTAGATATGGAGACAGAGCATTCTTGGCGCAGTGCAGGATACATGGCTGTTTACATTGTCTTCAATACGCTCGCCATCTACTTGATCTATTGGCTAGCAAGGGTGCCAAAAAGCAGCAGGACGCCTTAAGGGTAATCGTTCAATGATAGACCATAGCAAAATTGAATCTCTGTCCGTTTATTGTACGCACCAGTGCAACCTGGATAAGGAGTAAACCATTCTTTCGCAATACTTTTAGGTCCTGAAGCTTGCCCACAATGGTGGGAGGACTTGATATTTGAGGGGAAAATGAGGCAGTTAATAGCACTAGAGCAAAGTATATAGGAAGTATAGGTTTGGATTGGACCTCCACAATTTATCTGAGAAAGTGGAAGCTTAAGCTCTTATAAAGCCTATCTCCCTATGATATCCCCTTCACGGCCGCCGAGGGGCGTTCACAAACGTGCGAGCTTAGTCCTTATCGTATCCTACGGTACGTTTAGCCGTATACTTACGAAAGCTATGTGAGCGGCGCACATCGCCGCCGTGCGTTGCCCGTGCAGCCGGACTGTTTGGGCTGTTCTTGAGCGACAGAAAGTGACGTACACGACAAAATCTGTTCCAGATGTTCTCAACCTTGTTTACATTTAGCAAGACAAGACCCTATCTAAACTGGAATAGCCATAATAATCAATAGTCGCCTGGCACGACGCAAATTCCCAGAAAGAAACAGTGGACATGATAAGGCGAGCGCTGGTCCTGATAGCATGCACGTCACTTAACCAATAATCTGAATAAAAGTGTTCCATTGCCGCCGAACTTCAAGAACGCTACGGTGAATGCAAGCCCGAATAACAACAGTTTGACCTATTCCTCCGGAGGCTCCAGTTCAGCGAAGTGGCACTGACCAGACGTTCTTACAGCTCATACGGACGGTCTACGACGATTTACACGGCGAAAGAATTAGCTTGCATATACTACGCGGTATAATATTACAGACAGCCCAGGTACCGAGTAAATATGTATATTGATGATAACCCCAAGATGGCTCTGAGAGAACGGGCTAGCTTCCCAAGGGTTGCTCTGGTCGATGGTTCTACGCATATTCAGCGAGGTATCACTTCAGCCCCGATAGGAGAGCATAAACTTGTTATCGTCAACCGACCCCTTTAACATTTGTTATTTATTCCCGGAGTTGAAATAACAGCACTCATATCCTCATGTCGATCGTTCTGCTCATCGACAGCGTTAGTAGTTTCATAGCTGTCATCTAGCTCAGTGTAGTTTTGTGCTGCCGCATGAAACTTTTGCACGCGGCCAGTTCCGCCAATTGTCACCAGTTGGAGGCCGCGCAACCCATTAGATCCTATGTTCACAGTTTCGTCGCCCGAGATCCCAAATATCCTTGCCATACTAGTGATGGCTGGCTTGCCGTAGTTGTTAAGGATGGGTCCCAGAGTCGGAATGCATGAAACGATCACACCGAGCCACAGCTCGAGCATGGTAATAAGCGCGATTGTCAGGGGGTGATGATATATTCCAAGGTTTTACTAATTTTAAAGTAGCGTGACGGAGACTCGCATCATCTAGCAGAGCCCGTCTGCTTCACAATTTCTCACTGCATTGGAATAATCTGCATTTTCCCACCTTGCCAGCACATCAAGAACAATGGCCTCCCCTCCTCAGACAAAATGTCTCATCGCAGCTGGTCTGGGTTCCCAAGCTTTTCTTCCAGATAATCCCAAGTACATAACCTCCAATAGATCGTATTTTAACAATAGTACAAAACTTCATCCGGCATATTTCTTCCAGCCACGGACCACGGCAGAACTGGCCACGGCTATAAAGGCTCTTTCGGACGTCGATCGGCCCTTCGCAGTTCGCTCTGGTGGGTGCACCATCAGTGCCGGGAGCAACAACATAGATGGTGGTGTTACCATCGAACTTGGCCTGCTGAAATCGGTCGAGTACGACTCCAAGACAGACACAGCAAACGTGGGCTCCGGTGCCACCTGGTAAGTCAAGTTGTTTGTTTGACTGAGGCTCCAACATTGGCGAATATAATTCTTCCCATATACTTCCTGCTTTCGTGAATGATCCAAGAGAAAATTCAAAATCCCCCTCGATCAGCCTTCCTATTTTCACCTGAACTGCTGTTAATCAGCTTACTGCACAGGCAAGAAGTCTACGACAAGCTGGAGAAACACCAGCGCGTTATGAGTGGGGGTCATGCTGGCAGTGTTGGTGTTGGTGGATATTTGCTCAGTGGCGGCCTCTCATTCTACACTGGTCTTCATGGCTTTGCCTGCGATAACGTCGTGGCCTACGAAGTCGTACTGGCTAATGGGAGCATTATCATAGCCAGTGCTGACGAACACGACGACCTGTTCCGTGTGCTCAAAGGCGGCAGCAATAACTACGGCATCGTAACACGCTTTACCTTGCGGACATTGCCCAACGGCGCGGTCTGGGGCGGCGTATCAGTGAAGCCAGTACATGGCTTGCCGAGAGCGTCCCTATCTCTGGTTGATTTCACTGCCAACGCCTCCAACGACCCGGCTAGCATAATGATCTTTGTAGCGGGTCACCAGCTCAAGCTTGGTGGTGAGGTAATCATGACACTGACCTTTCACACTGCTGGTGTGGAGAAGCCCAAGGCATTTGATCAGTTCATATCCTTGCCCGAAACATTCAGTCAGTACACTAAGGGAAATATTCAAGGATTATTACCATTCCAGGAGCTCCCACGGGACTTCTAGTAGGTTGAGCTCTCCCTTCAGGTCACGAGCCTTCCACAGCTAAACTTTTTGGCCAGCAATTTATGGCATACCAACACCTTTGAGGACGATGCCGCCATAGTGATCAAGGCTTCAAAGCTACTCTTGCAGCTAGGCAAGGACCTGGAGAATCGTGTGTCAGATGGCGATTTCAATAAACACGTTGCCTTCCTCCCAATCCCACGCCTCTACGCAGAGAAGGCAGAGGCGGCTGGTGGCAATGTTCTGGGCCTGGATCACTTACCGTACGACGCCATCATGTTGCAGGCGAGCGCCAGTGTCAGGACAGCTGGATTGGCGGACTGGGTCCGTCCGCGTATCCAGACGTTGCTTGACGATGTGCGTGCATTTGCAGTGAGCAGGGAAGGCTTCGTCGATTGGAAATACCTCAGCTACCTATGCCCATGACAGCCAGGAAGTCCTGCAGGGCTATGGCCAGGACAATGTACAAAAGATCAGAGAGGCTGGGGCTAAGTATGATCCCAAGGGTGTCTTCCAGCGACTCTGCTCTGGTGGATTCAAGATCTCGGCAGTGAAAGACTAATTAAGTTATGGATTACAATGGTAGTGTTGATAATATATATCTGAACATATACCTGGTAACTAGGCTCAAAACATTGAGTATTCGTGAACATAACTTCCAGCTGCCCCTTCAGCCAACTCATTTAGACGATGGCCTCTGGGGTCCCAAGATCGCCCCGGAGTCACATCATGTCACATTGTTCTTCAAGACCTTTTTACAGTAATCTATTATATGCAAAGACCTACGTAAAAATGGTCAGTATGCTTTGGCTATTGAGTTGTATAGATGTGCAGTGTACAGACAGGTACCTAGGTATTCTTTTCCCAGAATTCGGGATATCAGAGGCCCGGGGGTAAATCGTACTCTACCGTTACTTGCTGTGGGGCTGGGATGTTATACATACTCCATACGAATTCAGCTTATTCTTAGGTACCTTGGTACCTCTTTGTGTTAGCTGATACTGTTGGCTTCATATAAGTAGAGGAGTCCTCCTGCTGCACTAATAAGAGTTGGTGGCCTTCGTCTCACCGACATTTGACCGGATGAATACAGAATCCGCTCCGAGCCACATAGGTTTTCCTTGACTTCTAGCGTCATTTCTTCTATTTGGGCACAATTCTGGGCAGCCCGGCATCCTCCTGCCGAACCTAAGCACATCTCGTACCTGAATAAGACAGTTCTGGTGACAGGAGCCAACTCAGGTTTGGGACATGAAGCTGCTGTCAAGTATGCGGCACTCGGAGCAAATCATCTGATTCTCGCTGTGCGCACTCAGGAAAACGGCGAGCAGGCCAAGGAAGACATAATCAGCCGTACTAGTTGCTCGCCCGACATATTCATCATCGAGACAGTAGACTTTTCTACCTTCGCCTCTGTCAAGGCGTTTGCTGACCGCATTGTCTCACACCCCTCGCCACACAGCTTCATGTTACCCAGCTGGATGCGGGCGTCGCTCAATGGCAGTAAGAGAAGAGCCCCGATGGATACGAAGTCACCCTTGAAGTCAATGTATTGTCTCAAGCACTGTTGACGTTGCTGCTGCTCCCCAAGATGAGCGCAACTGTCGCTGCATCAATTCCCTCGGACGACAGCTTTACTCCCCATCTATCATTCCTGCATAGCATCGCCGGCTTCGAGGTTACAGCAGATTGGCTCCCTCCAGGGCAGTCTCTCATCCAGAGATGCAACGACCAGTCCAAATGGGATCCCACGAAGCAGTACTATTTGGCCAAACTGGCGCTATGGAATGTCGTTGAGGGGCTCATCGACCGTTGCAGCAAAGACGAAGAGAGCCGCAAGATCATCATCAACGCCTCATGTCCCTCGGGCTGCAAGACGAACATGGGTCAGAACTTCCCAAAGTTCGTGAAGCCCATCTTAGCAGTACAGCACTTCATCTGTGGCCGTTCAGCTGAGCAAGGAGCCCGCACTCTGGTCGGGGCCACGGCGCTGGGGCCAGAGAGTCAGGGCAAGCTTTGGAGGAATGAAAAACTTCACGAGTGAGGACCCCTTTCAAATGTGGTTTTTTTCCACGGATTCTCCTTCCCTCTATCGACGTTCCTGATGATTCTAACTTGCTCTTCCAGACCATCCGAGTTCATGGCGAGTCAGAGGGGTCAGGAAGTTTCTCAGGAAACCTTGCGCCAGCGCCATCTCATTTAAATGGCAGCCTGGGATAGGAAAGTCAGTCAAAAAATACCTTACCTGAATGTGGTGAGTAGAAGTTGACGTTGAAATTAGGTTCGTAGTTCATACTTTAAGTGGACACCATGGATGGATCAACTGGCGATCAGGGGTGGGCCAAGCAGGCGCCGGTTCGGTTCCGGGACACAATTGGGTTCGAGGTCGTCTTGGAAGGAATTAAGATTTCATCTGGCGAGAAAGATTTCTACCGGGTAGGCAAGTGAGTTAAGGTATTGTGAGACCTCGGGTGTCAACATGTTGAGGTCCTGCGCAACATGATGGTTTCTCGTACCTAACCAGTCGAGCTTCCGAACCAGAAACACAACCCTCGCCCCCACCCTCCCAAAGTAGTCAGTTATGATCACACGTACACGCCTCATCCAGATAATTCTGAGAAAGTAACCACTAATTATCAGGAAACCGCATGATCTCGGTGCAGACAGGCCCTTCCCATTCCTTGCCTTCATCCACCAGACCTCCCTTGGCGACACCCGCATAAACAATGTCTCCTAGTCCATCATTGCAGATTCATATTCTTATGCAAAAGGTCGAAGCCTGTGACTTTGTCCGCCAGAAGCTCGGTCCTCACACCGTCCCCGCCATACACCTTCTCCACGAGAGCATAGTTGGCCTTCTCTCAAGTGTCGCTGGGTGGCTGTATTCCTTGGGTTGCGACCTGGAATACTTTATTTCTATCCTCTGCCAATATCAGTGACAGTACCTCAAGCCCCCATTTGGCGGTCTAAACCAAACTGGATGAAATGCAGTGCATATGAACCCGTGGTGCAAGCGCACTACAGTGAGTCCGGCGAGGCATGTGGGCCAAAGACGCTCATTCCAGTCCAAGATACTCGGCAGTGTTCTAGAATTGATGCATTGACATTCACGATCTCTACCAGCACTGGTTCCACCCGATATAAGTGAGGCACGGTCGACATCCCAATACTAGCCGTAGGAGGAGCAGACGTCAATGGCCAAACTTCACTGTTGGCATATGTACCGATGTGGTGCCACCGAGTTCATGATGAGGAATTTCACCCATGACATCTCGAACGATACCTCTAATGTGTACTCGAATCCATTTCCCCGCCACATGCCGTGGGTTCCACGCCTAGGACACGACACAACTGTTGACTCCTCGACATACTCGACAGCCCCATAATGGGAGCCATTAGCTCTAGCAAAGTCAGCATGCACGCGCAAGTTTCCCATACCAAGAAACGAGTAGTTAGGATCCCGGTAGTCACCGAAGATGAGGGCCTGTGTACCGTCCGCGGAGACGCCACCTGGGCATCAAACTCCCACTGTTCCCCGGCAGTTCCTAGGTACCCCGTTCAACACTAAGATCCTCCCATTCACAGTCTTGAGACTAGCCGGCTAAAAAGAACACTGGCATGCGGCGCCTGAACATATCATAGCTTTCTGCGTTGTAGACGAGGCAATCTTGGTGGTCATCGAAGTTGGTGTCGATGTGGTTACTGCTATTTCCAGATGCGAGGATATGTTGGTCATAATCTTCCCCTTAGCCAATTTGGACCCTTTGAAAAACCTTACACAGAATTAAAACAAAACACAAAGGGAAGATGTTCTCTGGGGTCCACATAGTTGAAGGGCGGGTGATCTGGTACCATTGAGATATGTACGCCTGATTCTATACCTCCGGCATGGAATTATGTCGACTTGATGATAGAGAAGATGGGATAGATTTTGGGAGGAAAAAATGAAATATCGCTTACATATGCTCGCTCGACATGGAACCACCTCAATGCACCAAATCCGAACCGGTAAAGATTAACTGCAGGTCAGTGACTGTTGGTTTTGTGTCCGGAGTACCGAATTCCAGCATAGTTACTGCCCCTTCTCCCTGGTTCTAACTCCTCCCTGCCAACTGGTCCCGGAGAAGTGCCCATACAATTGATTTTCTCCGGGTTTTCCTGCTCAACATGAATTTTGCCCATTGCAAATTCTAAGTAGTTCACAGCTCGAGGCGGACAGCTGAGCTCGGATCCGATCCGTGACGACCACATCGCAACCGACTTACAGCATTCTATCATTCACTCACTTCTTACCCAAGTTAGCTTGGATGAGCACCGCACCTTGCTGTAACTACTTATATTGATACTCCTTCATCATGTCGCAGTGAATTACAGAGCAACACAGCCAGCTGAGGGAGCAGGTTTAAGCCGCCGCAAATGCAATCTGGTCCTTGAGACTAACCAAAGCTCAGTTTCTTTACCTGTTTCATCAGGAGATGCATAATCTACGTTTTTACCTCCACGATAGCATAGGCACAAATTAGATGCCAGTTGCATTCTGGACGACAATTATTGCTCTATCGATTAGAACAGTCTTCGTTCTAGATCGCCTGGTTTCAAGATTCTCTTCTACCGGGCGCCGACTCAAAATACCGACTCTCAAGATGCACAAGGGCTAGGACTACCCAACCCTTCTCGAGGAGGCCGCAAAGAAATATCCAAAGTCGCCATACATCATCTCATACAGCGGCTATGAGTACGTCGTTTTTCCATCGTCGTCTTTCGACGAGATCAAGCGCTTGAATGCATCACGGGCGTCAATGGTCGACTGGTTCACACAGGTGTTCTGGCAAGGTTGGCCCTTTCTAGGCACTGACAATAGTGCCCGGTACCACACAGTCGGCATCGATCTGTCTCGCGCTCTACCTTCACGAGTATGGGTGCGCCAGGACAACGCCCGGGTTGCATTTGAGACCGTATTGGGTCCTCTTGAAGCCAACAAGGAGTGGACGACAGTATCACTTTGGGGAGCAGTACAGAAGATTGTAGCCCTTATGAATGCCGCAGGCCTACTTGGTCCCGAGCTCGGAGTCGATCCGCGCTGGCTGAAGGCAACACAACTTCTCCACACAGCTATCATGGTAGGCATCGTTGGGTCTCACCTTACCCATCGTGTGCTGCGACCTGTGTTGGCGCCTATTTTCTTCCTGCCAGCCAAGTTGATCGACTGGCACATGGCCACATTGCTTCGACCCATGGTGCAGCGGGAGTTGGACGACTATCATCACGCAAAGGACAACAACTCCGAGAAGAAGCCTCCCAACGGCACCGTCTTCGCCTCTGAATTTTCTCATCGGGATGATAGCACCACCAATGGTTTTCAACAGAGTATAAACGAGAAGTTCCTCTTGACGGCGTGGCTTCTTGATCGGTATCGGTCGTAGGACGGTAGAATTAGACCATCTCCTGCGTGATCACATTGTGGTCTCCTTTGAGGCCGCCACAAGTTCGGCAGGCATGCTCTACTTCTTGCTCGCGGAACTAGCTACACGCCCAGATCTGGTGCAGGAACTACGAGAGGAGCTCGCTCAGCATACAGACGAGGATGGTCATCTCTCGCTGAGTTACCTGGCCGAATTACGCAAAATGGACAGCTTTATGCTCGAGTCAGCACGAATGACTGGAAGCAGTCATTGTATGTTGTATATGCCCCCTCTCGGCGATTTTCCTCACCATGGAAGCTTTACGTTCCTAACCTATTCGACACTTACTGACAGCCCACTCCACAGTTGCACTCTTCCGTAGGGTGCAGAAACCCCTCAAGTTATCCATCGGACCTGAAATTCTCCAGGAACTCTAATGTGTGTCTCTTATCATGTTGATGATACCAGACGATTGAAAGGTCAGCTTAGAACTGCCACTTATATACATCCAACTACCTTCTATACCTGAAGCATTCAGTCGGGAGGGATCAGGGATTCAAGATTCTCATGGGTATCTCGAGTGCACTGCTACGAATAGAAATTCTTCATACTAGGCCTATAACTTCCACTTCCATTCGCCAGCCCCTAAAGGTGTCACTGCAGCACACATGGTCCCGCCTCCGGGTCTTCATGCTCAGTCTTAGGCCGGCGACATACTTTCTAGATTCAACATCGATGACCCATCTCGATGCCACACTTGGTAGTTGCTTACAGCAAGCGAGAGCGCTTGCGTACCCATGTTTTGAAGACCAGGGCAGCACGGAGTATGCCGCGGTCAAGAGCGGACTGTTGAAGGCGTACGTGCGAGATGGTACCTTCAATGGCTTCATGAACAGGGCGAGGCATACTCTGCGAACCCTGTCGACTAATTCCCACTCGAACCGACAGCTCTGGTCGTGCATGCAACCTTTGCATATGCACAGCAACCCCATGCCGCCGTCCTGACCATCAAGAACAACGGTGTTGATCACAATATGCGGAGTAGCCGTCAAGACTCCTTAGAGGTTTGGACACATGCACTGCAAGACAATGTCGTCCATCCACCCTTCATCCCCGACGGCTACACCGCCAGAAACAGCAGCTCAACGATAGCCATAACACAAAGCGCTGGGTGGGGAATCTCAGACGGCATCACATTTGCTTACGAGAAGGGTCGCATCATAGCCCTCGCCAACGATGTCCGTCCCGATATTGGTGGCGGCTGGGCCCTCAACGGAAGTCACTGAGTTCTGGTCTCTCCCCCATAGCTTGGGCTAACACGCCGGGCTTTGCCCCCGAGATACCCCGGGGGATTCACGCCAAAATCTGCATTCCGAGTGACAGTAAACATAGAGTATGTGTCTGGGAAGAGGGATAGAGTTAGTGTGATGTGGAGTGAATTGTCTAATTGTCGCTGGATATATATCTGGCCTCGAGATGATTTGTGTTGGTATGCAAGAGCAGGTGAATTGTACAATGTGCACTGAAGCATACATTGTATATTACCTCCGCAGGCTAGTCCTCCTTGAGCACTTCGAAACACATTATATGCTTCTGCCAATACTCAGAGCAGGAAACTCCATCGCTTGCGTCTTCAAGCATGCACAGACGGGCTCAAGACAGAACCTGGATGATGTACTCCATGACTGTCTTGGGTGGCACCTTGAAATCTCAGTGGAAGTTGCTAACTCTACTGCCTTCGAAGCCGATATTGGCACCAACCGATATGAGAGGGCTCTTAAAAAGGCCTGCGTGGTTTGTGTGGCTCTTCCATAGGTGCGTGAAGAGTTCATGCTCAACAAAAGCATGGGATATTAGGCCTAATTTCCTTAATTGTGTCTATACGGCAGAGGTGGACTTACCATCTCTGTATAAAACGGTCGCCCTTCCTCGAAGCAACGAAGTTATTCGCCATGGTATGGCCGTACATGATGGGTACGGCGACATTGAAGGCCGTGTTCGGATTTTCGATATCATCCTAATAAATACGATCCATATGTCTGATGAGGATATTCCTCAGGTCCATGAAGACACCTCCATGCTGTATCAGGCATGCACCCCTAAGAAGATTGGCACCATGCGGACCAGAGTAGGGCCCGTCCATAGTTGTCTTGAGGAGGCTTAAATATAGTAATGAGTCCTGAAGGAAGCTCGGGAAGGACGGGAAGAATGGCGGGGGCTCCAACTGCTCAGCGGTATCTGGATAGATCACTAGCTACCTTGAAATCCAATGCGAGGTATTCATGTTTATATTGGTGGCTTTCTGTGTAGACCTTCAACTTCTTGTTCTCATCGGTACCCATAATATCAACCTTGGAATTAATGTATGCCCTCGAGATCTCAGAGGATACTTTATTTGTACCTAGATTGCATATTATATATATATATATATTATATACATAGCTATCTAGATACCAAGTCCCAGTATATATGCACTACTCGTTGGGCTTGATCTATTTGGTAGTATCACTACTTCTTTGAAGTAAAGGTTACTTGTATATAATAGTTCAGGTCGAATACTGGGTACTGGGTACTGTACATTATAGACTGTAAATGATATATTTCGTACTGTATACATGTATACTTACCTAAGCCATGTAAGTCCTAGTGTGGGCTACATGTCAAGCACGTGTGCACTGTTGCATATGGACGGGGCTGATCGCTCGTTGCTGATCCAAATTAGGAAAAAGTCCCCTGACTTGTTGCAGTTGGGGGGGCTACAGGAGTGATGAACCAAGGAACGCCCTGTAGAACGCCCTGAAGAACGCCCTGCATGTCCAGGAGAGATCTGTGACACCACACCACCTTGGAAACACCTGGGGGGCCGTTATTAGACCATTATTGGGAAGTGCACACTAAACTGTAGAAACTGTAGAATAAATTTGGTTCAAAATGTCAGATTGACTACCTTAGGTACCTAGCATCCTTGGGCAGACACAGTCAATTGGTTGTCGGTCGTTATGCAGACGGAGTGTAATGCGGTCTGCGACCCCCTTAAAATGAGAATGCGATCGGACCCTTTTTTTTCTTTTTTTTCTTCCTTCTCTCTCTTCCATCTTTATTTTCTTCCCCCCCCCCACCCTCTGTTTTCCAATTTCTTATCGCGCTGCATTTGCGATTGCGACTTTCGAAACTGCGACTGCGGAATAATATTACAGATTACATATCAACAGTACGGATCCGTACACTAGCATCAGCCACCAAAAGTGCCGCATCCACATCCGTACTTCACACTGGCACGTTCATGCAAGACATCAATCAATCCTGCCAGATAGGTACACTACAACTCCGTACGGAATTACAGATCCTTACTCTACATACACGGCCTGTCAGCCTGTCCTGTCCTTGTCTTGTCATGTTCCAGATTCAGAAAGGGGTAAAATACGACCATCCTTCTCTGCTTCTCTCACTGTTGTCGTTTGTTGAGGTGATCAAGGATTTGATTCTACCATACATACAACACGTAATCCGTACACCGAAACATTGTCATCGCTTCAGATCAGATACGCCGCCTCCTGAAGTCCTGACTGGATTGGGATACTGCCAGGGATATACTTGATCCGTTCATAGTATGGACGGTTAGTTCCTTTGGGCCCCGGAACAAGCGCGACTTTATTATCACCACTTAACCTTCTTCAGACTAGTCGACAGCTCAATTGAACTGGGCAGCCACCCTCGCGATATACCTTTAGCCGTGATAGCCTTACCTTACTTACTCACTTGCCCCTATAAACCTGACTGTAGGTTGTTTCCACCTCCACCCGCCGCCCCCCAGTACGGCTGGACGCAGTGGTCCGTACTACCTAGGTACTTATCTGCCATCATATCAATCCCATTTTTGGCATTGACTTGGCATTGATTGACCTTACGGGCGTGGTTGTGAAGAAGACGAGGAGAAGGGCGCTGATCCTGATCCAGTTGCAGTTCCGGTTCCGGTTCCGCCCACGACGCCCATCCCAAGGAAGCGAGCGAACACGTTCTATTCCATTCCAAAGGGTTGACGGGACGCTCGCCTCGCACGTTTGGCCTGGATCCCCTTTCCCGCCTGTGCGCCGCGGGAAGGAGACACCGGTCTCTCGACCTCGCATAGAGATGCCATCGCCTCGCCATGCAAACGCTCATGCGAACCCTCATGCACATGTTCCCGTCTCTGCTTCTGCTGCTGCTGCTGCTCCTACTTCCCTTCCCGCTTCCGCATACAACTTCCACCTGAATAACACTGCTTCCATGTCCAATCTATCCTCTACAAGCCACCTGAATTATATCTCAAACTCTGGCCCCACCTCCCGATCAGCTTCCCAAGCTACCGTCGGCTCGAGAAAACCACTTCCTCAACATCAACATCAACAATACTACGACTCGTCGGCCCATGCTTCAAGGGCCTTCTACGGATCCGCCCACCACAACCCCTCCATATCCTCCCTTAAGCCCTCGCATATCGCTAATAACGCCCCGCATATATCCTCCACCGTCAACGTGCCTGTCGCCCACGGCTCCTTCTCTGCTGCCTCGCTGCCACGAACCTCATCCTTGCTGCCGCCCCCGCAAATAACTCCCGACGATAGCACCGCGCGGCAACCGACCCTCCACGACCCTTTTTCAAATGCGCCTGCCGCTATCTCTGCTCCTGCCGCTCCCTCCGCCTCCAACTTCGCCGGCCCGCTCAACGACCGCGGGTTTGACGACTCCGTATCCCCCAAGAATACCCGACGACGCGCCTCCAAGGCACATTCACGATCAAGTAGCCTGGGAGGTCTGAGCGACGGCTTTCGAAACCTTAACCGGTGGTCCATCTCTACCTCGTCTAGTCGTGCTTCCAACGCCGCCTCTACGAAGCGCTTCTCGAGGCGCATGAGCGTTGATTCCACCACTCTGTTCTCGCAGTCATCCTCCGTCTCTCCGAGAAGGTTGCTAAAGAGTCGCCCGTCTACTGCTGGTGGCTCGCCCGAAGGCCGCCAGCCATCAATACCGTCAATACCGCCTTTGGCGACATTGCCTCCTATAATACAACTGCCATCATTGTCACAGGACGACCTGGTCGGAGCGGCACTGTCGGGGTTTCAAGAAGACTCGGAACAAGAGCGCGTTACACACTTTCCCGGGTCAGGTGTTGAAAGCAGCTCGGGGCGTTTCTGGGATGACACGGCAGCCGCCGGGGAGTCCTCGTATATGTCGACATCCGCGCGAGCTACCCCAGACCCCTTCTTGCCCACTTCTGCCTTCAGCCGAGACGCCACCATGCCACGTACCGAGAGTGCGGCTGGTTATCGTGAGAAAGGCCACTCGCGGAGCCGATCCCAGGGGTTAAAGAGCAGCCAGGATTCTACATCATCGTCACAGAGGAACCCGTCTCGATCGAAGCAGCCGTCCCAGAAGGCCATGTTGTCAAAGGCGTTGCAGAAGGCAAACACTGCCGTCCAGCTTGACAACGCCCAGAATTTTGAGGGTGCCAGGTCTGCTTACCAGGAAGCATGCGATTTATTGCACCAGGTTTTGCTACGTACTGCCGGGGACGAGGATAAGAAAAAGCTAGATGCAATTGTAAGTTCACTGCGACCAAACCCCCCCCCCCCCCCAAAAAAAAACCCCAAAAAAAAACCCTTTCTACATCATACTGACGAGTATGTGCATGTTATTAGCGCGTAACGTATTCTAGCCGGATCGAAGAGCTGAATCAGATGCTCCCAGAGGATACAGAGGATACGGAAGACAGCAAGGCGCTCCCACAAAGGCCTACAAGCAACAACACCGGTTCTACGATTCAAGGTTACGACCGCATGAGGAGCGATTCGGTGGTAGACGATGACCGAGTGGCAAGGCTACGTTCAGACTCGGAAAGGAGTCCACAGGCGCAGTGGTCAGTACCAAACTACGCGAGACCCACGTCGGCCGCTTGGAGACCTCAACATAGTCCGAAGCCTTCACTTGACGGCCGGCGATATGTAACACCCACGCCGACAAATTTCAGCGAACCATATGGGCGGTCACAATCCGCCTTTTCCCAGAACTCTCCTAGGCATGATCGCATACTTGAGCAGGACATATTTGTGGCACGGCCCATGGACGACGAATACATGCCCCCGCCTCTGTCTCCACGCAGGCCTATCTCCCCGACTACTAGGGTGAGCCCACATGCACCCATCAGAGCCGACTTCTCGAACCGTCTTACCACAGAGACGACCGCGCAACAGGAACACCAGCGGGGGGACAGTCATGAGTCCATTTCGTGGTTGGATCCGATCGATGAATCGGGAGGATCATCGGCTTCATCTGTACATTCGCGATCTTCTTCGATGAAGATAAGGAGAAGGCATATCCGATCAGCCAGCGGGGACACCGAGGCTGAATTTGATGCGGCACTTGACGATGCAATCGAGGCGGCCTACGATGATGGCTATGAACCGGAAGATCCTCCACAACCCGTCGTCGAAGTAAATCGCATCGAGCCTACACGGCGCCCTGTCAATCTCGACCATATGGTGGATGAGGACGAGGTCATCGCACAAGCTCTGCGTAAAGTCCAACTCGCCAGGGACCGGGTTCGGCAATCCGAGCTCGAAATGCAGAGGCTTGCCAATGACAGGGGTCGGCGGATGAAGGCGCTGCAGGAAGAGGAGGAAGATACGTTGCCTGGGGGCTTTTATGACGGGGACGACTCTGAGGAGGAAGAGCGCATTCTCGAGGAAATGACCACGGGCTATGCCATCGATGACTTCTCGCTTGGTGACCAACACACGAGTTTTACGGTATCAAAGCCACCGTCGACATCAAATACGGTCCTGTCACCCGTGACAGAAATTACTAGCACGCCGTCATTCCAAGCTCCCATCGCACCGCCACCGTCGCAATCATTACCAAAGCTACCTCCGGGGCGTCGTGGGTCACCTGGTCGAGACAGTGTGCGGGATCGTCGGCTGTCAAAGGCAAACGCAAAGGAGCTGAAGATCGAGACGCAAACGCTTGGACCTAAGACACAAGAGCCGGCAACTGCCGGGCCCATGTTGCAAAACAATGAGCTGCCAAAACCTGCTGGCTCTATTGCGCAACAGCGGCAAACCTTAGGTGCTGCGCCTAGCCGAACGGCCTCGCTACGCCGAGGTCCATCGCCCATCCCGCCTAGCGTTGCTGTTGATGGTCTACCACCGACACCTCCTATGCCGTCCGGCTTCGAGGGACAGCCAGACAATCGAGCCGGGTCCCCCTCCATGCCTCGGCCGCCCACCCTCCACCGGAACTTTTCTTCCAACTCTCTAAGGAGCATGAAGACCCGGAATCTCTCCATATCCAATGTTGATGAGCACCCAGATGTGTCGCCGGGCATGCCGATGTCGAATCCATTCGCCAATTCCTCGTCAACCAGGCTTCCTATGTTACCTTCGCTCCCCACGCCGGTGGCAACCGCGTTTAGGGATCGCGTAACGTCTGGGTCAGCGACTGGTGGCTTCCGCCTCTTCGACAACGACATTCACACCCCTGCTTCTCCCGGTGAGCCAAATGGCCCATCCGAGGATGCCCCACTGCCTCTTGAGCCGTGCCCAACCGAAGTTTTGTTGCGCCCGTTCTGGCTCATGCGTGCTCTTTACCAGACTCTGGCTCATCCCAAGGGTGGGTATATCAGTACCAAGCTCTTCGTGCCTCGAGATGCGTGGCGCGTCAAGGGCGTCAAGATCAGGAACATGGAGGAGAAGGTCGGCCAATGTGACTTGCTCACCGCAGCCCTGCAGAAACTGGCCAGGGTGGACTCAGAGGACGCAGACGCCGTGTTGGAGGAGATGCAGAGCTTCGAAACAGTGCTCGAACAAGCCCAGGCCTTCCTGAGCCGACGACTCGGCAACGAGGTGGGAGTCCAGACAGCAGGAGCCATGTTTAAGGATGCAGACGGCGTCTTCGAGAGTGGGCAAGACAAGCCGGTTCCACGGAACAATTCTGTCAGCAGTAAGGGCGCATTCAGCTGGCGGCGACTGCGAAGCAAGACAAGCTCGACCAACCTGGGAGTAGGTCATGACCGCGGTGGCCGGAAGGAATCGACTGCTGGGCTAGGTGCAGCGGGCGGGATAGGGCCGGACGCCATGTCACTGTCTACATTGCCCATGACGAATTATCCTACTTCTAAGCCGGGCAGGAGGGATATCATGGGGGTACAGTTTAGCGGGCCGAATGCGCATTACATGGCTGCGTTGGCGAGATTGTTTGACGCTGCGCAGACCATTGGTAAGTCTTCTTCTTGCTGCCTGGTTCCCTTGTGCCACACATTCCGAGATCTATTTTGGCTAACGTATGAATCTTACGGTACAGACCAAATCGCCCGCCAAGTAGAGGATCCTGGTCTTAGACACGCGGACAAGACGCAGGTTGGGCTTGAGCTCTGCACTAGGCATGCGGCCGAGTTCTTCGCATTCTACATTTGCCGATTTGTCCTGCAGGATCTCACGATGTTGATGGACAAGTTTATCAAGAGGGGCAGTGAATGGGTGCTTGTGTAAACAAACGAGCAGAGCCGTCCGTCTGAGGAAAGGGACACAAGACCAGGAGATGGAAGGAAACACAAGCACCATGAAGATAACCTGCTAGTGGAAGGAGATCAGGGGCAGCAGTCAGTTGGTGGAGGGTTTCTCATTGTCAATATTTGATGAGCCTTATGTGTGCTGAATGATGCAGTATTGGGCAGGACATACAGTACCTAGGTAGGTCTTTGTCAGGGCTGGGACTGTCCACTCCTGGGTTTTGATCGGCCAGGTCCTTGTATTTTTCCTTTTGGAGTTTCAACGGACAGACAGGAAGATATCCCGCATTGGGTTGAGCTGATTCAAATGATATCACATTCGCTTGGTCTCGAGCTGCTTCTTGTTGGACTGGCATCAAGGGTTGTTTCGTGTGGAAGAGGTGAGACATTCCAAGGTTCCAAGGTTGATATGGGGGTTTAGGTGTGTCAAGGTGCAGGCGGTTACTTAGGTACTTGGGTACCTAGGTACCTAACCTCCCCACCTTAGTAAGTACCTAGGTACCTAGGTACCTAGGGGGGTACGTACCATAGTACAACCTTTGCCGGCCGCTGCGTTCGACAACTTTTGGGACAAACTCTCTCCGGAGTCAACCTCTTGGTCGCTGCGAATATCCGCACATCACGACATGCCGAGCTCTTTATAGCAAACCATATCACCTGCGTCTCATCCCTGCCTGTCAATTGGATGCGCAGCTGTACAGTGGCTTCGATGCGACAATGTCTGCAGCCACTCCAAACGCGCCGCCTGGTGCGCAGCTTTGCGCCTCATGACGGCCTCAATCATGTCCGACACCACTCGACAACACCCTTCTTTGTCCGACAAGCCTCGGGCCACTGCCGATCCACTCTCCTCCGAACTTGCCTCGATGACTTGAAAGCCACAGATAATGGGAGATGTGCTCTCTGGGGGACGAGGAGGACCTATGCCACCCCCTCAAAGAAAGAACCCTCTGACCTTGAGAAGCGCATCGCCGCCATCCCTCTCGAGCGCTTCCGCAACTTCTGTGTCATCGCACATATTGACCATGGAAAATCCACCCTCAGCGATCGCCTCCTCGAACTTACGGGTACAATATCCAAGGATGACGAGAACAAGCAAATTCTCGACAAACTTGACGTCGAGCGCGAGCGGGGCATAACCGTCAAGGCGCAGACATGTACTATGATCTACAAATACAAGGGCGAGGACTACCTTTTGCACCTTGTTGACACGCCGGGCCATGTGGACTTCAGGGCAGAAGTCACACGATCGTATGCAAGTTGCGGCGGTGCGCTGTTGCTTGTGGATGCGAGCCAGGGGATTCAGGCACAGACAGTTGCCAATTTCTATACAGCATTCGCGCAGGAACTCATCATGGTGCCTGTGGTAAACAAGATCGACCTTCCCAGTGCGGATGTCGAGAGGGCCGTTGGGCAGCTTAAGGACACTTTTGAGATAGGTGACAAGGACCACGAGGGGGGTGCCCCGGTGCTGGTGTCCGCCAAGTCTGGTAAGAACGTTGAGGCCATCCTGCCCGCCGTCATTGAACGGGTGCCCGCACCTGTTGGCGAGGCCAGCAAGCCATTGAGGCTTTTGCTCGTCGATTCCTGGTATGACACCTTCCGGGGAGTTACCTTGTTGGTGAGGCTGTTCGACGGGACAATCAGGGCCGGCGATCAAGTCATTTCGCTCGCCACTGGGAAGAAGTATACTGTGGGAGAGGTGGGCATCCAGTATCCCAACCAAGTCCCTCAGACGGTCCTCCGTGCAGGGCAGGTCGGATATATCATCTTCAACCCAGGCATGAAGCGCATCCAGGACGCCAAGATCGGTGACACTTTCACCACCCTCGGTAACGAGGACAAGGTGGAGATGTACCCCGGTTTCGAAGAGCCTAAGCCGATGGTCTTCGTTGGTGCTTTCCCTACTGACCAGAGCGACTACACCAAGCTTTCCGAGAGTATCCAACAGCTCGTCTTGAACGATAGGAGTATCACGCTGCAAAAAGACCACTCTGAAGCGCTCGGGGCAGGTTGGCGGTTGGGCTTCTTGGGGAGTCTGCACTGTTCGGTCTTCCAAGATCGGTTGAGACAGGAACATGGTGCGAGCGTGATCATTACCGAACCCAGTGTACCATCTCGCATCGTTTATACCGATGGCAAAGAAGTCGTCATAACCAATCCCGCTGAGTTTCCGTCGGACGAAGACCACAAGGCCAGGGCGGCGACCTTCTACGAGCCATTCGTCCACGCAATCATGACGCTGCCGGAGGAGTACCTCGGCCGTGTGATGGAGCTGTGCGAGGCGAGCAGAGGGGAGCAAGTCAGCCTCGAGTTCTTCCACGGCACGCAGGTCATCCTCAAATACGACCTCCCCGCATCAGCGTTGGTCGATGACCTCTTTGGCAAGTTGAAGGGCGCCACCAAGGGCTATGCGACGCTGGACTACGAAGATGCAGGGTGGAGGGAGAGCAAGCTGCAGAAGCTGCAGCTGCTGGTGAACAAGAAGCCCGTGGACGCCATCTGCCGCGTCGTGCACGCCAGCCAGGTGGACCGGTTAGGAAAACAGTGGACGGCCAAGTTCAAGGAGCACGTGGACCGTCAGATGTTTGAGATCGTCATCCAGGCGGCGGTCGGCAGGCGGATCATTGCGAGGGAGACGTTGAAGCCGTTCCGGAAGGACGTGCTGGCCAAACTGCATGCGAGTGACATCACCCGCCGCAAGAAGTTGCTGGAGAAGCAGAAGGTGGGGCGGAAGAAGTTGAACGCCATCGGAAATGTTATGGTCAAGCAGGAGGCTTTCCAGAAGTTCCTCACGAAATAACCGAAGTCCGTTCGGCAAAGTAGGGAGAAGAGGTTTACTAGTGCTGTAGTCTGCGAAGGGTTAGTTAGCACTACACTTACTTTGAGGACTTGTCTCTGCAATATGTATATAATATAAGTTACGCAGCTCTATATAACGGTGTGAATCAGACATCATCATAGAGGCTAGATGCAAAAGCGGAATTGCTTTAGTCCAATGTCTCCCAGCCCGACAAGCAAGTCGGATGGATGCCCGAGTGAGTCACAGGACACAGCCTCGGGGCCCTCCTTCCATTGAGTTAAAATATGCAAAGTACAGCCTCAGTTGCCTGTTCGCCGATTTGCCGAACAGTTTGGCTTATTTTCCTTCGTATCAGCACTTAGTCTATTTACGTAGTGGCCGCGACGGCGATGGGATGAACGTGGTGGTATGAATGCGCACCACGTAGTGCAAATATCAAAGGCAAGTGGCCATACTTGGTGACCTCAACACCATTCCCTTCCCCATGGGGATGCTTCCCCTCCTGGACGCCTTCTCCAATATGAAACCAAACCTATGCGACTTGGTCCTAAAAGACCATCAGGACCATGTTTAAAAAAAAAGAATAAAAACCAAAAAACCCTAGAAAACATCCAAGCTGGGGATGCTCGAGGCTCGTCCTAATCGTTACAAATGATATTATATCACGTCGACCGCAACAATACCCGCGCGATGATTCCAGTGAAAAGAAATCCCGGGCCATCTCGAATAGAAATGTGCCAGTGCCTAAGGGTCCCAAAGTCGTTAAATAGGGCAAGAGGAGTGATGTCCTACCTCAGGGGAATTGCCTTAGACAATGTCTGCTGGATATCCGAAAGAGGATCCCTGGCAGGCATGAGACCATCACGGCGGATGAGCATTGAGGGAAAACGGATCTTGGCCTGTTTTGTACGCATCACATCAGCCTCGTTTCCTCCATCATCAAAACAGACACACACACACACACACACACACACACACACACACACAACACCAGTCGGGGAAGAAATGCTTACATCAGCCAAACTACTGGCGTATTTCACACCCAACTCCTTGGCGATATAGTTCAACCGTCCCACTACCCACTCCCGCTGCTCATCCGTGGCATAATCATTCGTCCGAACTGTACTGAGCGGCCATGCCACCATCAAGCCGCCCAACATCTTCGACTGCTCGTCATCCCCGCAGGCAAAGGCGCCTGGGACCGAGGGCTCCGGTGGCGGGACATTTGTCTGCTGCACGCGAAGCATGTACGGCACCGTGGAGATGATATCTGCAATACTGGTCTTGGAGGTCCGCACGGCAGTGGCGTACTCGGGCGTGGAGCGGTAGTCCGCCGGCGAGCATATCCACGCCGCGACACGGATGAGCAGGCTCATCAGGATAATCCTCGTCGACCGGGACGAGTTCCATGAGGTACAAGCCATGAGGTCTTGATAAACATCCACGCGGCCGGGGTACACAGGCGCATTCTTGGTCTCACCGGGTCCGGGCACCCGGTCCTCCCAGTACCAGGGTATAGGCTGGTACCCGGCAGGCAGGCTCTTGAGCCAGGAGGCGAGGCGGTGGTCGAGGTCCTGCACCTTGCGGAGCATCTCGAGCATGATGTCCATGCCGTGGTCGTTGCGGGGCAGGGTGGCCATGAGGCGGGCGACCTCGGCGCGGAGGTCGCTCGCCTCGAGGGAGAAGCGCTGGGAGCGGGCGCCGATGGAGTCGGCGGCGACGGACTCGGGCAGCCACCAGTTGACGCCCATGCCGGTGGAGGTGCCCGAGGACAGGGTGCGGGCGATGATCTGCATGCGGACGGCGTTGAACAGCAGGACCGAGGTCTTGTTGTGGACCATCTCCTGGCCGCGCGACCGGACCAGCTGCATGGCGCCCTCGATGTGGGTCCGCCAGGCCAGCATGCCGACCTCCTTGGTGGCCGTGATGGTCTCGAACAGGGAGAGCAGCAGCACGGTGGCGATCGTGCCGTCCGTCTTGCTCTCCACCGGGTCCTGCAGCGCTTTGTTGACGGCGAGCAGTGCCCTCGAGTGTTGCATGAACGACAGGCCCATCACGTCCATCGAGTCGGCCTTGAGACGGTTGCTCATGGCGGCGAGCGCACAGGCGCTGTATGCCAGCTGGAAGGGGCTATCCGGCCTGCTGTCGGCGTTCAGCAGGGGCAGGAGGTACTCGAGGTATCCTATCCTTCGCCCACGCTGGCTGGGCACCATGATGAAGTTCCACGCGAAGAAATGGCTGGCTCGTTGGTGTAGGGGCATGGCGGGTGCAGCTACTGGGAATGCCACCTCGGGGCCCGAGTGGTTCTTCGAGGAGGGCCGGACGGAAGACGTAGAGGAGCCGGGAGAAAGGAGGGAGACCTCCCAGGTGCCATTGCCCCTGTTGCTGTTTGCTGGCGGTGAGGAGTCAACGGTTATGAATGGTCGACCCTCTTCGGCCGCTCTCCTGGCTGCCTTCTTGGCCTCGGATTTCCTCGCGCGGGCAGCGGTTGCCTGTGTCTCGTCTCGGTGGAGAATGTCAAAGTTGGATCGGTATCCGGAACAGTGGCGGCGCGACTTGGTGCACTGGTTGCAGACGGGCTTCGTTTCATCGCACTGGCAAGGGAATGAAGATTGGATGTCAGCCAAATCGAACGATCCAATGGAGGAGGAGGAGGGGGAGGAGGAGGAGGAGGAGGAGGAGAAGAGATTAATCTGTTTCCATATGAGGGCGCACACCTTTATCCTCCTGGCCCGGCATGTTCGACAGCCCATTGAGGGTTTCCCGCAGTACACCATTGTGATGTTATTTCTTTCCGCTTCCTCCCGCGCTAATTCGTCGCTTCGGCTGTTCCTGGAATGAGAAAGGAAGGGGGAAGGAGAGCCGAAGACGTGTTTGTTGATGGGCAGTGGGTCAATTGATCAATCAATCACGTTGCGTGAAGAAGGCAGCGCATGTCGCGTTGAAGTCTCGAGATAGTGAGAATATAGCATGGCCGTACAGTAATATATAAGAGTATATAAAGATATCTCCAGCTAGGTACGAGACAGGAGGAGGATCTTGCAACGTGGATCGATCGGTTCTCATCAGCGATATCCATATTGCAACCACAACGAAGTCCCCGAACTGCCAGACTGACGCACCAATGTCTTTAGTGCCAACGGATCAAAAAGGGTGCTAGGTATAGTAGTCTACCTACTAGTGTACCATAGAGGAGTGTGTGTGTGGGAGAGTGGAGGACCCAGATCGCACACACAAAACACAGCATTGGAGCGAATGACACCCCGCAACGCCACAACCGGGATGCGGGACCCATCAAAGTTTCGGCCTGCAAGGCGTCTGGCCCCATTCAGCCAGTACACACACAAGTATACGTACACATGTAGTACAACGGCTGAACAGCAAATAATCAAGCTTCGTATCCGTCTTTGTTCTACCGGATGAAACTAAACCTCACTGCCTCACTGCCTCACTGCTCACTGCCTCACTGCCCCCCTCCTACGCCACTGTTCAAGTGTCGATTCAGAGTCTCGTGGCTGGACATTTTCAAGGTTGCCGTTTCTCTCCTGGTCTCCTCTCGAGTTCTCTTGTCACGTTACCTATCGCCACGTCGGGAATACATACATCAGCCTCGCGTTGCTCAGAAGGATGGCATTCCAATGAGAACTACCTACTGTAATGTCTGCCAGTATGGGCTCCAGCTCCAGGTCTATACAAGGGTCGCTAGAACTGCTCCGCCACTGTGAAATTCTCGTGATCAAATTTGGTCATGGTAACAACCCTGGGAAATAAAGTTAAGCATGCAGCACACTACCCTAGGGTAGTGAGCTTGTCCTGGTTAGATCTCGTCTCAAGGTACACAGCTGCCAAGGCTGTAATTCCACGGCATAATAAGCTTGGCCTACCCTTTCCTGGGATGAAGCCATCGAACTCGTAGCCGTTCTTCCTATCTCAGTTTCGCTTGATGAGAGCTAATCTTGGAACTGGCAACTCCTCCGGCCTTGTCCCCGTTGCCTAAGCCCACCTGGGCAGATCATCGAAGGTGTGTTCATTCTAGATCGATGATCAAACAAAGTTCACTGAACTAAACGCGGGTGGGTTCCTATAAGTAGGGTAATCAGGAGTGTCACATATGCACAGTGTCCAATGTAGGAATTACATATCTGATAGTATGAATGTCCGCAGGAAATAACTACAATATTCTCAACATTGCAAGGTGGGATCATGCTGTTGTGGTTGTCTAAACCATCTATATAAGGCAACTCCATAATCACTTATATAGATGAAGTGGTCAACGGTCCCCGAGAGGCCTCCATAGTCGTATCTGGATCTATGGTCCGCAACAGTATGGATCCGTACTTGATAACGAAGAAGTTTCTGCGACAGAGAAAAGAAAAAGGAGAGAGGGCCGCTTTGGAACTCAAATCATAGCCTAGGTAGCTTTAAGTAAGTACTCTCACCGACTTTGCATGCCCAGGTGCCGAGCCCGACCCCTTGAATACGTAATGATATCTTGACCATGCTGTATTTCAAACCTTTGATCCCGAGAGAGAGTTCAATCGCTGCGCCACTTCCGCATCCGAAAGCCGCTATTCAGGGTCGAAAGCTAGCATCTCCTCGAGAAGCCTCATCAGGACTTCCCGCTGCTCAGCCTCAACCCCCTCAAACGCAAAGGTCTCCATTCTGCCGCGGATCGTATCTTTCTGAAGGTCCTTGTCGCACCAACAGTCTGGATTGTTGGGACCGTGCTCCCAGTACTCATTCTTGTTATGGTCAGAACGGCTACTCCAATGCGGAGGAAGCGAGCCTCCGATGGTCATCGCCGTCCTGATCAGCATTTTATATATAGGAAAGAAGGTGGAGACTAGGTACCTACGTAGGTATTGTTGATTATGTAGAAAAACACGCACGCGGGCTCCCAGACGTCACTCATAGCAGAGGGCGAGTAGCTAAAGCAAAGTTCGGGCGGGAATAAATTCAGAGAAACATCTAGAGACGAGAGTGGGTCACTGGTTCTGTGAAGGCTTTGGAAGGCTGAGTCCGGAGAAATCAGGGTTCTGAACAACCCTCTTGGACGCATGTGGTAAATATATACCACCGGGCAGCCTGAGCTTTTCTGTGGTGATAGGACCCATCATACTACTCATCTCCGAGGTGGACAGGAGAGAGATATCCAGTAGCTCCAACACTACCTTCGATGGAGTGACATCTATATGTCGTTGTCAGTAGTAACACTTTAGAGTCAATGGGATTGAATAAGGGTACCTATATATCTTACCTTCGTGGCAGATTCCGCATCTCATGCAGGAACGCTACACCACTCACTCTCTGTGGACACACTGTATAGCTGCTGATAAGTGTTTTATGATTTCCCAGATGTATAAACTCGACCAAGGACTGGTAGAGCTAGACACGTGTGTGTGCCGTTGGGGCCGGTGGTCTCAAAGCAATCGTGCAGCCTGATGACGTTAGGGTGTTCACTTCCGCCATCCCGACCCTCGGGGAGATACTGCAAAATCCGCGCCTCATTGCTCTATTCTCCGGAGCTACGAGCACAGAGAATCTGGAGCGTGAAGTATCGCATATCGGGGGAGCTGGCCCCCGGGGACTTGACCAACCAAGCGGTCGAGAAGCCGCCCGATCCAAGCTGCAGCATAGTGTACCGTGAGCAATTGTTGTCTTCGAGGCCGATCTTGCCTCCGATGCCTGGGATATCGACTGGATGATTAGCCACCGGGGACGTACTCCTCGACATCTTCAACATTAAGCATTTGAGGTTGACTATACCGAATTTTCCGGCGTCGAAGATCGTAGGCGAACACGATGAGGCATAATGACACATCTGCTACAGCCGAAACTACAGGGACGACGACGGCATGCAATAAATCTTGAAAGTTGATGTTTCCGTGCCTACCCTAGGTATGTGCTGTGGTGAATGTGCTTACCTAATCACCACACCTATGCTGCGCTGTTGTCATATATTGTGGGCCGCTATACTGAGAAGACGACATTGTCAACGTTGATACCTCCAACCTAAGGCGACAAACATGTCAGAGGATGGTTTCACTCAGACGCAGATTTTCTCGTCTTGAGGCAGTCAAAGCTGGATAGTCCGTACAAAACGAGGTTTCCTGGGAAGAAGGCCGAATCAGGCCACGAGTCTTCTCAGTGGCAAGGTTCCGTTTCTGCTGCGGCCACAACTAAACTCTGGCCGTTACTACTGGCGGAAGAAATCTACTATAAAAAGTAAGTCGCCGATACTACCTAGGGTACGAAGGATAAGTGCAAAGACTCCTGCAGTCTGCCCGAGGCAATAGGGTATGTGTGGAGGTAACAGACCCTAACCCTTGTTTATACGCGTGGACTACGGGTATAAGAACGCGATTGTTATCTCTTCTCTCTTTTCCACCACTAACTCTGTAAGCCAGTCAATGGAAATCCAATTACTACACTCGTATCCATACTTCTCCTCCACAATTGGAGAGGGGGGGGAGGGTGTTTCCAGCAGTCCCAATCAGAGGCCTCAGGGCATGGAAAGGAGTGAATCCCTAGATATACAAATATTCAATAGTTGTATTACCTATTGGTAACAAGGTCTTCGTACATGCCTCTGGAGTGACACAGAGAGCTTATTATCGTGCATTAGTCACTAGGGAGATTTATAATTACGAGCAATTGAAACAAGCAATGGTACCTGATGATCACCAGGCACAGACCGCCCACCGATCTTGGAACCAAGCAACCAGACAAGGCCCCGCCAGTATGTAACCCTCGGTGCATGACATCCATGAATAGCACGGTGGGAACCAAGATTCACTATAGCTGTAGGTTCACCCGAAATATTGGTTCTCATTTCCTATACTTCCCATTGAATCAATCTGAAATACTGCTAAGAATATCCAAACTCTCTGATATATCTTGGCCCAGTCTATCGACGGATGACTGCCGACATCATTTCCGCGGTCCCATGAGATTCCCCAACGCCTGATCTTCAAGTCTTCCAAGTTTGTTGGCATAATCCGCGGCCCCGCATGTCTGCTTCGCTCAAGACTGGTCCATAGATGCAGTGTAAGTCGAGCCACCTGACCAGGTGGCATGGAGCTAACATGCCGGTCGCCCGAAGCTTTGCGTTAAGCACGACGCAAAGCCCCCTCGGTATCGAATGATAAGAAAATATATTGATGTCTCGGTACAGATTGCCGCGGGTATTCGGAGCGCACCTCGAGCAGAGCGGCAGGATAGAAATATATATAACAAGTGCCGAAGGTAGGTAACAAGCACTCGTGAAGGTATGAGTTCCAAGCCAGGGCGTCTCTTTCCAACTGCTTCAACCTCCTTATCTTTGATCCCAAATCACTCGCCATGGTGAAGCCTTATGTTTCTTCGCTTGCCTTCACGGCGCTCTCAACTCTCATGGTGGTGACACCTCCACAAGTGGGAGCCGTGGATCTAACCGTTGCCCTGAACTACTCCACCTATATTGGCACGGGACAAGCAGCAACAGGAGTCACGCAATGGCTCGGAATTCGCTATGCAGCACCACCACTTGGAGATCTCCGGTTCATGCCACCCCAGGACCCGCCAGTGGTCAGCACACCCCAGCTCGCAGATCAAGTAGGTCACGCCGCCCATGATTATTATTTCTCGTACACACCAGAGCCCTCACACGAACATCTCACTAGCATGGCAAGTACTGCCTCGCCACGAACGATGCGCCCAATGACACAGCTACATCAGAAGATTGCCTCTTCCTCGACATCTATGCGCCCTCATCCGCCACTCCGGCCTCCAAGCTGCCGGTGTACTTCTTCATCCAAGGCGGCGGCTTCAACACCAACAGTAATCCGAACTATAACGGCACAGGTCTGGTGACAGCCAGCGGGAACAATATTGTTGTGGTCACATTCAACTACCGCGTTGGGCTGTACGGATTCCTGGCCAACGGAAATGAACTACGGGGAAATTATGGCCTGCACGACCAGCGCAAGGCCATGGAGTGGGTGCAAAAGTATATCCGACAGTTTGGAGGCGATCCGAGCCATGTAACCATGGGCGGGGATTCAGCCGGGGCTGCCAGTGTCAGTCTGCACCTGACCGCTTATGGCGGCAGGGATGATGGACTCTTCCAAGCAGCCACCGCAGAGAGCGTCTCTTTTGCAACCGTTCTCACAATCGGAGAGAGCCAATATCAATACGACAACCTCGCCCTCCGTCTAGGATGCGTCGGGAACACTTCGCAAACCCTCGCATGCCTGCGGTCCAAGTCCGCCGTGGAGATTCAGAATGTGAACTACAACATCCCGTTTCCTCGGGATGCAGACCCACCGCTATATATGTACAATCCGGTGATCGACGGCGATCTCGTCCGGACTGTGACATACACAGCGTTCGCAGAAGGGAATTTCATCAAGGTCCCCGTAATATTCGGCGATGATACAAACGGCGGAACAACCTTCGTCCCACAGAACACGAGCACATTAGTGCAGAGCGACTTGTTCCTTCGAGACCAGTTCCCCTATTTGACCCTGGAGCACTTCGCCACAATCAACACTCTATACCCAAACCCCAACAACACCTGCCCAAACGTGGGATGCTACTGGAGGCAGGCCAGCAACGCCTACGGGGAGATGCGGTACATGTGCCCCGGTTTGTTCATCAGCAACGCGTACACTACTAACGGGGTCCCCCAATCATGGGCATACCGCTGGAATGTCGAAGATCCGGACCAGGTCGCCCAGGGCTTAGGCGTACCACATACAGCGGAGATCAATGCCATCTGGGGACCTTACAACACAAATGGTAACGCTCCGCTGAGTTATTATCCCGGTGGAGTAAACGCCCATGCCGTGCCGGTGATTCAGGGGTATTGGACGAGTTTCATCAGGACGCATAATCCGAATACGTACCGTGTTAATGGGAGTGCGCAATGGGTTCCGTGGGATAGTAGCAAGCAAGGGCGACTGTTGTTTGACACGGGCGGCGTGACCAGCATGGAGAACCTAGCAGGGTCTGACTTGATGGAGAGGTGTGACTTTTGGTATGATATTGGTGTTGATATTCGACAGAAACGATGAGGCCTGTCTACATTTGGCGTATTGTCTGGGCTATAAACTGCAGCCATGCACAAGCACAGTAGGGGTTCGCCTTGACATTGGGATTTGTTTTGGTATCTCGAGGGAGGCTCATTGGGCCATAGCCGGGAGGTAATAAGCGCAGGCGTCTGGACTCCTAGCATACTGTTGTACATCTAAACATACTTCAGTATCAATCGTATCTGTTACTGGGTGTCACTAGAAGTCAAGTCCATTATTTCCGCCATTTGATTTGCAAGTTAAAATAGACCCTTCAACGGGCTTGGGGCTCAAAAGATTTGATACATCACTGAGGCCTCAAAACTGAGGCCAACCAGCCACGAAGTTTCTTATTGATCCCAACCTCGACCTAAGTGACCCCCGTCTGGGCCTCAAGGATGTATTCGCATTCCTTCTCATAAGCTCTAGATATTCGAAGGATCAGTGCTATTTTAGACCACTCAAGAAGCAGGTATAAACGTCCCATGTGTAGACTCACACCGGAGGAGTTAGCACGATAGAAACGCAAAGTGAACGACGGGATTTTCTGGCACTTTTGTCTTCGATGTGTTGGAGTACATGTTCGATAAGTCGTGATGAAGTGTCCCAGTGCTTACTATGTTTGTAGAATTTGGCGTATGAATGGCGTATAAAAGACGTATGCCTCCACGGAATTGGAATCGGTAATTCTCAGAAAACATTTTAACGAAGCTCGATGGTCCTGTTACTGATAATTTGGCCGTCTTGATCTATTTCACGACGAATAATGTGAAAACTGTGCTCAGAAGATATTACTGTTGCATTCGCCGATCGCTAACATCCATTTGGTACATTAATTATCCTACAATGAGTGTACATATACTCCCCAAATTTGGCTATGACTACCCTAGTAGGGTACTAGTGGCTCTCTTACATTGGAGTGGATGGGCTGTAGCATCGATCCACCAGCGCATTTCCTCGGAATTTATTGTTTGTTCGTTATGAGGCAAACATCATAGTCGACATAGGACACACACAGCCGGTACGCGTTGATGTACTCGACCGAGCTCGATTTCTCCATCTACGTACGTATTCGGGGATTCCAAGGTTCAGAACCCGCTCCCTCCGATATATGCAATGTCACCTGGGGCGAGATTTTTGTATGTTTCAAAATAGTCCTGAGACAAAGCAGATATGGCCCGTCCCTCATTAGTGAGTGGCACATGGCTTACGCTACCCTTGTCTGGCTTACTGTAGGAGGGCGGCCAACAAAAAAACAGAGACGTGACAGAGGAAACCGACGAGTTGCCGACGCAGGGGTTATAGGTGCGGTGATGGATCTCGTGGGCATCATTTTCGGCAGTGACGGCAGTGAAGGCAAAATTCAATCAACTAAACGTGAGAGGTAGGTAGGTCCAGATAGGTACTACCTAGTCTTTAGTCGTGGTGTGTATGCGCAGGTGGCGACTGTGTACTTGATTGAGTACGTCGTTAGTCCAGCCACCTCCTGACGTGGAGCCAAATGTGGCTTATAATAACAGAAGAAACACAAGGCACGGGCCGAGGAAATCGTGGCTGAAATAGTCTTGAGTTGAGGCTTGCAGTTAGTTGAACATCCGAATCTACTACATAAGCGAGAAAGACGAGAGGCCCTTGACTTGCCTTGATCAACCCTCTTGTTTGCCTGGACTTGTCAGGACTGCCTGTCAGGATTGCTAGGACTGCCTGGCAACCTGGGCTGCCTGGATGCCTGCTCAGGTGGCAGTTGCATTGATCTGCACCCTGGAAGAAATCAATTTGCCGGGTGTTTCAAGGGTGGAAAAATGATATCCTCAGTGGACCCCCTTTTTTTCTTCTTGTTCGCTGTCAGCGCTGGCGCGTACGTCTGCCGTTCGTCTCATGTTTCAGGTCGACGAATGGTTTTTATTGGACAGAAACGCCTCGCCCCGACATCGTCAACGACTTCAATCGGTCCACATTTGCCGTTCAATCCGCTACCACTGGATATGCTGGCCTGGTTTCACGGCGACTATAGATTAATCCGTACAGGCTGACAGGCAGGGCAGGCAGGGCAGGCAGGAAATGGTCACAGCAAGCAGGGCTTAGCCTGGCTGGCAGGGTTTCAGGCACCGGCCTCAGGGCAACTTCACTTCGTCAACTCTGGTGCCGAACTACCCTTTTGGCCCCAGGGCGTTTCTGATCTCCCCAATCATCAGTGCCATTCACATATCTCGTCTCATCCAGAATGCTTGTCCCGATACACCGAGGCGATCACCGATCTTGTGTGTTTGAACTGCCAGAAACATCGTTTACAAGAACACTCTAGATCGAAGAGATCGTCTTAAGTGGCATACAGTATCATGGTGGTGGGGGGGGGAGGGACGGGCTTCTATTCCGTTTCTCTGAGCGTCGTCCACGTCGGCTTTGTTTACTCTGTCTTGAATGGCTGAGGCTCTCAACATCAAGGACAACAAAGAGTTGGACAATACGTGTTTCTCTCATGTCTTTCGTCCAAACTAGGGTTCCCATACTGCATGGAATACGTCAACAGTTACGAGGGCTCGAGTGATGCCCCCTTGCCAGCTTTCATCCCCGCCAACCAATCTGTTGACGAGAATAGCCTCGCATTGAAGGGCAGGGCAACGTCCGCCACCCTCGCTGTCGTCCTCGCGTCTGTCTTGAGGTAGCACATAACGGTACCCTGGCTGGAGGTTACCACGGTACAATGTCTTGATCGAGGCAAACCGTATTTCCGTCGGACCTCAATCAGGAAGAGGTGGACCCCAGGGGGGGCTGTCCAGATGCTTAGATCGGAAATGCGGCTCTTATCCACTTGAGGGCTGGCCTCCGACCCCTTCCTCATATTTCGTGAGGGAGACGCCCTGCCGGCGTCTGTTATAAGGATCTCGCGTTGGCGCACCTTTCCCTGCAGCTTTCCTGCCTCCTGTCCTTCGTCACTTTTTCCACCAACATTTCACTACCCGCAGTAACGCGCCGGGGGATAGACGTTCTCTTTCTCTTCCATTCTCTATTCTTTCATTCGCCTTCTCTTCGCCGGCCCAAGTTCTTGTTTCTCGTTAATCATCACAGGCAGCTGTCTACCCAGGTGGTAGTTTTCTTTCTTTCTCACCATCTCTATCGCCTTGTCTCATCTCACCTTTACTACCAAGCATAACTTCCTCACGATGCAGACCTTCGGCGCCTATCTGGTGGCGCTGCTGGCCGCCAGTACCGAGCTCGCCGCTGCCCTTCCCCAGCGGATGGATGTGGTCCAGGCTCGCAATGGAGGCGGGACCCTCTCCGTGCCCGTGAGACGCAACACGGCCAACTCCAAGAAGCACCCTGCGATGGCCCTCGCCAAGGTCTACACCAAGTACGGCAAGGAGATGCCCACTCGCCTGCGGACCATCGTGGACCGCCACCGCGCCTCAGTCGCGGCCAAGCGGTCCACATCGGAAGGCTCCGTCACCAACACCCCGGAGGAGTACGACACCGAATATCTGGCCAACATCCAGATCGGCACCCCGGCCCAGACCCTGCCCATGGACTTCGACACTGGCTCGTCCGACCTGTGGGTGTTCAGCGGGGAGACGGCTGCCTCCAGTGTCAACGGCCAGACCCTGTACTACCCCAGCAAGAGCTCCACAGCCCAGAAGAAGTCGGGCTACACGTGGCAGATCAGCTATGGCGACGGTTCATCATCCAGCGGCGACGTGTACATGGACACCGTGACCATTGGCAACCTGACCGTCTCATCCCAGGCCGTCGAGGCCGCTACCACCGTCTCCTCGGAGTTCACCTCCGATTCCTCCATGTCGGGCCTCGTTGGTCTCGCATTTAGCTCCATCAACACCGTCTCCCCCAAGGCGCAGAACACTTTCTTCGCCAACGCCATGCCCTCCCTGGACCAGCCCGTCTTTACCGCCGACCTGAAGCACGACGCCGATGGTAGCTACAACTTCGGCTACATTGATTCGAGCGCGTACACGGGTGATATCTACTACGCTGATCTGTACAACGTCAGCGCCTCATACTCTGGATACTGGACATTCCAGTCTACGGGATACGCCGTGGGCAGCGGCTCCACATCCTCGAGCACGTCCTCGAGCACGGCTTCCACCTCGACTGGCAGCGCGAGCTCGACTGGTACTTCGTCTGGAACTGGGTCCGCCACCACCACCACGGCTGGCAGTTCCGGCTCTAGCTCCGGGTCCGGGTCCGGCTTCGGCGGCTTCCCAGACGTTTTCGGCGGTGGAGACTCGAGCTCTGGGGACGGCTTCGGAGGGTTCGGCGAGACTTCAGACTCCAGCGAGGACTCGTCTGACGATTCCCTCTCGAGCTGGTTCGACTGGTTCAAGAAGCTCACGCGCAGGGGGGCAGTCGTCTCCTCGGCCCGCTCGGCGCCACCTACCCGCCAGCATGCCAACCCGGCCCTGGCTCCCTCCACCTCCTCCACCAGGAGCACCGAGAAGCGCTCCGTCGCCCTCACGTCGACCACCATCACCGGCATCGCCGACACCGGCACGACGCTGCTCATGCTCCCCGACGAGGTCGTCACGGCGTACTACTCGCAGGTGTCCGGCGCAGAGGACAGCGAGTCGGAGGGCGGGTACGTCTTCTCGTGCGACCAGACCCTTCCCGACTTCACCTTCGCCGTGGGGGACGGCCAGATCACCGTCCCTGGTGATTACATCAACTGGTCTCCCGTCGACGAGACCAACACCACGTGCTATGGTGGCCTCCAGTCCGATTCGGACATCGGCCTGTCTATCTTCGGCGATATCGCGCTGAAGGCGGCCCTTGTTGTGTTTGATGGTGGTAACCTGCGGCTGGGCTGGGCTGCCAAGACGACTTCTTAAGAGAGAGAGGTGGGCGGGGTTGGATCGGTGGAAGTAGTAATTTGAGGGTGTTTGTGTAGAATATTAGGTACCGGGATGATCTGATGGGTTTTTGGTTCCCGGTGGCATTTCTTGTACAAGGTTTGGACCAGTCGTTGTCGTGGTTGGGGAAAGGAAAGGGGGTGGCGGTGTTGCGATATCCAGTACATACCATGCCGTCTTCGTGACGCGCGTCTATCCTTTGTGTCTTACTGCGGCGTACATGATGAATCAATAAGAATACGACAAGTGACCAACCATTGTACCACCATGATGACTTCAACCCCCTTTCAAGTAATCAACAGCTGCCAGCGCCGTGGATGCAGTCGATTTTAGGTTTGTCGTGAACCGTAAACGCCTGTGAGTGTCCACGTTGTCTTCTCCCTATCAAATGTCCACGGATGAGACCGCACATGTAACCGACGGAAATCCAACTCAGAAGATATCTTGTGGAAACATCATCTCAGGGCAGTCAACAGTTTGGGCGGCAAGGACGTTGGTCCATGTGCATTTGCGCACAGCAGCCTTGTCATAGCATCGTCACAGCTTAATATTAACCAAGTGGCAGGATTTGGTTCAATTCTCGATATTCTGACTCTCCCGATAATGGTCAAGGGGAGACCAATAAGCTCTTTAATATCTGACAGCGGTAAACAAAACAGAGGCCGAAGAAAATTGCACGATTCACGGCTGATGCTTGCTTACAATGGGTTGAGTTTCTCGCTCAACCCCTTCCACTGTTCTCCATCGAAACGCCATGCCCCGCGCGAGTGCCTCAGAGTCCTATGTCTTTTCCATGGCACTTTCATACCTAAATTTCCAGCCTTCACCTCCTCCTACTGGCCTTGTGGGGCTATGCTGCACCACAGTGATACCCGTTGAACAAGGTGTCGGTGGCTGGACGGCGTTAGCCATCGACTCACATGCCAGGCCGTGCCCCTTTCAAGAGACTCAAGATAACTGCAGATTATGCCGAAATTCCGTTGCACATGCCCCGTCCCTCCGATGCGGATGAGCGCGTCCTTCTTTCAGTGTGGTACCCCGTCCCCTGGTTTCGTTGTTCCACCATCTCCTTCTCATCCCAACTCCGCTGCCCATGACCAACCCCATTATGTAACGACAATGCGCTCTGTGGAACGTTTCGTTGGTGATCCTCGCATGTTGTACCGGGCTGGGGTTGGGGTTGGGGGGCCATGGTCAGGGTCAGGGTCAGGGCAATGTCTGCTGTCAAACTACTTGTTGTCCATCGTGCCGGTGCTCTTCACCCCGGTGACATGGTTGTTCGTTATGCGACATATCCATCTCAATCCGTCTTCCAGTGATCGACCTCGTCCTTGCCCAAGTACAGCTCAACCGCGTACAGTGCCATAGTAGCCGTGACGTTGATCCATCTCCACGTATTCCCACCGGCATCGCCCCCTCTTAGAGTCCAGCCAATGCCATCTCCATCCGTTGCTGCCACTGAGAAGTGCTGCAAGAGCAAACTTGTGTACACGGCGATGAGAATGGACGGCGAGAACCATGATAAGAAACTCATCAGCTTATTCGCAGCGTCTGATGTATCGTCAAAATTCGAGGGCTCGTCCATCAGTGCCCTTGCGCCAGACTCGCGGACGGCGGGGATAATGCGCGTCGCACAATAAAACACGATGATTCGGTAGGTGAGCGAGATGATGACACTGGGGGTGATGGTCTGGAAGGCGGCCCAGAGGAAGGTCAGGGAGGAACTGATGGCGTCGGGAAGCTGGCCGAGCATGTGAAGGAGGGTCGAGTACGATGCCATAATAATGGGAGGTAGAGGAGGGAATTCGGGTTGGTTGGCAGCGGCCTGTTCCTCGGCGGCGGCTTGAGATGCTGCGGCATCGGGCGATGGAAGATAGTCGGTGAAGATCTGGTAGACGCAGAGAACGACGTAGGCGAAGAGGAGGGACGATTCGACGGGGTTTCCTCGTCCGCTGCCGATACCGAAGGCGCAGAGGAAGACTGCGGAGGTCACTGTCACGCCGATCAAAGTTGCATCGAGGTTGCCAATCTGAGGGAATCTGGCAACACGCCAGAGGAAGTAGACTGCGCTGGCCATGATGGATCCGGAAAAGACGACGAGTATTATCTGTAGTAGGGGCTATGGTCAGCTGGATATGTCTCCGTTGTAATGCGACGACGTATATACTCACAACCCATGTGTCACTTCGCCCTCTATTGACAAGCCACCTTGTAATCTGGCCCGCGGCCTGAATGACCAGGAGACTGCAGAAGCCCTCAAAAAGCTGGAAAACGGGGCTCGAGTACCGCAATCCTCTATCCCATCCTCCCAGCGTGAGGTGTTCCAAGATGCCTCCCTGGCCAAAAAACCACTCTTGCCAGCTTTCAGTATGTTTCGCGGCGGGCCGTACGTGACCAAGTGTCCTCGATACCCAATCGGTGGATCCAGCGTCGACGGAGAAACGGTTGAGTGACCATATCAGAAGACCGGGTAGGACGATCCACTGGCAGATGCCCAGGAGGTTCGTAAGGGTCCATCGAAATCGGGATTCTTTGGGGGTTATGGCCCTGATGAAGCTGTAGAGGAAATAGAAGAGGAATATTGACAGACTATAGGCAAGGCCAGAGTCGCGACCTCCTACATCGAAGGCTATAGGTATGGATAGGATGATGGACAGCAGATAGACTGCACCGGACATGGCCCGGAAGATTGCCAACATCTCGGAGGGTCCGTCGGCGGTCGGTCTCGAGGATGTATGGGTAGGGATTAATGGCAGGGCCTGATGGCGCAGCTGGGTCTCAGGAGACGCGCCGGGCCAGCGGCTTGGGGATGACAGTTGATGGTATTATCGATCCGATCCACGGTGGGCGACTTCGATAGATTGGGAGAGCTTCGGGTGTTTTTCCACTGCTGCCGGTGCTATTGTCGTCGTCGTCGCTAGCTTGATTGATTGGCTGCCGCGTGGGGCTTGGACGGGATGGAGGCACGTGGCTGGCCTGTAGGAAGGAGATCGAGATCGAGATTGGTCAAAGATATGAAACAAGGCAGAGCACTGTTTACAGGTGTGAGATATTTATCAGTTGACTGGTCAATCTTGAAGATGCATCTGCGAGGTGCTGTGAGTGCACCCTTGTGTTATGGTGGCGGTGCCTTGGAGCGCGGGGCTTGAAGATGAGTGAGTTTGTTTCTTCAAGGGTTTCGAACTTGGTCACAAAGGGCATGTGATAACAATCCAGATTAGAGAGAGGGGGGGGAATTAAGGAGCGAGACACAACATAAAAGGAGGGTTGCAAGACAACTGAATCACAACAAGATCTCTCTCTCGCCAGACCCTCTCCCAATAAAAAAGAACGAAATCACAGCAGAAGAAGATCAGATGATGAGATTGGGAACAAAAGAGCAGGAGTCTTAGAGTCTGGAATTTGGAATCTGGAAAAGCTTCTTCTGTAGGCGGGCGGGGGAGGGGGGAGATTGTTATTGTGGTTGGTGGCCTCTCAAGCTATTGGTTTGGCGCTGGGCAGTGGACAGTGGACAGTAAAAGACCCTGAATTGTGGGCAGGGTGTCCAAGTTCCAAAGCCTGTTTATTTGAAATTTGGATGGTGCTGGAGATTAGGGTGCCCTGTAAATCCCCCTCACCTCCCCTCATCTTCTACCCATGAACCTAGTTACCTAGGTAGTCTCTAGGGTTGTCAGGGCCTAGGTCCGGTATGTACCGAAAAGTAGGTACCTGAGTACCTGGGTACCTGGGTACAAAGCCTGTGGTGCGTATCGATCTTGCTTTAACTTCAATCTTATCTTATCACGGCTCGGATGGCGGCATCACTGTTCTTGACCTCGATCGATAAATAGTAAAGAAATAAGAATCTATTATACTTTTCTTACTATAAATGCCACTATACAAGACCCGACTACCTGCGAGTAGTACGCTCATTCCCTGCTCAAAATCCTGTCAAACACCTTGGACAGCTTCTCCTTGCAGTTCTCAGCCACTCTGGAAGACCTCCATGCCACAAACCGATCAGGCCGGACAAGTACACATCCAGAATCTTCAACACCTCTTCTTTCGTACCACTCACGGTTGATATCGTGGAACTCCAGCCCAAGTCCAATATCGTAAGTATTGATGGGGATTCCGGTTCTCTCGGAGATCTCCCTGGCAGCATCCCGCCATGCGTTGCCACCGTAACTTGTGAACAGGCTAAAGGCTCCCTTCCCGGCCAAGTCATGTGTCGAGACTGGCTTCTTGCCCATCGGAGAACTTAGCCAAGCATGTGGTAGCCGGTTTCCCGGGTATGTGCTCACAAACACATCGGAGAGTCGGTCGAATCCATCCGGCAACTTCCTCGGCTCAGGCTCATCGTCGAGGTATACCGCATCAGACACATACCACTGGTTCATACACAACCCCAAACTTCGGCCCTCCTCCATTTTGCTTTCCAAAGCCTCGTGCAGAATCCTTCTCCGTTTCTCACCCTCGGCCGTTGCCTGGGTGAGAACGGCCTCACTCCGCACTCTCTCCTCCATCTTGGCCGTCATGCCTAGGGCATCCCACACCTTGAAGGTCTTTTCAAGGCAGATATTGGCCTCTCTCACAAGTTGAGCTCCTACAGGCTGCCTTTCGGCATCGTATGATTGCAGAAGCTTAGGACCGGCCTGGCCTTTGGCAACGTATGCAACCTTCCATGCGAGGTTGTACCCGTCTTGCACACAGGTGTTACTGCCCAGGCCATACGCAGGTGGGTGACGGTGTGCTGCATCGCCGAGCAGGAAAGCATTCTCAGCAGGGATGAAGTTGTCCGCCACAGTCTCCCTTATCACCCAAGAGTCGATCCGCTGCACCTTGACCGGTATGGCCTTCGTTGACGGGTTGTCATCGAGACCAACAATGTCGCGGATCCAGGCTTCCAATTCAGCGTCATCTGGGCTTACACCCTTGAAGGGATCCTGGTCGGGAGTTGCTCCGGGTTTGGCGCAGATGAGCAGCCATTGATTCCAGGGACGCACCATACGGACGACTGGACCACCCCCAAAGCGGGAATTGTCAGTCGGCCTGACAATGGTGTGCAGTTGGGCATTCTTGCCGTTCATCAGGTCACTGAGGTCCGCTGTGAAGATAATGTTTGCGGCAATTCCTTTAGAAGGCATGGAGGAGAATGTGGCCTTTGTCAAACGTGCCACCTGACTGCGGCCACCGTCGGCACCGAAGAGATACTTGGTCCGGATCCGGTAAGAGTCCTTGCGGACATGATCTTCGATCAAACAGACCCATTCGCCGGTCGACGGGTCCTTCTCCGCCGAGACAAGCTGCGTTGAGAACCTCAGAGCCACCCCGTTATGCGAGGCGTAGTTCACGAGGATCGGCTCCATGTACGTCTGGGGCAGATCAACCCAACGGGAAGGACTGTACTTCTTCACGTTCATGGCATTCTCTGGTACGCCCTCCCAGTGGAGCACGTTTCCAAGATCCTCGCCCAGAAGACTGCGACTGTACCGGACTGCCCCGATCATCTCGGGCGGGAGAGACAACCTTATGGAGTCATCCTCCACCGAGATGTCACGAAGGCATTCCAGCGTGAAAGGGTTCACGAGGTGCGCTCGTGGTGTGTCTGCTGTGCTGGGGGTGTTGGTGATCATTATCCCTTCCATTCCTGGAAGGCGTGTCAGTTGTTTGGTGTTGGTCTTGCGATGGGGTGTTTGAGGAGTGCTTTACCATTCTGCCCGAGGAAACATGCCAGCCCTGCCCCGGCTGGCCCAGTGCCCACGACGAGGAAGTCTGTCTGGATTTCGGATGCCATTGTTCAGATGTCGGATTGATGGAACGGCTAGAGGGAGGTAGCAGGTACTCGGAGGTAATGTCTTCTCTCAGTTTCAATTAGCTATGAAGGATATGCAGTAACTTGGTCTTGAGGAATCAAGAGGAGTCTCCCATTTTATATGTCAATCATGTCACCACCTCCACTGGACCTTGCAGCAAGAGTCTGGGGAGCCGGCCAACCTTATTTCATTACAAATCCACAACTTGTCCCTCTTCCACTCCTCCACACCCTGTTGCCCCCTTTTGCTCTGAAATCAGGTTCTTGCTTATTTTCATCCCTCGTTTGCACTAGCAAAAGCTCGATCTGGAGATATTTCTCGAACTAACCTGTATGAACGTCTGGGAGGATGTAGAGAGGGCGGCTGTTCGCAGTGTATGGGACACAACTTGGGCAGAATTGATCGTTCTTATCCTGAAGTGCACTTTCTGTGTCATCATATCTTGATGTCCAATGGTCCTACATTAGTACTGACGAGGTGGGTGGGTGGAGATATGATTGCACGGTCTTATAACACAGCAGGGCTCCGGAACCCCGATGATACGCCCACTTTTTCTTCCCCGCGCTGTCACATTTGACGGTCTTCTCTCAAACGGCCGAATTGCCCGATACACCGAGAGAAAGAGTTTGTTATTTTCCCCACGTTTGGTCTCTTCCCACCCAGCTTAATATGCAATGGCCCCTGTCTATTCACGGCTGGCCCGGAGCCCGGAGCCCGACGCCAGCGGGGATTTGGTCATGTACGCGGTCCTCCACGAAAACTGCAACATTATCGCGTGCGGGCAATTCAACATGTGGCATCGGTATTTACGTCCGAAATGCACACGTGGTTATTAATTCATTCGTAAGCACGACAACATGGATAGGAACCCTGCACATTGACAGGTCGGGTCATGCGTGTGCTCCGATGCAGTTTGCTTCTTGCAGAAGTGTAAGCAGATGGGGACATCTATAAGGCTGGCATGAGGACAGCATGCGAACAGCCGGATGTCGCTGGAGTGTCGGGCGAGAACACATGGCGGGGCTTGCCCCAACTCCTAAGTAGGTACTTACTTGGAAAAAGTCCTTACGAGTGTGAGAGCTATGATATGTAGAGGAGGGAGAGCTGGCTGTGATTCCGGAGAACAAGTCGAAAGAGCCATATACTGAAGCTGATATTGGTGGTCTTCTCATTTGGGAAAACTGCTAATTCTACTCATGGCCCCAAGGGTTGGGTCAAGCCTGCGGCGAGCTGCTATTTATATGAGGGGGAAAGCAATCAGCATGAGGTTGGGACGCACATGTGGCACAGTGCCTACCCATCAACAATTGCTGCTCTCCTACCCTACCTACTACCACAACTACCACAGGATCAAATTCAGCCGCTCTATGTGTTACCGTCTGATGATCTCGGTAAGTGGGTAAGCTTACATATGACGATTATGATGATGCGAGGTTTCTCAGCATGCATGAAGTGTTTGCTAGTGGCGGCTCGATCTGCTCCTTGGGTGCTCAGCTCTAACACTTCCTCTGCCACTGAGATGAGGATGGACTGGAAAACATGCTCTGGCTGTGCCGTGAGCGCCTCAGCTGCTGAACTTGTACCGAAGATCGCTTTGTGTATCCCCCCCCCCCAACCCTTTTCTCGAACTTCTTACCCTCCCAAACGCGGGCGATCAAACATACTTGTGTATGTATTCTATAATGTCTGCCTAGTACAAAGAGAACTGCCGGCTCGCGTAAGCCCAAGCATTTACTATACTAGTTCGACAGACCAGACGTCGACGACATGAGGTTTCTTCCACCGAACTCCTTCTGACCTCTCCCCCAACTTCTTCTCCTGTTTGCTTGCACTACTCTAGCCGGTCCGTTAATTTACTCTTTGCCAGTTTCCCTCCGAGTCCAGCTTCTGTACTGCGTCAATGTAACTGCATTATCATCTGTGAACAGTCGGAAATGGGGTTCCAACTTCGGCGTTACGTGTTTGCAACGGCTTTGGCCTGGTTACTAACAAGGCCAGCATCTGGAAGCTCGTTGACAAGCTGGTGGTTGAACTACGACCCTGATCTTGCTCCTGCAATAGCCAAGTATGATAATGTCACGGGAAAGATCTATTACAGCCTTTGCAATAGCATAAAGACGCCTGTTTTTGCACTCAACGACTCAACTGCACTTGATCTCGATGCTCGGTATCCTCCTCTATCTGGAACAAGCATTGCGGGCGTAGGGTATGCGTATGGTTCTGGAGATGATAACCCAGATGTTGTTCAGGTACGGCCTTTCGGTAGTGTCTAAACTTACAAGTAGATACTGATCATGGCTGTATATAGTCACCATTCTTCTACCTCACAGATTTGGAAGGCATTGGACCCACGATTGTCGAGGCCCTGTTCACCTGCAACAGGACCACAGGCCACTGGTACCCAGCCTACACCGGGGGCGTATCCAGCTGGCCACTATCCAATGGCACATTCACCACGGACGACAGACACATCCCCATTCCGAATATTGACCCGGAAACCGGTCTGGCGGCGTTGTACATCGGCACATCTGGTGGACATCGAATATATTTCAAATCGACGAACGGCACCACTCACTATATCAAATACAAGTCCCTCCCAGGCCCTGAACATGGCTGGAACTATGGCGGTATGATCTCGAGCAACTACTCGCTTCTTCCAAGCAAGGAAATTGCCGCTGCGTTTACCAGCGATGAATCGGATCCCGATCCGGACAGTTTACAAATCCGCGTGGCGTATGGTGTCCCCGGGAATGCCTCAGCAGATGAAGATGTCAGTGGTGAGATCGAATGGGCAGAGTCTGGAGTTGGTGGACAAGAGGCAGTATGGGAAATCAGTATGTCTTGAGATCTCCGGGACTCACCAAGTGGCAAAATGGCGAACTGTACAACTGGATTTGCTGACTTTATATACTTAGACCGGATGCCCACCACACTGTTGGCCATTCCCAGAGGTGACACCAACGCTACCGTCGTCCTGAACAACATGACATCGTCTGACTATATCGTTTCCTTCGACTCTGTATTAAACCTGACACTTTACAACTACAGCGGCTCTTCCTCACACATCGGGATGTCGATGGATGCCAAAGCTAACCCAGGAATATGGTACATCGGCAGCGATGCATTTCCTCACCTATACTCCGGTGATCGAACCGGCAACTGGGCCCAATCGCCCTCCCAGGACGAAGCGAAGTGGCCACTTGCAGACAGTGCAGACGCCGAGTTGGCCGTGACCTCTGACGCTGATAATGACAGAATCTGGTTGTTTTATGTCGTTGATGGGAATGTCACCATGCTGGTCTCTACTGGTGGGTCTTGGGACGATCCAGTGGCATTGATCCCCTATAACAGCACTACCGAGGCTGCGGGCATGGTCAGAAACACTACCTCATCATCTTCAGGCGGTCTCTCCTCTTCATCCAAGATTGGAATTGGGGTTGGTGTGGGTGTTGGAGTGCCTCTAATTATGGCTGCTCTCACACTGTATGTGTGTATCCGCATAAAGCGGTCACGTCAAGCACGCGCACAGCAACAACAGCCTGTGGCGAACGTGACACCGAGCACAGCAACCAGCTCACAGGCACCACAGCCAACCATCTCCGACACACCTTTATCTCAGTACAAGCCTGGGCTTGATAATGGACAGAACGGCTACTGGGTAGACGGGATGTGGGTTCCTTTAGACCACTCCGGTGTCTCACCATATAGATCAGAGAACAAGCCACCTATCGCACAGGTGGGAATGGTACAAGGTGTAACCGCGAATGCGTACACTGGATTTCCCATGGTGGAGTCGGACTCGGCTCAGGTGTACGAAATGGCGCATGATGAGCACGCCCATGAGATGCCCGTTACGAGAGATACGGTTGTGCTTGCAAGTTATAGGATGCAGGACGAGGGGATATCAGGAGATGGCTTTATTTTATCTTCTGAGGAACGGCCTCGTGTGGGTAGGGTGGTGGAGCAATTATAGACGCGATGTATTAGCGGTTCATGAATACCTTCAACTTGAATACGATTTCAGAATCATGACGTATACGCAACAGCAACACCTGCAGCGAAATCCAGACGTGCTTGACTGAGCTTGATAAAATGAGGCAGTAACATCCATATGGTCTACATTGTGTTGATATATATGTCGAGTTGGAGGTGTACTGGAATTAAAGGCGTGACATTGTAACAATTATAACCGTCACGCTCGCTGGACTGAGTAGCAAGTATAGATTCGGAGGGGCCTTATAATATCTCAGTAATCTCTGCTGTAATTTTGACACCAAATAGGTTATTTGGAAAGTGTGATTTTGGAAACAAGCCCACATGTTAGTTGTCTGCCAATGATTAACGTAGTGTATCTTCATCTGCAATAATAACACAGATAGAAAAAAAGTGACATAAATAGGTATATCCTTATATTATTTGAGACCAGAGATGTTATTTTTATCATTGCAGACATGTATAAAACTTCTGAGATCCGCAAAGGATAAAATGCCAAAAGATACGCTATGGTTTGACGTCGCTACGAGGCTGCACATTTCCCCTTTAGGAAGTCGCAATTGGCCCCACCCTGGCAAGGCTGAATCGGCTTCGGAAGCCTCCCCACAAGCTGGCAAGTGAGTAACATCCAATCTTACAAGCTCTGACCAAATTCCCGTGCCCGTGACAATATCATATGCCACTGGATATATATGCTTCGAGGTTTACTTACCATTCTTTCTTTTTCCAAAACTCCGGCCATCCAAAGCCGCATCTGTGAAAATACATCAGAGTAATCTCTCGAGGGAAGTAGAGTGTAGATGAAAGAAGCAAGTACATGTACAGTATATAAAGATCTCAAACTCAAGGTAACACCCTAGCCAAGCTATTCGTATGTTGTAGCCTTCATTCTCACAGCTCCATTCAATACTCTTGTCCCATAAGAATCCCATTCCGAAGCGCATTCGTCCAGCTGTCCAATGCGTCGAACTGAGTGCTCGCCGCCTCCACACTTTGTCATATAACAAGCCAATATATCTCATCAACCTTCTCAGAGAAGGATTCTTCGCAGAACCTTGCCTCAAGGAGTACATTTGAACGATATACTTCATACTATTCTCCTCCGATCCCCTTCTTCCCCTAGCTATTTCCCCCATGGCGTCAGACATTTGTGATAGACTTTGACAGGCCATACCATACCAGTGCGTCATAGTTTACTCAGCACAAATCAAGCACCTTATTCTCTGACGAATGTATGGCCCGTTGTCATCTCATAATGGTATAGCATCACATTTCGGAGTTAATGTCCCTTGGCCGGTGTAGCAGTGGCGAAAGCTGTAATAGTAGATGTTATAGTTGTGGTATAGGTTGAGGTGTCATGATGCCTTGAGGCGATAGCAGTAGCAACCAAGGCGAGCACAACGGCTTGAACACGCATCCTGACGGTTGGAAGTGGAGAGTACAAGGGCTGCTCCAAAAAGGGGGGGGGGGATAGAGTTAAAATATGTCCTACTACCGATGACCAATGTGAAAGATTTTTGATGGATATTGGCAACAGAAATGTATACCATCAATCATTATTCTGTCTATGCGATGTTCTGGTATTTATATTAGTCAATATTCTCTCTGTCTATATACGTGTGTGGCACAATATCTGTTTCGAACGGCCACCGTAATCAAGCACTCTCGCCCTGAAACATGCTTACTTGCAAAGATCCTTTGACCTCAGTCAATCGGCTCGGGGGCCCGCAGTGGTCACTAGCTTACGCATGAGGAGTCACAAGAGCTTAAGGTGATTGTGAAATCGGAAGGAATCGTTATCTTGGATGGCCTGTGTAGTAGTTCGAAACACATCGACCCAAAAATGAGAGCAACGGCGCAGCAGGCTTGGTCGATCCTTACTCTGCTGGTCTCCAAACAGGCTGAGCCGTGGGCGCGCGACCTTCCCCATCTCCTGGGACCCTATCTCAGCCTCTTCGCCGGTGTATATCGAACGTGTGGCTGCTTACTTCGAAAAAAAGCACGAAATCTCGATAATATACAGGCGGTGCTGCCATGGACAATATGAATGACGATGAATAAAGCATCGTAACAACATATATTTTTAAGCACAGACGAGCTTATTCTATGTAACATCCCTCCGTAATTATATCCAATTAGGTATGAGCCAGTATCAACGTCAAAGGCTCATGCATGTCAAAACGATAGGACGCAACTTGAGCACTCGTAAGTCGACCCTGTGGGTTTACATTCAGCAGTCCTTCTTTCCTAACAACCAACCCCTCCTCAAAAATAGTAGAAATTGATACTCAATTGTCTCTCTTATACTATACCCTCTGGTGATAAAGTTCTAGATAGCCTGCGTCGAGAATTGCCAGAGTGCTCTGATGTGTGGCTAAAGACCCCCAACCTTTCCTGAGGCGGATTCCCCAGAATATTGTCCATGTTGGGCTTGTTGCTTCTCTCCACAGCTGAAACTGCATCTTTAGCTGATATCCCACTCTTATCATAGCTCTTCTTAAGCATTATTACCAAAGGCCCAAACGTAACTCAAAGGTTTACGAGCTCTGCGACAAATTCCGGGCATGTTAGCGCTGAGAATAAAAGATGGAATCTTATATAAGGCAGTCCAGGAGCCTTTTATAATAGGTAACTGTCCGGATAGTACATACTCAAGCCAAGGAGAATCTGCCACCAAGTCCAATTTACTGCATCTCCGCTTTGGGAAAAGTCCTGGCTGGGCACGGCAAAGAAAGCAGTAGCGAATGATAAGGGTGTCTTTTGCAGGGTCAGCTCATCATTCATGATTCCAACCTCAAGTACTCGTAGGAGGGATGAAGGTGTTTGCTCACATAGATGACGGTGACCGTAGTAAGTACGAATAGAAGCTGCTCTTGTCTTTCACTCTCCTTCTTTCTCTTATCGGCTTCATCAACTAGTCTTCACGTATCTACAGCTTCGTAGAGGTTTGATCGTTTTTGTTTGAGGTTCAAAAGAGGGTTTAACTGTCGTCCAAGTCAGCTCACAGCAAGGATAATCGAAATATAGGAGGTCTAACTAACCGATGCTTCCACATCTTCTGCTTCCTTGATAAGTCTTTGAACTTTGTCACGTGAATAAGCCAGCTCTTGCAGTGTCCCTATCCCACTTGTGGAGGTAAATGTAAGACTTTCATAATACTTGTTCAGAACATGTGACTGATCTTCCAAGACACGGTCAATCATTTTGAGCTCATCTCTATTGTCCTTGATCTCCCAAAGATATTTTACTTCGTCACTGATATTGGAAACTTCATTCCTTGCAGCCTCACGAAGCCTGCGTCTCGCCTCTGTTCCGGGGTCAGAAATGGCTGCTTCAGTAGTTCTGTTGTTGAGAGATTGTCCTGCTAGAGTATGTGTTCTCGTTTCCTGCTCTTGAGAAATGAGAGCTTTGAATCTCGCATACTTCGCATTCTGATAACTGGACTGTAGCATAAGTAAGCAACTGGGGAGGTAGGTGATATCTGATCCAGTTCCTCATTCATCATTAATGCAGAATCTGAATGACCCAGATTGACTTACAATAGTTGCAATGCTCTGCTCGAAGATATCGAAACAGTTATCATCTAGGCATGCATTGCTGGGCAGGTCGATATACCGAGCGCATAGGTTCAAAAGCCTATTTATCATTGAATCTGTGGTGGTGGGTGAGAATCTGGCCAGGGATCTAAGGATGTAAGTCATCAAATCATCATCCTGAACTTGAGACCATCGATCTGGGAATGAAGTGAGAATCGTGTCTCCAATAACAGTTAGCTCTTGTACGCAGCCACATTGTTGAGAGAAAGAAAGAAAGACAACCCAGGGTAGTAATATGACTTACGCTCATCCAGCTTCCAGAGCCACATTTGATTCACCATAAGTAATTTCGCTTTCCTATTCTTTCCTGGTTGACCAGCTACCGAGGCCGGGTTCTTCCTTGTGCTCGTTTCAGTCGTCCCCAGGTGCATCATATTAGATGATGAATTATCCTTAGAGGGGTTACTATTATACCCAAATTGCGAGCGACTCTTCGTATACCGAAAGACAACCTGATTCTTGATATCTGATATCAGTAGAATCACTCAAGGACATATAGTAAGACTGGTCCAGGGTGCGGGTTAGGTGCAAGTCTTCGACGTCTTCGCCACCATGTCGATAAACCTCCTCCAGCTTTTGCTTCATTTTGAAAGGCCCCTTTTCTTCAACATCTTTTGTGGGTTCAAGATATTCCTCTATCTCCATGTCAAAGAATGGCATCTGGAGAACAGATAATTAGTATTGACAGCAGATTTGGTCCGTAACACAATGCGCTTACCATAACTGAATGAGTTCTGGACGAAGAGTTTGGCATTATGCTTATAATCGGCCTTCGATAACGAGCATAGGGTGCAGAGCCCCTCAACTCGTAGTAATAGTCGTCGATGAAGTTCTCAAGTTCCATCGGGTGAGACTCCAAATTGAGAAACTTATGCAGAGCCCGTATGGTATGCTAGAGTCAGATGCGAGATGTTAAGCGCATTTTCACCTGAAAAAGGGGCTAGGCCCAGCAAGAATTTGGAAGAGAGAAGTCTGACCTTGACCCATAATCTCTGATAGTTTTCCAGTGTCAGTGGGCACAAACGAAAACATCTGGATGGTAGTATAACTCACATTGTTCGCTGGAAGATGTATCTATCTCCAATACCCTGATACCAGGCCTGCCGTTCTTTCTTTGCATTCACCCGCCGCCCAGTCGTCAAGAGCCTTTATCTGGCCATATGCAGACATCGAGCGGTCGTATATAAGGTCATTGACCGGTAACATCTTATACCTGAAAGCCCAGGGAGTGTGGCATTGGATTCGGGCTTTGAAATAGCCACAGACCTGTGTCTTCTGGGCATCGAGTTTCGGGGGTAACGGATGCCACTTTGGCCGCAAAGTACTCCTTTCAACTGGCGGGGGACTCTCTAACCAATGCAATATTTCTTACAGTTTCATCTTAGCATCATCCCCAAGTCCCTCTTTTTGTAACCCAGACAAGACGAGTGTCTGTACTTTTCTCCCGTCCCATCTCTTGAGATGTGGAATCAGTCCACATCGAAGGAGAGCCTGAACCACCTGGATATGGTCATCTGCGAGGTTCCGTAGCGAGTCTCTTCCTTCCAACTTGGAAGAGAAATATTGATAGTCCTGACCTCTCTGTCCACAGCACCATGCAAGGCCGTGTCTCCACCAGGTCCAACTTTTGCATCGACCACTGCTCCATAGCTGATCAACAGCTTGACTATTTGGTCTCTTCCAAAGCGAGCGGACTCTTAAAGGGCAGTGAAACCAAATCCACCTTTGCTATCGACCTCAACACCCTCATCAAGAAGGCGTGTTACTTCTGATTCATCTCCTCTAGCCGCTTTGAGAGGCAGTATCGTGTCGGCTTGGCATCCAAACTCAGGCGAAGCACCTTTTTCAATAAGCAGCTCTGCAATCTCGATATGCTCGAAGTTGCGCAATAGCTACGCTGAGGATTTTGTTTCCGAAGTTGTCAGTTTGTTTGGTTTTTGCACCTCTGATGAGCAGAGAGTTGACTATTTCTCGATGGCCGCAATCAACTGCTGTGTAAAGCGCTGTTTCTCCTCTGTTGCTCCGAATTTCCAGATTTACATGATGACTAGGGTCAAGAAGATGATTGAGAGTGCCGAGGTGACCTTTCTTTGCGGCAATACCCTTATGGACGGCGGTCTCATTCTTAGCGTTCTGAAGATTGACGTGATATGTGCCCGAATCCTTCAGGAGCTGAACCACCCTTTCGAAATCACCTAAATCTGTGGTACGGAAAATGTCATCTCCTATTAGGTGCCTGAACATTCATCAGTATTGTGAATTATATTTCGGCCAGACGAGGGTATGAACACAGGGGATGATCAATTACGTACTGATTCCGTTGTGCAGACCGTGGACTAAGGCCTGTTGTTAGAGTGTTCCGTCATTTAGGACGCTACCTACTTACAACGTATTATGCTTGAATTTATACTTCAATATCATGGAGATGTCCGAAGAAGCTGGGTCGTCTTCCCCTTGGCGATCTCTTTCTCGCCATATATGTGGAGGCCTGATGGCGAGCAGAGTCTGCTTGACCTTGTATAAGAACTCCATCTTACCGGCTTCAAATGAGCTGAAAACGTCTGCGATTGAAAAATCACTATTGTGTTGCTCGAAACTGTGGTATTCCCTCAGTAAAGACTGCAAATACGAGAGCTGCCGTCTGATCGATGTATGTTGTTCACGCTGATTTGGGTTATAAACCACTTCCACCCAAGTTTGCGACCTAGGAAGCTATAGACCAGCCCTTCCCAACCGGCTGCCGAGCAACCGGGGGAAGTCGAACCGTAGTCTTCCTGAAGTTCAGCTGGCCCGTAATCTGCAAGCCTGATGCATGAATGCAAAGCCAGGCACCTTGATAGATACCTTGCTCGGTCAAACAAAGGATATTGCTCGCACAGGAGCGGGTACCTACAGCGATCGTGGAGCCTAAGCAGACACGTTGAATGTTAGGAGCCACCTACAGCCTCCATATGAGGCACAAGGCTCGGAATCGGACATCATATACAATTCACAACCAGCCAGAAGTATTCATTATGATATTGGCATACAGTCAGTCGCTGTTAATTGTGCAGTGCCATTCGTGTTCTACTTGCTGAAGTCGTAGATAACCCTTATACGCACCTGGGCAGTTCCGGACCGAATTGGGTCTCAGCCCATCTTCGTCCCCCGAGCCCACCAAGTAGGAGTCCACATCTCTAGTGTACCCACGAGGCCTTCAACATAACTTAGTACAAGGTAGACACCAAGCCGTCGTATACCCGTCTCGCCTGATCGATGTCCTGGGGTGATCATTGCCGGCTAACTCATCGACCTTGGCCCACACCAGCCCCTCCCCCTCTGTCCTTCAATGCTTACCAATGAATGCCATGATGCCTCCACCCCTTCGTAAAACAAACGAGGGCTTCCAATGCAGATAAATGCTAGCTACAAGACATAGGAAGGCCCAATACCAGCAATACCACCCTCAGAAACAAGCCAACCAGGACTGTTCCACCGGAGGCTCACATGCGCGCCAGCAACAAACAACCGAATCTTGAGATCCGCCCCTTTTTTTTCTTTTGCCTCCAGATTTTTGGTTGCACGTCTTTACTTGGTCAGGGAAGTGCCATGCAAGAAAAGGGAAGAAGGTATGAAATCGAAACAATAAACAATAAATCCATAAGAAATACAATGGAATTCGTACGAAGGCAAGCACAGGAATCCTTTCGGTGCAATCAGCTATTTCTCGCCCAACCACACATCGGTCTCCAGCTTGCTGAGATCGACGACGGAAGGGGACATGGCAATGTGAGAGGCTGAGAACGGCTTATCCACCCTCTCATTCGAAGGTGACTCGCTCAGCCCAGAAAGGTCCACTGCAGGTGTGCTCCTCCTCAGCCTGAGCTTTGTCGGTGTCCGCTTTGGAGGACCAGCACTCGGCCTCGACCTCGGCTCAGGCTTCTGCGCAGAAGCCTCATCCGCAGTTGAGTTCTTGCTTGGAGACGAACTCGCAGATGCAGACATGGATGTGGTCTTCGGCGGGCTAGGGCTCTGTCTGAGCTTCAGCTTCGATCGTGTCCGCTTGGGAGGACTCGGCTCGAGCTCTGTCTGCTGCATCGGTGTCGAGCCAGAGCTTGCCTTCGCATCCTTGATGGGAGACGGCCGAGCTGATGCCGACGCCGTAGAGTTTGAGCGAGACGGTGGTGGCGTGGGTGCCACAGGTGGGCTTGCACTCTTTTCAGAAGACAACCGAGCAAAGGTAGGTACATCAGACAGCCTAGATCTCGACCCAGCCCGTTTCACGGTGGCCGTGTCAGTTCTCTTCGACGATGATGACCTTTGCCCCTCGGCAGTCTTCGGCCTCGGTTTATGCTCTTCTTTCATCTTGACGGGTGTAAGATGCGACGACACAACACGCCGTACATGGTGGCCTTGCGGTGGCCGTCGACTTGCATCAAGCTGGGCCTTCAAGCTTAGACTCGTCATGTTGATGCTGCTCTGGGCTGGACTGCTCTTCACATAGCTCTGCCCTTCATCGCCTCTAACCGGCGACGACTGGGTGTGCTGCCTCTCTTTGTCCTTCCCCTTCTTGCCACTCTTGTGACTTCGACTCTCAGGCACAGGCGAAGACGTGGCTGACTGGCTCTGGCTTTGACTCGGCTGTCCTGGTTCTTGATCCTCCTGGCCACCCTAAGGCCACTTGCCGGAATCGTCGCCTTTAGCAAAGCCATTCGCCAAGCCACTCGTCGAGCCATTTACATATCGAAGCTCGCTACTCGGAACACGACTGCCCCGTCTCTTGAAGCCCCCAGGCCGCTCTCTATCTATCGCAGGTGATGATGGTGGGTGAAGCAATCCGCCCGAACTCCCCGATCCGCCCGAACCGGCCGACGCATCGCTGCCACCACTCCCACTCCTCGACCCAACAACATACGAGCCTCTCCGCCCGTTGGAGGTCGAGTTCTCTTTATTGGAGAGGGAACTCTCACTGCGCCCATGGTGCAAAATATGTCCACCGCTAGTACTTGGGCGAGAGTAGGAAATCGACCCCCTGGGCAATCTAGTCCTCCCGGCCGCATTAAGATCACCGGATGCTCGTCTCGGTACTGAAATCACAGGGCTGAGCAGTCCAGCTTCGCCGCCTCTACTCCGTGGCCGTGCGAACATAGCATCTTGCTCATGCACCAATGACGTTTGACTGCGTCTGGGAGTATGCGCAACCTGGTGCACAACACTCGCACTCTCCGTATGCCTCAGCTGTGGTGCCCGCGGAGGCGTCATTGGCGGAGCGCCGGGGGCTGTTGTTGCATGCTTCAGTGGCGGTGGAGTGTTGTAGTTCGTCATCATTCGACCGCCACCACTTCGCGACCGTCCACTGCCACCGTTATTGGACCCCGCACCCATGGGCTTCGCTTCGGAGTAACCGCTCTCGATATGTGATTTGACAATCTCCAGGGCAAGGTTCCTGACAAGCAGGGCCTGATCCTTCTCAAGCATCTGTATGCTATCGAAGAGCGTCTGTAGCTGCGCCCCACCACCGACCGAGGATATGCCCATGTCGACATCACAGCTGTCAAATATAGTGCGGACTAGACGGAGAAGGTTAAGTCGCACGGCGGGCTTCTTGTGTCCCAGCTTTGTGGCGATGCCCCTGTACATCTCAGGCTTGGCTAGCGAGGCGGCCAGGGTGGGACTCAGGCGGATGACCTTCAGTAAAGGCTCAAGGAGAGTGGCATCGAATGCCGCGAAGGCGTTGCTCTTCATGTTATCGAAGCAAGCCACAATGGCGCAAGGGAAGTTGCCACTGAGAAGGTGGCTCTCCACTTTGGCCGTCTCTTCTTGGAGCCAAACGAAGATGGCATCGAGCGCCGTGGTCTGCCAGTACTGGTCCGCGAGCAATGACACGTAGAAGTCTAGTCCTTTGTTCTGCCAGAGATACCGACGGCCCTTGCTGCCCGAGTGAGCCATATCGCAGAGAATGGGCAGAGCAAACTCCTTCGGTGGACGGTCGATCTTCATGATCTTCAAAAGAAGTGGGATGATACCGTGGACTGCCGCATACTCCTGCCGTTCTTTGCTGAGCCGGCAGAGGTTGAACATAGTGTTCAACACCTGGTTCGAAATCTCCCTGAAATGCTTTGCATTCTTCTTCAGGCTGTGTCCGAGGAGGTCAATCAGGTAGTCAATGGCATCTGCTGAGTGGAGAACCTCGACAGTTGTTGGAAGCATGGACAGGTTCTTTATGAACTTGAGCATGGTGATTTGGTGCGTGGGCGTCATGGTTTCAAGGTCCTTTAGTACGGCTGTCGAGGCAAACAGCGTTAGTAAGAACGCATCGCGTGAATGAAGTTGGGAGAGAACGTACTCTTAAGAACCGCACGATCGGCAATTAACTCCTTAACCTCCAAGTCCGCCTGCGAAAACATATGGAACAGGTTCACGATCCTCCCCTCCACAAACTCAGACAGATCGTCCTTTTCATCCGTATCCAACACCCTATGAAGGATTTCAGCAAGCGGGTCAAGCACCTTCGCCTTGGAAAACAATCGGCAAAAGTCGTTCCTTGGGGTGGGTCCCTGGAGCTCGAAGACGCGCCAAATGCCGTTGACGCCAATAAGGACCAAGTCTCTAGACGAGTCGTAGTCCTCGTCCAAAAACCCGGCAAGGACCGAGATACCACCACAGCTGACGAACATTTGCAGGGTGAGAGTCGATGTCTCGTACATCTGTTGGACGAAGTCTGCGGCTTCAAGACGGATCTCGTTCGAAAACTGTCGAGCGGCAAACTTTGTGATAACGGGGATGCCGCCTACGAAGCAGAGGTTCTCCTGTAGCTCTCTGTCGCGGTATATGATCTGGAGCAATTAGTAGTCCGTTTGAACCGGTGAGGCGAAGGACAGCCAGACTCACCCTGTTCACAACCCTGAGAAGCAGGAAGATCATATCCTGGCGGCCCTTCGCTGTACTAATAGTGTCAGGCGGAAGGGTAAGCAACTCTAGTATCGGCAACAAGCCGTGGGCACCAACAATCAAGCCCTTGACATCATCGTTATCATAGAGCAGTTGAAGCAGCTCGGCGGCCACATCAGAGATGCGCTCCTCGCCTGTGATCTCAGTCCCCACCTTGAGCAATTGCACGAGCTCCTCGACTCTCTCCGCCAGCCGAGCATGAATATCCCTCGCAATGTTTGCCTCAAGGTCCATATCGTTATACTCAGGGTCTATCATGGCAAAGGGATCATCTTCATCCTCATCATCACCGAGCCAGGAGTTATTGGATAGTTTAGACAACAGCATGATGCCGCCTGCACCATCCTCAGACCCTCGGTCGCTCTCTTCCTTCTCGGCTAGGGTATCGTTAGGGCCAAGAATGTCGGAGAAATCCTCATCGTCCTCCCCCTCTGCAAATTTCTGAATCTCGATTTGTGACCTTATCCTCCTCACTGGTTGCTGGTCATTGGGCGCAGAAAGGCGAGAAGGGACAGGTTGGCGACGAAGACTGCTGTCACTCCCAAGTGGCGAAGGCATCTGTACAAGGTTGAGATTGCTCGGCGCAGATTCCTGGCTCTTGAGTTCTGGCGGGGGCATCAATTGGGAAGAGTCCTGAAGGCGTTTTAAAGTATAAGTACGTGTTGTAACGGCGCGTAAATTAGACTCAGATGGTGATGTCAGGACATGGCGGGGGTTGGGTTGGGTGTAGTTACTTGTGTGCCGGCTTACCTTTTTGAGACGATTGGCTCTCGGACTGAATAAAGTGTCACTCTCAGGAAAGAGGTCTGAAAAGTCCTCCGTTGACTGCTCGCGGTAGATGGTTTCTGGACGCATGGGTAGCTCAAACCTGCCGTTGCCGAATGAGGGCTTGGTGGGTGTTTTTGGGAGGGGCACATTCGAGATCAATATTTGTTTGCTCCTGCTCCTTCGATGACCATGTTGTTGTGCTTTTGATGATGACTCAGTAGATTTGCTTGATCTCCTTGGAGTAGGGCGAATGGTCTGTTCCTGTGGATCTTGTTCCATAAACTGTCGAGGGCCCTGTAGATCTCCTTCGAAGTTGTCATCCCAGTTATCTCTGGTGGTCTCATCGATAGATGCGAACTGCTTTAGCCTATCGGCGGAAAGCATGCCACCAAAATTGTCCTGGGGCTTCAGGTGGGGCAGGTGGAGTGCACTCGGGGATATGGCTGTTGCAAAGTCGTTATCCCAGTTATCATCATCAGCAACCTCAGGCGACCGGAATGCCTCGGCATTTGGTTTGGGCTTTGTGATGCTCAGCCGTCGCTTTGCAGGTGCTGCAAGATTTGAACGGTGCGGATCTGCCACAGCAGCAGTATTGAACCTTGTCGCAGGCTGGCCATAAGCATGAGCATGAGCGTTGTTGTCGGAGCCCGAGGAGACCCTCATGGAGGTTTCCGAGGACTTCAAGGCCTTGTTCCACTGTTTAACTTCCTCGACTGCCTGGTTGAAGTTTGCAGGTTTTTTGGACACTGGGGCGTCACTTCTGCGACATGTGGAAATCCACGGATGTTTTAGCAGTTTCCTTGCGGATACACGAAGATTTGGATCCTTCTGAAAGCATTGCATAAGAAAATCTCGTGCAGCCTGTCAAGATAACATGGTCAGTAAGACGTCTACAAGCTTATTCACAACAAGACATTGGTGAAAACAGACCCCTGAAACACCTTCCGGTAAGGGGGGGTGGTCATCGTTGACAATCGCAAATAGAGCAGGCATTGCCGCGAGGTTGTGATACGGTGGTCTGCCCTGGAGCAGTTCAATAACCGTACAGCCCACGCTCCAGATATCCGAAGCCGAAGTCGCACCAGAAAGTTGTATGATCTCAGGAGCCATCCAGTACGGCGTGCCAACGACCTGCGCTTCCTTATCCGGCCCAGCGAGGGTGCTGGTCGAGACGCCGAAATCCGCGAGCTTGACCGTACCATCCTTCGTCGTCAGGATGTTTGCGCCCTTGATATCTCTGTGTATAACACCTTGGTCGTGGAGGTATTGGAGGCCTTGGAGGACTTGTGTCATATAGACTCCGACGAGGTTCTCGGGAAATTTGCCGTATGCCTTGCAGATGGAGTGTAGGGAGCCATTCTCGCAGTACCTGCCCAGCAGTCAGTTTCTATCCATATCCCTCTCTCTCTCTCTTTCTCTATCCCGGCTCTTGTTTGGTATAATGTGTGCCATACTCGAGGATGATGTTCAGACAGTCCTGGGACTTGACGAAGCCGATGTACTTAACGATATTGTCGTGGTGGAGGTTCTTGAGGAGATCGATTTCGGCCTATCATTCCCTCATCAGCAATGGCCCATGCTTTTGATATCCCGGGTGATCTTCTCCCAATCCATGTACGTATGTGTGTGTGTGTGTGTATTGTGCCAGGGTGTTCGGGTAGTTGTTGACGGACCTCGATCATGCGCAGCTCGCTCTTGGGCAGATTGGCGATCTTGATCTGCTTGACAGCGACTGCCTCGCCGGTGCCCCAATTGAAACCCTTGTATACGGAACCGAATGCGCCTTTGCCGATGCAATCGCCAAGTCTCTGTAAGTCGCAATCCCATATGTTAGTGAACTCCCATGCGACTCCGGTAGTATGGGGATGGGACTTAGCCAACGGGAATTGTTGTCCAGACTTTTCAACGTACATAATCTTTCAGGCCGGGGTCCTGCAAGGCCCTCTCCCTCGCATTGCCACCGCTGGCATGGACGACAGCCCTATCGCCCCCAAGTTCTCTCCTGGGGGTCCTCGCCGCCACGGGGGTCCTGCCTCCTGCACCACCACCGACTCCACCTCCTCCGGCGGCATGGTACGCCCGCTCAGCGTTGGAGCTGCCTGTCCGCATGGCGACCTTCCAGAATTCCTGTTTTGTACCCTGGTCCCTCTCGTTGGGGGAGAGAGAGGAGGGGAGGTCTCGACACGAGAAAAAAAGAGGTTCTGGTCGGCACTGCCTTTACGTCGGGGCAGCTCCTTCCGACGGGCCGTGTTGGCCTCGGATTGGTCTCGGATTGGGCGACCTGGCCTAGGCTTAGCCCTTTTCTCCCTTCTCCCCTTCTCGCAGATCCGGAATACAGGTTCCAGTGTCGTTTCCGACCCGACTGTGGGCTGGTTTGGCTTGTGCTACTCCCTCGGAAAGCTTGTTTGTTTGGCTGTTTTGGGTTCCTAGTCCTGGGAGATTCGCTGTGGGGCGTGGAGGGTATGATCTCAGAGCGGGGCACACGAGGTGTGCTTGGGTTCAAGTGTTGCGGATCCGTGGGGCGGGGCGTTGGCGCCTGGGTAGGGGAAGGAAGGGAAGAGGGAGGGAGGAAAACAATACTATTGTTGTATTGTAATTCAAGGTTGTGTTGTGTTGTGTTTTTTGTTTTTGTTTTGTTTTTCAGTTGCGGTTGGCAAGGTCGCAAAGGGAGGGAGGGAGTTGAGAGAAGATGCAGATGCAGATGCAGCTGCAGCTGCAGCGGATGAGTAAAGAAGGACAAGAAGGACGTTAAACTACAACGGCAGCATTAGCAATGTCAGCAAGATTGGAGCTGCATTCCGAGATGTTTGTGAGTGTGTGTGTGTGTGTGTGTCAGTAAAATTAAAAGACGGCGTTACTTCTTCAGCCGCTGATTGAATGGTTTTGCCATCTCAGGGTGATTGATGGAAGGAGATCAGTGAGCTGTGCTGCTGTGTTGGCGTGCGTCTCAGAATTGGGTGATAAGGTTTAGCTCATGTAACCATGCAGCTAAGATACAGTACAGTACTACTTAAAGTACGTACATACATGCGTGTGTAGGAGTTCATCATACCTAGGTACATACACCTGCATATATAGTGGTATGGCCAGTGGTATGGCCAGTTTGTACAATCAATAATACTAATGGCCTGACCACTGCCTAACCTACCAGCCTGCCAGCCTGCCTACTAAGTAACCTGCCTAGTTAATATACCTAGAAGGATATTCACCTATGCACAAGATCACGGGCATGCTTACCATACAAACCTTGGAACCAACAGATACAGTGTATATCAGGTAGTCACAGTTTTTACCCAATCAACAGGTCAACAGTGCCCAGATACACTTATTGCTTCAGCCGCAACACGGTATCCACTTCACTATCGGCCAACTCCCCCAGCCCAGCTACCATACATACACTCTAAAATTACCCAGACTGCCAGACTACCTAGCTATATCCTCTCTATATCCTAGATCCTTGGAGAGGCTTGCCTAGCCCCCAGCAGCCTGGCAGCAGATGAAAGGCCTTCCAGAGGTAGATCCGGGATCCCCGAAAAGCCCAAGTTGACATCCAAATATCCCCGACTATATTAGTAGTATTTACCTACCTAGGTGCCTAGGTATGTCAGTATGTTTATTACATTTTCCTTATTTGGATGATAAGCTGCTCAAGTTTCCACACTATTATTGAGCTCACGGCTCCAGCATAAATAGTCCTTGAAGTTCCTTGCGTAACCCCCATTGTCTCGGAACACGCTCCCGAAGAATAATAATAACCTCGTCTGTGCAGGGCTGCCAGGTGGGTATGGACCGGACCACCTGGGTTTTAGAATCTTCGATTCGTGTAAACCCGTTTCGTTTGTTGGTGCAGAACGCACTCTTATGGCGAGATACTATGGCATAGCATTTCAAGTACGGTACTCCAACAAGCAATAAGAGCCCCTTTTCAACCGAGCAGAGCATTCTTTGGCAACTTTGTTCGCATAATCCGTACTAGCAGACAAAACTCATGTAGCCCCACCAAGTTCCAATTCAGCCCCACCATGCCATGACTTCGTTTAGGCGTGGGAGTGCACTGATAGCCATCAGTCCTTAAAGACCAAGCCCTCTCCCTCGACCCTCATCGCGATTGGTGCCATCAGCCACCCAAAGTCCGACTGAGCCCAGCTTCAGCCCACCATTCGTCCGGGATATCCTGCCGCCTGGCAAGGTTCCTCACAATTCGCTGCATACTCTCAACACCTCCAATCACCTCAAGGTCATTATCATCGTCATTAACGTCATTATCGCGCCCCGTAAGATCCGCTGTCAACTGTCCGAACCGCCTAAGCGTATTGTCTCTTGCCTCCTCGCCCTCGTCGCCCTCCGTCTCTGAGTTGTCGCCACCAGACTCGCACACTTCCGCAAACCCAATCTCACGGAGCGAGTAGCCCGCGTCGGGAGCATCGGCCAGAGACGTCCGGGAGGAATTGGCGCTGTTTGCAAAGGCAGTGCCTTGCGATGTGTCCGTCGCTGATGCGGGAGCAGGGGTCGATGCGAATGAGGTGCCCACACTGGGTGGCTGTGGATCTGGAGTAATGGAGCTGAGCAGAGTTTCCCAACCCACCTCGCCCTCGGGGCTGAGACTCCTGTCACGGTCGCCTAGTCCGTCAAGGCGAGACGGTTGTGTGGTAGCATCGCCAGCGAGGGCAGGTGCTCTTGCAAGGGCCTCGTGAAGATCGCGTTGGGCCCCGCGAGCCTCACGCATGGCGGCGTATTCCTGAGCTCTCAGCGAGCGTCTCATCGAGAGGAGACGTTGTTCGTTCTGGCGGCGCAGCAGGTCCGCTGGGATCCCCACTCTAACATCTCTGTCGCTGCTCGGCCGTGTTGTGGACTCACGAACCAGTGTTGCTGGTGGCTATAATGTCGGGGTTAGCGTGGATGCAAAACTCGAGACAGCAGTCGCAACGCCGGGTATCGGGGGTGGGACGTCAGAATACGCGAGCTTGCTTCTCAGCGGAATATAGGCGGTGGGAGGTCATGTGAACATCGGCGCTGTACGGAAATTGCTTACTTGACTGGGCGGATAGGTCCCCTCTAGTGACGGTTGCGTCTCATGAAGAGAGCTAGTTGACCGTTCTCGACCTTCGCCCTCGGGTGGGGCCGCCGAGTCCTGGGTCCCTCGGGAACTGGTGCCTGCATACAGCCTCGCCATGTGCTCACCAAAGTACCGCACTACTTCCTGGCTCATGGGTCCATTGCGGGTTATAACCTCACGCAAGATAGGTTCGCGTGGGCTGGGGCCGTCTTGAGTGGTGTTGCGGGATAAGAAATAGGGGCCAGACACGAATGGCTGCTGTGTCGCAGGTTGTGAAGTCGCGTCAGCCTCGCCGGGCTCAATGTTATCCCATGGCGTCCATGATGACTCGGCTGTAGGTGGTGAGATCACGCGAGCGCGCGCGCGGGGACCCAGGCCGACCCGACGTGCATAGTATTGTACACTGGCCGAGGCCGGACGGGAACTGGAGTCGTTGGCATTGCGAGGGGTGCGGCGAATGGTGGAACGTGCCCGCGTGGGAGGATCTTTGGGGAGTTTGGGCTTGAGGTCGGACTCGACTGGTGCACGGTACAGACTGTGGTTGCAATGGCGTGTCAGCAGAGTTGCGAAAGTGGTGCGAATGCGTGCGGAGCAATATTATCCATCAGCGAAGCAACGTGGCCGCCTTTATGATTCGGTTTGATAGGCTTCTTAATGGCGAAGAGTGTGTTGCTGCTGTCGCAAAATCATCACCAACGCGCACTAGGCGCGGTGTTGTGAATGAATCGGTTCGCATGGTGTGATTGCAAAAAAACTATAAAAAAAAGGCTGAAACTGAACAGTACTCACGGCAAACCCATGATCACGGTAACGACTCTTCCTAGAATTCGGTCGGCTCCGACTAAGTGAGGTCAAGAAAGGAAGTGGGCAAAAATCAAGGCGAACAAATGTCAAAACACGCAAAGAAGGACGATCGTTGCCTGTGCACGGAAGAGCAACGCGAGGCAGGATGACGATTCGTCTTCCAATAACAATGCGCGCGATAATTATTATTTGCGCGATCGAAAATAAAAAGGAAAATGAGCGGCGAGATGGACCTCTTGTTGATGAGGGTCGAGGTCGAGGGTTGGGTTTGGGTAAAAAGGGTGGTGGGTTGGTCAATGCAATGGGAGATGTCAATGTTAACGACAATAATGTTGCAGAGTGGAAATAGAAAAGAAGGAAGACGATCCAAGTGGTCCAAGGGAACAAGGGGGGGCCGAGATCCATAACATAGCAGGGCGCCATGAGGGGCTGTTATACAGTGGATCAGAGGGTGTTAGTGTGATCATATATTGCACGGGTAAGTCCTATCAGCGCCCGAGCGACTTCTATGTTTTCCCCCAGGTCCTTAACCCTGGAACTTTAATCCTGAACCCTGAACCTTGTTAAAGGGTGGGCTACAGTCATCCACCTCCTCCGGATTTTCCCCAGTGTACGTACGTCGGGGGCGCCTCCTGATTCAAGGGCACCGCTCACCGAGCAGTCTCAACGTCCATTCGAAATAAGGCCGGGTATTTATAAAATTGTGTACATCCTCATGCTACGCATGCGATGCCTGCTCCCGCCAAGTGACGTGACTCATCCGGCTCTCCTTCTCTTGTAAGACGGCATCAACCAAGAACAAATCCCATAGATACACCTTTCACAGTACGGTCACAAAAAGGCACAGTTGGCTTGCCAGCAGGAGAAAGCACGAATCGTGGAACGGATCTTAGGAGGGAACTGAGTAGAACAGCCTGCCTCTCAGGGCCAGCCCTCCCCGATGACCAAGCTTCACCATGATCGAACTCGGCCTCTCACGTATAACCCGCCTCCTCGCCCACACACCCCAGACATGGAACGCCATTCACGTCGCCGGCACCAACGGCAAAGGCTCAACATGTGCCTACCTCTCCGCCATGCTCCATGCCACCGGGAGATCGACAGCCAGGTTCAACTCGCCGCACTTCATCGATCGCTGGGACTGCATCACTATCAACGAGAAGCCCGTCTCCGAGGGCCTCTTTCTGGAGACCGAACGGCTGATCAAGGAGCGGGACAGCCGTGAGAGGATCGGGGCGTCCGAGTTTGAGCTCCTGACGGCGACGGCCTTTGAGATCATGACGCGCGAGAATGTCGAGTTTGGCGTCATTGAGGTCGGGGTGGGCGGCTCACTCGATGCCACTAATGCGCTGAAGCACAAGGCTGTCACGGTTATTACGAAGATAGGGCTGGATCACCAGTTCCTTCTGGGTGATACTATCGAGGAGATAGCCCTCACCAAGGCCGGCATCATGCGCACAGGAATTCCCTGCGTCGTTGACCAGAGCAACACGCCATCCGTCCTGCGTGTCATACAGGAGCACGCGAAATCCGTTGGGGCACAGGTCAGCTTCCCGCCCATACCATCAGACCTCACAAACAGGCTCTCGGCCGAGGGTTTTGAGCCCCATCAGATCCAAAACATTGCCAGCGCCCTCGAAGCATTCCGGCTGGCCTGCCCGAATGAAGACGGCTCCCTGAAGAAGTTGCTCCCGATTATATACCAGACGCAGTTACCAGGTCGGCTACAGAAGCTCCCAATCTCGCCTGGGAGAGATGTCCTCCTCGACGGTGCACACAATGTCCAGTCGGCAGAAGTACTGGCCGGCTACGTCAGCAAGCACCTACGTGGAGACGGAAAGCCAGTAACATGGATCCTCGCGGCCTCTCAGGGCAAGGATGTGAGCGGTATCCTAGAGGTCCTGCTCAAGCCCAAGGATATCGTTACAGCCGTGCAGTTTGGCCCTGTTGAGGGGATGCCGTGGGTCAAACCGCAGGAGCCAAGGCAGATTTTGGATGCTGCAGGCAATTGCGGCGCCGACACTTACGAAAGTGAGGCTAGCGCGGACATAAGCAATGTCCTTAATACGGCCGTAGACAAAAGGGGCCCGGTGGTTGTGGCCGGGAGTCTGTATTTGGTATCTGATATCCTTCGGTGGATGCGAGACCAAAACAGTCCATGAAGGTCCATCTCTCGCTATTTTGGGCCCTGTCACATGATTCAAGCTGATTGGCCACGTCTATCAATTCGCTTTACAAGCGCGAAGAAGCGTCTTCTTTCTCCCTTTCACCAATCTCGATACCGTGCAACAAGCTGCCTCACTTGAGCCATGGAACCACCAAACCACCTCATCATGGTTTGCGGCCATGCTATTTGGGCCGGAGGGCCTAGCAAAGGCGAAGACGAATCTGAATGGATAATCGAGGACTGGAAGAAGGGTGAGACGCCAACCTACACCGCGCATATTAAAGCCGGTGTGAAGGTGTTAAGTGAGGATGATAGGGCGGTGCTAGTTCTCTCAGGGTAAGCCTCCCGAATTTCAATACCTACGCTCTACTGGAACATTTTCTCATGACTCGATTGCCGTTGAATTATTTGAGAGTGATATTGGGACTCCACTTCTTCACCATCAGAATCTCGTGTTGACTTTTAACCAAGCGGCCCAACCGTGTCGTCGACGCCAATCTCCGAAGCCCGCAGCTACGCCAACCTTGCCGCTGCCAATAACTACTGGGATCTCCTCCCACCAGCATCATCATCCGCATCAACAAACACCTCTTCCACACCATCCTCCAACCCAACGCATCCTCTCTCACCCATCCCCTTCCATCCCCGCGTCCTAGTAGAAGAGCGCGCCCTAGACAGCTACCAAAACATCATTTTCTCCATCATCCAGTTCTGGCGATGTACCTCTCACTGGCCCAGTCATCTCACCATCGTTTCCCACGAATTCAAGCGTCGCCGTCTTAGCGAGGTACACTGCACCGCTGTCTCTTTTCCCCTTGAAAAAGTCAAGTTTGTGGGGATCAATCCGCCTGGAGTACCGGAGGTGGTAGACCGGGAGGAGGATGCTGTTGAGGAATGGATTGCTGACCCGCAGGGCATGTCTGAAGGTTTGAGGGAAAAGAGGCAAGGGAGGAATAAATGGGATGTAACGCAGACTTTGTTTTTTGATGAAGAAGAGAGGCTGAAGAGTGGTGTGAAGACGAGGTTGGTGGACGAGGGCAGGGAGGAGGTTCTTTTTGAAGGGGGATTGAGGCCTTGGGGACGAGATTGAGTCCCGCCATCTTTTCGATTTTCTTTCTGCTTCTATTTGCAGTCCGATCTCTCCTATAGATCATAGACGACCGGAGTTAGATCCTAGACGCTGCAGAACTCGCCGCCGCATCAGCACCATTGACAACATCGCAAACAAACCGAACCGCATCAACCACCATGTCCGGAGAGCACTCATGCCCTATCCCAGCATAAATCCTATTGTCCACCACAAGCCCCGAGTCCTTATACCAGCTCTCCGCCGCGTTCGTGAAGAACTTCGTGAAAGGCTCGGAGCACCTCCACGGCACCAGCTTGTCATCACCACCTGTCGTCATCAAAAACTTCTTCCCCTTGACATGCTTATCGAGGATCTTCCTGTATTTGGCCTGCTGTTTTTCCGAAGGAGCGTCAACGACATGACGGGTGCCGAAGACGATACCCTTGGGGTCGAATTGTGCACATTGAGAAACCAGCGCCGGCGGAAAGTCTTTACTGCCAAGGAAATCCGCGCCCTTGGTGTCCTTGTCGTACGTGCTCAACTTGGACAGCCGCGCGCGGTCTTTCATCAAGACTTTCGATTGCACGTATGGATCAGCCTCACGAGGTAATTGGCAATATGGGTATGAAAGAAAAAAAAACTTACATTGGAAGTCCGGACAGCCAATGATGCTCACGCCAGCCGTCACTCGCGGATCGGCGAAGAGGGTCTGCCACGTTGAATGCCCGCCGAGGGACACTCCCAGACATAAGTGCTGGTCAAATTCAGGCTGTGACGGGCAGGATTCGAGGAACAGGTAGCCAGGTAGGGCATCGATGAGATGACGGGTGTCAACTACGGCGCCCGAGATGATGCCGAACATGTCTTGTGCGTGATGCGGATTGCCCTTCTTCCAGGACTGATTGGAGAGGGGGTGAGCCTCACGGGTACCATGATTACGCTGGTCTTATGAAAAGCAATCGTTGTCAGTGCGCCTGTCTCATGGCAGTCTTCATACAGAGTCAAGTGTATTGAAACACGAATCCAAGGTATAGATAAATACGGATGGATGAACGGTGTTTCAAAATTGAGACAACATACCAAAGGCAACAGCAATCAATCCTCTCGTTATCCCATCCACCCTTGTCCTGTTATACTCGCCGACGGCACGTTGAGCGATATGTGCCATCCTCTCCTTGCTCCCCAGGCGGGGGTTGTGGAGCCACAGCACAGAGACATGGGTGAGGTCGGAGGGGAGGTCTTCGAGACCGTAGATGTCACACAAGATGCCGGTGATAGCGATGGTCTTCAGGGACACAGCCGGGGGGTCCGGAAGGCCGGCTAGGGGGTTGGGGGGTTCGTTCTCGGCCATCTTATAAGTGCCACTCGGGTATTATAGAGTAGAAAGAAGATCAATACCCAGGTATGTAACAAAACTGAAGAATAAGGAAGCTGGAGAAAGTTGAAGTTGACTTCTCACCGATGGCACAAAGAATACGTCGAGTTAGGCAGTTCTGCTTGACGAGATGTGAATTTGTAAGAGGTCGAGGTACATGTGCCTGCCTCCAGATCTCGTTGCAACATGAAGTGCTACGGCGGGGAAGACATGCGACCCGGTTCTTGACCCATGTCGTTATTGATGGGCGGGAAAGGCAGGAGGATACCATTGATGCCGATTCCGGCCCGGAAGCGAACCCCACCAATGCCGATCATCACCACCGCGCCTCGGCTCCGTTGCTTCTCCACTGAGAAGCTGCACCGGCTGCCCGGCAACGGCAACTAACTTGGACAAGATGAGGACAGATTAGCCAAACCGAGTGAGGTACTTGAATACCTAGGTATATAGGTCTTGTTCAAATTGTCCGGCCAATGAGATCATTATATACCAACCTGCGGAAAACATAGGGGGGGCCTCCGGTGCCCCAGACGTCACTACGTGTCCCTGTGCCAGGTGACCCAATCTCACCAACTGAAGCACTCAAGTACCCAGGTAAGTACTTGGACTCCCCTCCTTCTCCACCCTTCTCCTCTCTCTTCTATGTATCCGTACTCAACATCATCACGTTACTACGCAACTGAAGTAGACAACCTGTCGTCTGCCTCTCAGCATCTCTGAAGACCTTGGTTTCAAGGTTTACTTTTCCTGTGGCTTGCTTTTCAATTACATGCTCGGACGGTCTTCAACCCCTCCTTGCCCGCGTATCTTGAAGTTGCCGCTCAAGCTCACCCTCAGTGTAGACATGAAGCCAAAGAAGCATACCGAATAGTTGACACGCAATTGCAGGAACACTAGCCTAACAGCCCTTGGCCGAGCACCTTCAGGTGTCATCTGTCGAGTCGCCTTGCCGATGATCCACGTGGATCATCCTACACCAGACCCATTGCTCCTCCCTGAATACGGTTGACTACGCAACCCCCCGAGACTCATTCGGCGACCATGCCGGCGATTGATTCATTTCAGACGTTGCCTCGATCTGGCCAGCTACGTACCAGCGGATATAGGCCCGGCTGTCGGTCCCGTTTCCAACAAGGCGTCTTCGAGACGCCCGGCTAGCTCAATCGGTAGAGCGTGAGACTCTTATGAGCCTCCGGTTCTGATTATCTCAAGGTTGTGGGTTCGACCCCCACGTCGGGCTCAATTCCCGTCAAGTTGACTTTTTTTTTTTTTTTGGGGAGGGGGGGGAGGGTGGTTTGAATTTCTTTTTCTTTCCACTTTCAGGAACTGGAAACCGGTATTGAAGTGGAAACTGGGGATGGGAATCGAGACACTTGAGAGCGTTTATATCATCCTGAAAAATGTCGGCTTTGATGCTGGGACAAGTCTGGCTAAATGCCTACCTAGGTTGGTAACTGTGCCTACCTGACAACAGGTGAACTCCATCAATTGCCTAACTTGGCTCTTTGGACTTAAACCAGATAGATGGCTTGGGGGTTTTTTGTTGCTTCGAAAGTTCATAGAATTTTTGGTGTTACAACCATCTATCCCAAAACCCTGTTCCGTACTTGAAACGTATGTCCGTTGATTAGTGAGCTTGTAGTATTGCAATGCAGCACTCAGCCCATGGCCTCCAGGTGTAAGTTTACTGTGATTCCGTCAACTGTGAGTCCGCCATTCGCTTGGACGCCAGTGACCGTAAACGGCTCAGTCTGTGCTTGGCCCACGCATCCAGTGAACGGAGACAATACTTCATCTCCTGGTCACAAGCTTGCAGAAAGCGACGCTCGATGTCCTCTGCAGCGAGCGTCGAGCCGTCCCTGGCGAGCCGGCGAGCGAAAGTAGACTTAGTTGTAGCCCGTTCAAAATCGATGATGTTGAGTGCGTTGAGGTCGTCATCCTTAACGAGGATATTGCGAGGCTCGGCGTCACCCTGCAAGACACCCAGGCTGTGAATCTTCCCTAGGAGATCTTGGACGTTTGCCCTCAGCTTCTTATGTCGAGCCTCCTCCTTATCGATGTCGGTGTCGGTGTCCATATCCTCAGCAGCCGCGCCCCATTCCCTCACTGATTCGCCAGCCCAGCTAAGCAGTAAACATCCCTGAGAACCCCTATCCAATGAATTGACCTCATCGTCTGACTTCTGATCCACTGAGGCGAGGCAGACGGGAACCCCGTGTCCCTGCAAGGTACGGAGGCCTGCATACACCCTGGACTCATTGCGTAAGCATTTCACTCTCGCGGCATCTTCGAATGGACAGGGAGATGTGGTACACTTGGCAACAAGGACGTAGCCGCCTTCGAGACGCACTTTGAGCACCGCAGACGTTGCACCGTACGCGATGAGCATGGCATGCTGAGTATCATGGGTCAGAGTGGGAGGTTCCTCATCGTCAGGATCACGCCTGTAAGTAGGGAATCGTATATGCCGGATCAGGGCTTGAAGACGCGCAGAGGCAGCTGCGGTAGTCTTGCTGGAGACAGGCGTTACATTCAGGCTGTCGGGATGCTGCTGGTGGACGGTCCAATTGGGACAAGAGAGATCTCCGGAATTGCCATCTGTTTTGAGAGTACCGAGAAAGCGAGTTTTGAGGGAAGCAATACAGCGAGAGGTACAGTATGGCACGTCCTCAATAGGAACCTTTGCCCGTGGTTCGGGTGGGTGAGCTCGTTCCCAGTCCGCCTGTTGCTGCTCGAATTGGCGTTTTTCGGCCTCCCGCTTTTTGGCCAGGGTCCGGGCGGCCTTTAACTTTTCAATTCGCTGCGTTTCGCGTAATCGAAGTTGGGTGAGTTCGCACTGCTGCGCCTCGGAGAGCTCGCTCGCTGCCTCGGAAGGAGGTGTGAGGCGAAGCACATACGGACAGGGAGGCGTCGCCGCAGCTTTTGATTCGCAGGCCGTAAGCGGTGTGGGTGATCTTCTTTGGCGCTTGGCTTCCCTCATAGCAGGCTCATCGGGAGAACATGCTCGCTTGCGAACTCTTCGCTCACTCGCCGGGGTTAAAACGGGGTCTGGCTCTCGAGTCCGATCAGTGGTAGAATCAAAGCTGCTCCCAACATCATCCGACTGTTCCCCTCTGTGACGTGGAGTTGTCCAGATCATTTCGGGTTCTGCGGCACGGGCTGCTGCGACTTCTGATTCCGTACCCTGGGTAAGTTGCCCATCACCGAAGAGGGACAGCAGGGCAAGACAGCTGAGCTGCGCCAAAGGTGTCGTCGCGAGCCACTTCAGCCAGTCTTCTTTCTCTTCGCGAGGTGGCTGCTGGGTAAGCAACGGCAGTAGGGCGTATTCAAGCCTCGTCGCTTCGCCAGGACGGATGCGGACCAGGATGTAGCTTTCGCCTGTGGTAATGTAGCCTTACCGTGCCTCGTGTTGTAGCAGTGTGGTATAGAGCTGCGTGGCGACAGCTGCCATCCATTTTTCGTCGCTCGTATAGTTGCTTGCGCTTGGGCTGCCGCGGCCGGGTGGGCTGGGTTGCGGGTCATGTTCCCTGGAGTGTAAGAATTGTCGGAGGTGCATCGTGGTCGAGTTGTCGTTTCCAAGAGCACCCTCGATTAGTTCGCGCGTCAGCTTGTGTGGTGCCTTGGCTTCGGCGACCATGAGAAGGCGCATTGGTTTGAGTGAAGGAGGAGTCGACGTGACGAGGGAACAGTAGACGAGGGAACAGTGGTAGACACCGGGCCCGGACTTGTTATTGATCTCGCTCGACCGGCGGACATGCAACGCCGGGGGCCCCTCCGAGGACACCTGGATCTCATCCATAGTCTCAGGTTCGGAGATATCTGCTTCTTCTGGCCTCGGCCGTTTCCTCCCGATCAAATGAGCTGGGACAGTGATGGTCCGTTGGTGTGGGAAGAAGACAACCTGGGCTTTCTCGTCTGGGACATCACTGGGATTGTACTCTCGGCTCTGCAGTGTACTTGATATGATGTATCGTAGCAGAGATCGCTGGTCTAAGCGCAACGCGTTGTCGAGGATGCGCTTGGCCGGTTTGTAGATCGTGTCGATGTCAAACAGATGGACAGCGGCCTCGCTATCAATAACGGACAGCTCGTGGCCCGTATCGCGAACGTGAAGGGAACTCGGAAACAGTTGTCTCGGTGGATCATGAGCACTGGCAGCTTCTAGTGCGCGTAAATAGCGGAAGATGTCGTTGAGTATATCGAAGGCGCCTTCCCAGGGCGCCAGCGTGCTCGGCGCATGACGCCCTTCCGGATCAGTGATGGGCCCTTGCGTTGATGTCGCCGATTTCCTATCGATCTTGAGGGTGATACCATCGAGTGCGATGTCGGCACAGGATGCTATGTAATCATCGAGGCCCTGAGGCTGGTCCATCTTGGGCAACCTCGCGATGAGGGTGTGGAGGATAAACGTTGGAGTCGCGCCAGGAACGGCGGTTCTGATGTACCAGCTGGGTACTTAGGTATGTACCGAGGTAGGTCAACACCTAGGTAGGTATACAGGTATAGTAAACAAGCTCGATCCACCTGTAATAACCTTGGAATGCGTTGAGCTTCAAGCGTTGGATCAAGTATGGCCAACCACAAGTGCACTTGGGAAAATGTTCCTGGATGGACATGAGCTAAGTTGTCAGATATTAACGGCCTCTGCCAGGCTACCCAACAAGATGGCCTTGAACTTGACCATGCTGAGGGATGAAACCAAATACACCTTCACTCATGAAAACTCTCGAGATCTATACCTGAAAAGTCTGGGATGGCTCTTGGTCATGACCGGTTACAATTGCGAATGCACAGATCCCCGGAATCGGGTATATGCTTTGCTCGGTGTGGTGACCAATCATCGTATTGTTCCGGACTATTCCCTCTCGCCATGTGCGGTCTATTGCACCGCCATCCGCGCCATAGCAGGGGCATGGTGCTGTCTACTGGACATTGCGCAATTTGATTGGGAGACGGATAGCATCTCTTTGAGGACAGCCGGCGACTTGGACTTCTTTATGGCCCCCAACCCGTTATTGTTCAAGCACTTCAACTTCGACAACTTCAGAAGCCGTAGCGAGCCACAAGAAGATGAGCTCGGTTACGGAGCTTGGTGCCTCAATGTCCCGATACAGGACGCTCCCCATATAAACATCGTCCACCTCCTCGTCAACTCCATAATCGAAGAAGCCACATCTAGAAGAGACTACCTCCTTCGACAATTGATGTCGAAGCCTCCGGAATCGAGTGGCAGCAGTTGGCTGGCAGCTCCAGATTCTTGCCTATGGCAGATGTATATGGATTTATGTTCGAAAGACCAGACCCATTGTTGGGTGCGACGAAGGCATTTTTTTCTGGTGCGGATGTGGATGCACTTTTGGCTGCAGTGTTGGCTACACCGATGAGATGAATTCACCCGTGCGCGGTCTCCCCCTCCCCCCGGGAGGAGCTTAGAGTATCGTGAGGCATAGCACTGCGCTGTGAGCCCTGATGTGCGCGCTCACTCCTGGACCAAGGATAAGATAAGTCCACCACTAGAGAAGGTGCTGGGTGAGGGGAAAGAATTTGATCCACGATGGCTCAAGTGGTCAATGGACCTGGAATGATGAGGTACTGGCATTGGGATAGGACGGCAGTGAACACTTCTGGCAGATCGTCAAAAGTCAACAGCAGGTCTCGATGCCAGGTATGTGAAGTGAGATGTAACGCTCACCTGCGGATCCCATCCTTTGCAAGTGGATACCTCGACCTTGAAATCCCGGATCAGCCAACTTGGCAGAAAGGTAAGCACCATTAGTTGAGGAACTTGCCAAACAACAGTGGGAATACAGGCCACTATATGGCCATTCATATTCGATGCCACACTTGCCCTTGCGGTGACGTTAGGAAACCGGCGATCATGAGCATTGGCAGGCGATGCATCCTTCGAATTCAGATCGTGTTCCATCAAGTGCTGTGACCAGCCTTCCGGACCCGCATCGCCTCCATCTCGGTAACTCCAGGTTCAAGCACGGTTCAGTCATGGATGGGTGGTCAGAGTAGGAAGGGAAAAGAGCATCAGATGAAACCAGCGCCCGTGGCAAGCTTCTAATAGCCAGTCAGCGGAAATACTGCCTCCATGAAAGGGCTTACCTGCGGCCAAGTGCCAGTGAGCATCGCTGGTGGTCGAATCCGAGCCCACACCATCAACAACCACATCTTCCACACCATCGCATCCAGGGGGGCCCAGGCTTGTCTTTCACTTTTCTCTGTAATTGATACCCCCACAAAAGCTGTAGGCAGGGCTGACAACTGGCAAGGGATATATGTGCTTTCCGTTGTGCTTTCTTCCCGCAAAAATCATTATGACAACAATGTACCTCCTCTCCTTCGCTTCCGCATAAAACCCCTTCTCACTGCTTCGCGTGTCCATGCAGAACCGCCGTCCATCCATCCGTCCGTCCGTCCGTTCGGTCGTCCATCCCGTTACAAACCACATTCACACATGATACATGACTCCTCGCAATACACACACCGACCCATCAAATGCAACAGTTGCCCTCTAACCCTAGAAATCAACCCTTCCAAAGTCGTTCGTTCCAAAACGCAGTCCCAAATTTCAAGTCGTAGAAGCAGCATCGTCAAGAGTGGCATCTAAAAAGGGGGCCAAGACCACACCAGGGACTCTGCCGTCGATATATCGTCGTCGCCACATCTTGCACAATTCGAGGACATCACCGTAGCATAATGTCGTAAGCCATCCTCACAAGGTTTTCGGGAGAGTTGGTGTACCTAGACCTGCTTCTTGCGTTCCGTCTTGGAGCCCCCGGTGGACTCGCCGCTGCTAGCCTTCGCGGCAAGTTCCATACTAGGGTCGAGCTTCTCGGGAGTAACGGGGGAACCGATGACCTCTTCGTCCTTTGAAATACCGGACGAAGACCCCTTGGACACTTGATTGGCGACATCCTTGTCCTCCTCGGTGTTGTCGAACATTTCTGTGTCGTCGGAATCGGTCAGGACTTCGGTTCCGTCGCCAAGGAAGATTATTCGGCCGCGGTATCCGCCAACGCCAAAGGACTTGCCTTTATTGGAGGAATCGTTGTCGTAGTCATTACCACTGTCATTGTCATCAAAATTGTGATGGACACCAGGGCCTCGGAACTCAGCTAGTAAATACCGATAAGAATTAGTCCAATGGTGATCTCTCAAGAAACATACACGGCACAACATCAACGGGTATGTAGCCGCAGGCAAACAGGGTATCAAGACTTCTCCTTGGGTCGCATACCATATTCAGGTGGAGCGCAAGGACCGTCACCGTTGGCAACCCGCCTCGCAATCTCCTCGTACCACTCCTCCTTGGACCGGCCCCTCAGGAAACCAATAATGACCATGGTCATGTTGTCACAACCAACACCGCCGGTCTCCGAGTTCGAAGCCAAGCAGTTGTCCATCATGTTCTCACAGATCTTTTCCAGATCCTGTTTAGCGGCAATACCGCGTCGAACAAACTCGACGACGGCTTGGGAGGACTGGCAGTCCCAGATACCTGGATTTCGTGGTGGTCAGTCAACGAAATTCTGTTGGGTGGTAATTTGACCTTGACTTGACGCCAAACTTACCGTCACACGCGATGACCAGGAACTCATCATCATCAGCAAGCTCGTGCACCACGACGTCGGGGTAGGCCGTCACGATCTGTTGCTCGGGGGCAAGCTCGGCGCTCTTCTTGAACTCGAAGTCACCAATGGCTCTGGAGAGAGCGAGGTTGCCGTTCACACGTCCGAAGTCGACGAAGCCACCAGCCGCGGTGATTCTTGCTTTCTCGCCTGTGCACCATTCGTCAGTATATGTGCTCGTCCGAGGTGGAAGACGGGAGCAATAATTCACGAACCTTCGTTCTGAGGCTTGTGGTCGAAAGAGAGGGGCTTTGCGCGGCCCTTGACACCTAAGACACTTCTGGAATCCCCCGCATTGGCCTATAGAGCCCCGGTGTTAGCGTACCAAGAGGCGGAATATGCGGATGGAAATGACTGACGATGTAAATCTTGTCGTCGGTAAGGAGACCGACACAGGCCGTGCAGCCAGAAACCTCCTCCTCATATTTAGGGTCTGCTCCAAAAAATCTTTGTCAGCCACGTGCCCCTCAGCGCTACCCCGGAGGTTAACAGATCAGTTGTACCGTTGAGTATTGCGCGGTCGGTCGCGAGGAAGCCGTCCTTGAGCGCCTGCTCATAGTTCCCTGTCTTGAAGGTATCCTGCTTTGCGATGATGTTGTGGATGTTTTCGCCTGTAAACAGGGCAACCTTGTCGCCGCCGTGGCCGTCGAAGACTCCGAAGAAGGAGAGCTTTTGGGGATGGCTCTTGGCAGCCTCTGGGTTCGAAGCGAGAAGGTCGAGAACGGTAGTATGGGCATCCTCCATGCTGATGCGCCAGCCTTGCATGGCCGACACACCGTAGATCAGCCGGGCATCTTCGCCATTCTCAGAAGTCTAGAGGGGGAGAGAGACCCGTGTCAGTATGTTGCGGATGCTGGACCTCGATGAGGCCATTTGAAGAAAGGCGGACGCAATAGGTGGTGATTTGCTGCTTCTTCTTCTTCTTCTGGGAGTAGAATAGCGGGAATGGTAGAGCAGGTCGCGGGTGGCAGGAAAAGCGAGGCTATCGTCGCAGCAGGTGCTGGTGGGACGGAGGGAGCTGCGGCGCACCACCATGTAGAGCTAGCCCGTTCCGACTCGCGGACGGTGCTGTCTTCGCAAGCGACAGGATGTGAATGTAAGGAGGGGGAAATGGGATGGTTTGGCTTCCAATGTTTTGCAGATAGACTAACCTTCTCGACAACTGGCTCACTGAGTGTTTGACCCATGGCGCAGTAAAATGGATGTTAAAGCCTTGAGGAATGTGTTTCGGAGAGGGGGGGGGTATTGACCGCAACAATGCCACCGCGGGGCACAGCAAAAGGGGTGGAAATGGGATTGCGATTGCGAAAGGCAGCAGTTGTTGGGTTGATATGGACTGGAGGCAGAGTTTTTCAGAGTTTTTTTTCCTTTCTTTGGTCTTCGGGTCGAGTTAGAATTCGAGGATTGATGATTGGGGGGGTTCTAGAAGGTTTGCTTTGCAAGCAGTACCTAAAGTAGATAGTAAGTAGTAGGAGTCGTAGTCGTACCAGGGATTGGTCAGGCGGCAGGTGGCAGGTTTTGGCAAAGTGGGAAAAAGGTAAGGAATAAAAAAAATAAAAAAATAAAAAGACACTTGTTGCGAAGAAGGGATGATGGTCGGTCGGCCCAGCTATCCTGTCACTCTGCTAGTGCTTCTGCTTTCTTTGCTTGCTTGCTAGGTTGCTTGGTTTGCGTTTGCTTGCTGGCTGGCTGGGTTGTGGGGAGGATGGAAAGGGTGGAAAGACGGGAGGTGGGAAAGGTAGAAGTGGGCAAAAGAGGCGAAGTTGGATCTTTGGTCTCAGAGTTGTTCGTTCGCGCGCGCCTCTTTTGGTCTCTCAGTAACTAACTGACTGGGAGATGATGGATGATGCAGGATTTTGCTGCACTGTCATGCCTACGCCTGTGTCGGCGCTCTCCAATTTTACCAATGTGACTGATGGCGGGACACTGAGAGAGAACTGGGAGAACTGGGACAGAGGGAAGAAGAACAGGTAAAGCGGGGTATCTGCACTGGGATCGGATTGTACTGCAACAATTCAAGTCAGGTTGAGGGGCAAAAATCTCCATACAGATGATCCATTGATCCATGGGTGAGCTGCGTGCACCGTGCAAGTACCACAGTAACCATCAGCCACAGGCAGATACCTAGGTACATTGATACATACTTCGTGCCACCTGGGCCGATAAACCTTGGAACCAGAACCTGGGGGAACAGGGCCCGCCTTCCGCCATAAAGCTCTGACCTCCACTGACTACAGGCCACGAGGCCCACGAGGCCTCTGAAAGGCCTTTTCCACATATCTTACCTAGGTATATAGAGGGGCAAGGTTCATACACAGTAATCCACCCCTCAGCGTATACCGGTGATCTCTACTGCTCACTTGAAGACACTTGCCAATTGATGCACCTGAGCAACAGAGTACCTACTTAAGTAGGTAGTTTACCAGTCTATGAGTCAATTATACTACTTGGGTATAAGAGAGAGATTCAGAGACACCTACAGCCAATAGCTAACCTACCTACCTACCTGGTACCTAGGATAGCTATAGGTCGGTACCTGGGTAGGTACCTAGGTATTGCTAGTATGGTATGTTGTCGCGTGTTCCCTTGTTATGGGTGGTCATAGCACCATTGATCTGGGGCACTGGAGCACTGGAGCACTGGGAGCATTGGGCCAGCGCTGGTCCCCGAGATGGCCTGTGCTTCCTTCTTTAGCGTCCAATATACCCACGATACCTCTGCCAAGCTTCCAAGGTTACCAAGCTTCCTCCTGCCTCGGCCAATTTAGTATGGGCCTAGACCCGAAAGAAGTCTTTCTTTAGTACCCTACGTACGTCCAGCGAGGTACCTAATCTATGAAGCTGCCCTGTCTAGATCCGGCATCTCCAAAATGACGTATTGGTATGGCAAACCTCAGCCTCCAACCAACTACAGCAGATTGCCTAGGTCAAAACCCAGGTTGAATGTCTTTGTGACCCGAGACCTGCCTTTATTGCCTTCTACTGGACAGACTTAGATATTAGAGCCAATTCTCAGTCCTTGCTTGGGAACCCAACCTTGGGAGCCCTGCTGCCCAATCTAATAGCAGCCTGATCACATCAAATCGGACCGGGTGTCAAATCCCAGGAACGGGGCCGGCATCTTCGCATCATATACATCAACCTTCCGCGTTACATCCGAGGCGGACGAGCACCTTTAGCTTGGACAATGCCGAGATAGGGCCTCAGAGCGGCGTGTAACCTTCGGAGCCTGCGGTCGAGGCTCGGAGGTAAGCCTATTGGTTCCGGGGGGGGGGAGGCTTGTATGGAACTTTGCGCAAGAAAACGTGCGAGTACTTCGTCTGGCTGAATAAAATAGCACATCTGCCTAGATATTTATACGGATTGACTCTTTCAGTTAGCCCAGTCCATCGTCTCTGGAATTGATTCCCCTATGTGTTTTGTTTCTTTATCTCTTCCGTTTCAAGGGAAGGCCGCTTGTCCAACCGCCAACATCTTGTCCCTAGTCTGTTATATCGACTTTTCGACCAAGCTGTTTTCTGCCTCTCCAATGCGTCCTTGACCTATACAGACCTTTCACTGTCCAGATACAGAAAATTTATTTACAAGGGGTACTCATTGCGGTGATTAGTGTCCCCCATAAGCTCCCTCGGAAATGTTTGCCCGGCCTGGAGCTCTACTCCTCTGACACCCTGCAGCTCCACCCCCGGCTGATTCACCGACACTGAATGCATTGCCATCTCCGGACGACCATAATCATGCCATTCGGCCCCTTCATTCATGCTCTGAGTAACCACTGTGCGCGGACTGCCGGTTTGTTTCCCCCAACACTTCCTGTTCAACAGCCACAGGCTGCCGGCAACAGCCACAGCAACTGGAATGCCGACACCAAGCCCTACCCCGAGTCCGGTGGTGACATAGTGGTTTGGTCCGGAGGATGACGAAGATGGCGTGGCCTGCGCACTGGCGGAGGACGAGGACGCTGTAGTCTTGGGCGTGGCCTGCGCATTGGTGAAAGACGAGGACGTCGTAGTTTTGGGCGTGACCTGCGCGTTGTTGGATGACGAGGGCGTCGTCAAAACTACATCATTTGTAGTTTCAGTTCCCGCCACGCTGGTCGTGAGCGCCATGCTTGTGACAAGACGGACTGGATCGAGACTGAAGACCTGCGAGGCGTTGTTGCAATCACAGCCCGAATGCCCGTAGCAACAGTAGAGGCTGTTCCCACAGGCCTGCACAACATTGTTCCCGGCTGATACTACGTCAGACCTTGCACCTCTCCTGGCGTGTCAAGCCTGATGTTTACCTACTAGGAATACAAACTGTCGAAGGGCAACCCGGTATAGAGCTATTGGTCCAGCCCGACGCTGTACATCCATCAAAGAAGTAAGGGGGGTTGATCGTATCGACACCAGTCACGCAGAGGCCGTTGCTAGCGCAAGAGTCGTTGAACATAGGATTGCAACATGGTACTGCCTCGCCGTTGGTGCTCTCCCAGCATGGGACGTAGTAGGCGATTTCATTGTCGTTATAGTCGTAGCACTTCGCTGTCATGGTGAAGTCTTAGGGCATCAGAAGATGTGGACATCAGGAGAGATGGGCATCAGGAGAAATGAGAGATGAAGGATCGTGAGCAGATGGAATATTAGGCAATCGAGAAATTGCCATCTGCCCTCCTTTTTTTTTCAGCTGGAGCGCAGCCACGATAATCATGGCCTACCAAGAGGCCGGGGAGGCAATACTGTGTAACCTTGAAGCACAGTCTGGCCGCTTGTGATACCACTCTTGTAGACGCTGACAAGTCAGAAGAGACCATTATCACAAATGCACCCAAGCCAAGGCTGAAACCGGATGCGTCCCTAGCCAAGGCTTTAAGCGTTAGGGGTCAAAGGTGAAGAAGATATGCAGACGGAGGCCTGACACAACATTCTTGGAGTTGATACATGTACGCAAAAGCAGGCCCAGCTGCTTCAACACTTGGGACCGAACATGAGAGTTGAAGGGGTTGACAGGTCGAAAAGTACCGACAGAGAATAAGACGCGGTACTGTACATTGTATGCATGCTTATCTAGTGGACTGACTATAAGCCTTGGAACGAGAAGAGGTTCATTTGTCCTTGATGCTCCGATCCCCCTCTGGGGCAGGTGGTCCAAGCTCCGCTCCGGCCCGCCCCGGGCACATATCATTGATGTACAAACCTCGGAGCCTTACCCACCTGCTAGTGAGACTCTGGCAGCATAGCCAATCAACGCCCGTCTCCACTTGAATTGTTTGATTCGTTCATGCTGCTTCTCTAACTCCAACCCACACCCAACAAACCATCACAACACCCCACGAAGATGGCCAGCCGTCGAGATTTCTTGAGCCAACCGGCTCCCGAAAATTATGTCGCAGGTATCGGCAGAGGTGCCGTTGGTTTCACGACACGATCCGACCTCGGCCCAGCGCGCGACGGCCCCAGCGAGGAGCAGATCTCATCCGCCATCAAGAAGCGATCCGAGCAGCTCGGTCTGACTGAGGCAAAGGATGGCGGCGGCGGTGATGATGAAGCTGAGGCACGCTACCAGGACCCCGACAACGAAGTTGGCCTGTTTGCCGGCGGTATCTACGAGAAGGATGATGAGGAGGCCGATCGCATATGGAGGGATGTAGACGAGAAGATGGCCAGGCGTCGCCAAAAACAAAGGTTAGTCCAACGCCGTCACTACACCTTCCCCACCATCTCGCCTTCCCGCCGCATCCTTGCAGAATCTTTTTTTAGCAGCAAGAGATTTATCGTCCATGATAGATGAGCAGCATACCGACACATCTTTTTCTCTACACAGGGAAGCACGCGAGAGTGAAGAAATCGCCGAGTACGAGCGCAAGAACCCCAAGATCCAGCAACAATTCGCAGACCTGAAGAGGGCACTCGGGTCCGTCACCGACGAAGAATGGGCCAGCCTCCCCGACGTCAAGGACATGACCGGAAAGACGAAGCGAGAACGAGAAGCGCGCCGACAGAGATTCTATGCCGTACCCGACTCGGTTCTCGCAGCTGCCCGCGACGCCGGCGAGATGGGAACCACGGTGGCCGACGATGGTGGCGAGGCCAAGGACGGCTCCATGACGAACTTTGCGAAGATCGGTGCTGCCAGGGACAAGGTGCTCCAGGCCAGGCTTGACCAGGCGAGTCAGAGCAGTGGGACAGCGACGTCGCTGGGAACTTCGACGACTGTTGATCCGAAGGGCTACTTGACCTCCATGGCTAGGGCTGGGGAAATACCAGAGGTCAGTGTGGGGGATGTGGACTTTGCGCGTAAGCTATTGAAGTCGGCGTATGAGTCCAACCCTCTCCACCCACCTGCGTGGATCGCCGCGAGTCGAGTCGAAGAACTGGCCGGAAAGGTCGTGGCTGCGAGGAATCTGATAGCCAAGGGATGTGCCAAGAACCCTCGATCAGAAGATTTATGGTTGGAGAACATTCGACTCAACGAGAACCGCAATGCGAAAATCATTGCAGCCGAGGCCATCAAGGCAAACAACAAATCGGTGCGGCTCTGGGTTGAGGCAATGAAGCTTGAGAATGACCCCAGGTCAAAGAAGAAGGTCATCCGGCAAGCACTTCTCCACATACCCAAGAGTGAGATGTTGTGGAAAGAGGCTGTGAACTTGGAGGAAGACCCTGAAGATGCGCGGTTGCTGCTCGCAAAGGCGGTGGAAGAGATTCCCAATTCTGTCGAGCTGTGGTTGGCCCTGGCACATCTTGAGAAACCGAGCAACGCAAGAAAGATCATTCAAAAGGCGCAAAAGGCAAACCCACAGAGCCACGAGATCTGGATTGCTGGTGCGCGTCTAATGGAACAAATGGGCGACAGCAAGATCAACATGATGAAGCGTGCCGTCCTCGCCTTGGCTAAGGAGGGCGCCATGCCGAAGCGGGAGGAATGGATCACAGAGGCCGAGAAGTGCGAGGCAGAGGGCGCCGTCCTCACCTGTGCGAGCATCGTCCAGGAGACCCTAGGCTGGGGTCTGGACGAAGACGACGACCGCAAGGATACGTGGATGGAAGATGCCAAGATGTCCATCGCGCGCGGTAGATACGAGACAGCTCGGGCAATCTATGCCTACGCACTACGTGTATTCCCCACAAGCAAGACCGTCTGGCTGGCAGCGGTCGACCTCGAGCGGAACCACGGCACCAAAGAAGCCCTGTGGAACGTCCTTAAGAAGGCGACAGAGGCCTGTCCGCACTCTGAAATTCTCTGGCTCATGCGCGCTAAGGAGAGATTGTTGGGAGGCGAACTGGACGAGGCGCGAAAAGTCCTCGGCGAGGCTTTCCAGCAGAATCCCAACAACGAGGACATCTGGCTGGCAGCTGTCAAGCTGGAGTCCGACCACGACTTCACCGACCAGGCGCGCGAGCTGCTCAACACTGCACGACAACAGGCACCTACCGATCGTGTGTTCATGAGGTCAGTGGTGTTTGAGCGGCAGCAGGGCAACAACGAAGCAGCACTCGAGCTGGTTGGAGACGCGCTGTTGCACTTCCCCGCGAGCGCGAAGCTGCATATGCTCAAGGGGCAGGTCTACGAGGACATGGGGCAGGTCGCATCGGCTAGGAATGCGTACAGCATTGGCGTCAAGGCCTGCCCGAAGAGCGTACCGCTGTGGATATTGTACAGCAGGCTGGAGGAGAAGGCCGGTGCGATCGTCAAGGCGAGGAGTGTCCTCGACCGGGCGAGGACCGCAGTGCCCAAGAGCCCGGAGCTGTGGGCCGAGCTCATCCGCGTGGAGCGGAGGGCGGGCAACATGGCCCAGGCCAAGAACCTCATGGCCTCGGCGCTGAAGGAGATGCCCAAGTCAGGCCTGCTCTGGTCCGAGCGGATCTGGCACCTCGAGCAGCGCACGCAGCGGAAGCCCCTTGCGCTGCAGGCCATCAAGGAGGTGGAGAACGATCCTATACTGTTCGTGGCCGTGGCGCGGATCTTCTGGCTGGAACGCAAGCTGGACCGGGCGCAGAACTGGTTCGAGAAGGCTATCGTGCTGGATGGTGATGTTGGTGACTCGTGGGCGTGGTATTACAAGTTCTTGTTACAGCACGGTACGGATGAGAAGAGGGAGGAGGTGGTGAGCAAGTGTGTGAGCAATGACCCGCGGCATGGAGAGTACTGGCAGCCTATCGCCAAGGACCCGCGCAACGCAAAGGCCAGCACTGAGACTATCCTCAAGCTGGTTACTGCTGTGCTGCCAAACTAAGGGACATTTCCACGGAGTTGATTTGGTACTATAGTGTGTTTTGGAGAAGGCGTTTCAAGACAAAAAGGCGACTTTGCGCTGTGTGAAGGACATATCAATTTTCTTACGGGACATAGCCTGGGCGAAGATGCTTGGAAAGGAGGAAATGCATTGCCATTCAGGAATCAAACGTCCATTAATCCGCCATTAACCGAAATATAGAACGTCCATTGAGAGAAAATTTGGCCCAACCCGGAGAAGAAGACAACAACAGACCGAGCCGAGAGGGAAAACAAAACGCCGTTCATCATGTCTCGTATGCTCACTTGTCCATTTCCCTCTATTTCTTGGAACTGAACCAGCTCGAGATGTCGCTCTTCGCCTTGGACGCGCCCTCCTCGACCTTCTTGTCGAAGTGGTCAATCTCCTTCAGCGTGGCGGCCTTAGCATCCTTCGCGTATGCCTCGGCCTCGACCTTTGCCTTGTGCAGCTCGGCTTGAGACTTGGCCACCTGCAGCAGTCGACGTGTTAGCATATGTGTGTATGGACGGGCGACGTTCCCGGGGGTAAGAGTAACATACAGTCTCGTCCAACTTGGCACCCGCCTCTCGGCCGTATGCCTGCGCCTCCTTCTCGGCCTGTTTGCCGCGGCCGGGGAGCTCGCCCTTGACCTTCGCGGAGGCCTTGTGGACATCGGCTATTTTTCGCAAGAATGAGTTAGCTCATGGAGGAAGACGGTGGTTAGGATGATAGAGATGGTGGCAGTGGTATTAGATATGGCTTGCGTACCTTCGAAACGCTTCTCAGCAACCTTGGGGTTTCCTCCAGCTCCGTAGAGGTAGTAACCAACACCACCGGCGGCGGCGAGGCCAACAAAGAGAGGTGCCCTGGATCGAGACATGGTGCTTGTGTTTTATGGGTTTGTAGGTGTGTTGAGTATGAGGATGTTTGGCATTCAATTGAAACGGAATAGGATCAATCAGTCACGGTATTCGAGAAGGGGGTATGGAATGGAGGAAGATGGAGGATTTGTGTCACAAGGAGCGAGAAATCCAGATGATGATATTGGCTACCGCTAATGCTATATAGTCACTATGAGCTCTCCCTGGCTCGCCCTCTGCTTTTGCCCAGGCACGCCAGGTTGCGGCAAAAGGCTTCATTGTGCCCAGAATGGTGAGTGGTTGATGTAACAGCGTCGAAATGACGTAGCTGTAACTGGTAACCTCGAAACGGGAAAACGGTAGAGTGACGGAGAGCTTGGTTTGCTGCAAGGCCGAGATTGTAGACATCGTTCATGCTGTGGCCCGTGCTCCACCGTGACGTGACGATCTCAACCCCACATTGAACCGACAAGGATGGCTATACGGACTAACGACCGTACCGGATATGGATTTCCGAATTGGGGACAATTGACTTTTTTTTTTTTGGGCTCTCATTTCAATATGGTGTTATCAGTAAGCAATGTCCTGAAACACTTGATTAACTCGTGTTATTTGGTCTTTTCACAATCTTGACCATCGTCTATGCCTAGGTAGTCTTGCCTGGCCAAACTGTAAGTAATAATGGGCGGTGTAATGGACGTTTTATGTACTACCAAGTAAGTTTCTAGGTACCTACCTCCTAGGTGTGTATGCGTACCAACCTAGGTGGTGTAGGTAGGTACCCTAGGGTACTATACTTGTACCACTGCAGCCTCTTATGACGACCATTCCTTCCGTCTCATTACTATAATTACATCATCAGCCTTCGTCAGCCGCCAACGTTTCAGTGCATAAACCCAGTGTTGATGTCTCAATATGCCGGGAACTGGCACCCAGCAATCAGGAATCCATGGACATCGCCATCTCTGCTTCCTGTACCTACTTATCCTCGCCGATATTACTGCCCTGCTCTACATATATAAATGTAATGGGAATTAAGGTTTTTTTATTGTACTTTCTGCAATCGCGCTGGCACGACGATCAAGGACAGTAATAAGCGTAATCGCCCCAATCCTGGAAATTGCCCTGCAGCTAAGGACGCCTCATCGACGGCAACTCCAGTTGACCTGGGAGATTGGCAGAACCCCTCAATAGTCGGCCCTTTCATTCTTACCCTTTAAGCTGGAAACTTCCCCGAGTCCTTAGGAGTTTGATATTGTGCATATTTTTTTTTTTCTCTGCTCGCCATGCTCTACGTCTAGCTCTCCTCACTGCCATGCGGAAGCACTCCACAGTACGCCGCTCACGCCGAGCTCTGCCTTTGAAGGACAGTGACTATGATCATGAAATCGCCCTCGTTGACCATGCGGCCGAGACTCCCACACCACAAACCATTACTCCACAGCAAACAGATACGACATCCTTAGCAGAGCCTGAGCCTGAATCCAGGCCCCAACCCGAAGCCGAGCAACGCCCATCGTCATCGTCCCCAAGAGCTCCTCCATCTGGTAGCCACTCCCCACGACGTAGTACGACTAGTAGCTCTACCGAGTCCAAAAAGTCCAGCAAGTCATCCAGAAAATCTCGTTCGCGGGGAAGCTCTCCTGGAAATGCGGGAATACCCACTGTCCATGTCAATGGTGAGTAGTACAAGCCCCGCCCTACCCCTTCTTGGGGTCAGGTCTTCGAGAGGCTGACTTTGAGCAGAACCTACGCCGGTAGAGGGACCACGACTCCCTGCATCTACGCCGAATGGCATCCCACGCAGACGAAACACCCCCGAGTCCGCCATCGATGTGTTATATGAAAATGAAAGAGGCGGAATACTCTGTGGTCTACCCCTGTTCTCGCCTAAGGCGTTAGGCCAGCTCGATCCTCCGAACTGGACCAATGCCTCGCACAAGCCCAGCCCTACCAGCATCAATACTGCCCAGGTGCCCGACCCGAGCTGGACCTGGGCATGGCCCGAATGGCACATCAACAAGGACCTCGGCGTCGACGAGAACGGGTGGGAGTACAGCTTTATGTTCGCCAAGTTTTTCTCCTGGCACACAGCTAGGTGGTACAACTCGTGTGTGCGCCGGCGGGCATGGACACGTAAGCGGGTGAAGAGAGACCCTGAAGCTGAGTCGAATGATCCCCATATGCTCAATGCGGAATACTTCACGGTGCGGCCGAGCTTGGAGACGAATCGCAGCGGTAGTAGGGCCAGCAGTCGTCACAGCAAGACGAGCAGAACCAGAATGAGCGTTTCGTCCTGGGTGTCGGCGAAGTCGGGGGAGAAGCCGGATATCGAGGACATTGAGACCCTGATGGCCATACTGAGGCGGTCCAGGATCGACCGTGAGAAGCTCGAGGCGGTGGACGACTTCCTGGAGCATGGAGAGGAGGAGTTAACTCACCTGCAGCACAAGATGCACGACATCATGGCCATGTTTGTGTTCCAAGCCTCGAGGAGGGTATTACTGTCCAGTCTGAACCAGGCCTTTGACAAAGCACTGGAGGAATTGAAGGACAATGATACGGAGAGATTGCAGCGGAGGAGTAACAGTCTGAAGGCTGCGATACGACACGCTGACGAGGAGTGCAGACGGCTCGAGTACTGGAGCGACGTCAAGAAGGTTGTCAGGGAGGGAGGCACCGAGACGGCGACGGACAAGCGTGAAGGATGGGATGAGAGCTGGAGGGGAGTTGATAACAGCGGGCCTCCTGAGCCTGATACGAGTCGATGAGATGGAAAATCCTAGCATAAGACCAGAAATAATAATATTAATAGCTTCAGGCAAAAATAGCTTTATATATCTGTAGATGCCTTTGGACATGGAGAGGTGCTTGGGTGCTCGAAATAATGAGAAGATCCCTGGCTGAATACTTATGTATCTGGAATCCAAGGTCGGCATTTATTTATCGCAGTACTGATGTGCACTAAAGTAGCGTACCTAACATCGTAGTCACAGTCGCCCTAAACGGTATTGATACGGAGTACGTACTGCGGTACTTAGCGTCGTTATCGATAAGCTCGGGGCCAAAAAATTTCTGGAGCTTCAACTATTATTCCCTCCTCTTTGGCCTGGATACACCAATACAGTACGCACTGCGCCCCTTGCCAATTGGACTTGGCGCAGAGACAATTTCAACCTCAGAATGATACCATCATAGCAAATGTCCCTGGGGATCACTGCAATATGGAGGGTCCGACCTCAGCATCGGCTGGGCCTCTTGATTCCCAGGGAGCCTCTCCTCTTCAATTGCCCACCCACCTGCCGCCGCTTCAGCCCGAGTCCCGTTCTCACGACCGTGATCAGTGCGAGATACTCCTCCAAGGCCGCCCAAGATCCGAGTCCATCTGGCGACCAAGCACAAGCAAAAGCGGACAATGATGTCGGCCGAGATCCTGCGGACAAGGTGCCTACACCATCCCCGATCACGAAGACCGAGGTCAAGGGTGCAATCGACGAGCCCATTCTTAGGCCCACGATACACCGAAGAGGAGTCAGAGCTCCCAGAAATGAGGCGCAAAGGCTAGATGAGTCCCTACAACGAAGCAAATTCGTCAGGTCCGTTCTAGTCGAGCCCGCCAAGATATATCCTGACAAAAGGGAGGCGCGCGAGAGCTGGAGAGCTCACCACAAGAGCGTGTCGGCACAGGTCTATTTCCAGCGGACCCGTCGAAATTCCATCGAGTCACGGATAGCGACCAGTGCGCATACCACCGATTGGCGTCGGGTGCTTGGCTTTTTGGCTAAAAATACGCCTAGGCAGCCTAAGGGGTGGATTGAGGATGGAATCAAGATTGAGCTTCCAGAGAGCGTATATGCGAGAATCATGGATGAGGGCGGTGACTTCAAGGTCGGGGCCATCAGAAGGCGGACGGGGGTTTCTATCAAGGCTTCAAGAGGCGAAAATCCTGGAGACAGGCCATCATTGTTGCTATCTGGATCGCGCCAGGCCATCAACATGGCCACAGAAGAGCTAAGAAGTATCTCACAGAGTATCACTATCACACGTCTTTCGCATCTGGCCCCTGGCGAAGAACGGAAAGAGTCCTTCGATAAGAAGGAATTTGTCGTGCCGCCCTTGACTAGGGAGGAAGGGGGCCCTTTTCGCCGATATAAGGTGGATTATAACATCTCTACAGTTCCATGGCCAGATACTATGTCACACCAGGCGTTTGAGGGATATGTGGCTTCGCTTACAGATTCGGTCATTCTCCCACATTTGGACACAAAGCTTCACAATCCCACAAAGTACGCCGTATTATTAGACCACGAGCGAGCCGTCGCCCGCCAGCTCCGACATGCGTTCACGAGACGAGACGGGCAGCCGTGGGCTTCGTGTTCGGCCCTCAAGCTCGCGCTATCCTTCCTATGCGAGAAGGGCGACAAGTACCTTCCAGAGGCACGCAGTATTTTCATGTCAATGGACCAGAAGGGCCTGCGCATGGACGTGGACGTCTTCAACATCCTGCTGAGAGCCCCGACGAAAACCCGCCACCTACAAAAGTTCCAGCAGACGCTGCTGATAATGACTCGACGAGGTCTTGCGCCAAACCTCGACACTTGGATGCTCTTCTTGTGCATGGTCGAGTCTGTCGAGGTCAGAAGCTACATCCTCCAGTCCATGCACATGAAGAACCTGCTTGGCACGCCCATAGCCATCCAGCGCGTTGCCGAGGACATGGCTCGCTTCGACGCGGACCATGCTATACAGCAGGGAAAGGACCTAAACACATTTATCCAGGAACAAGATGAGCGGTACGGACCCGATTGGCTCACTCGTGACGCTGGCAACCAGGTCCTAGACGTTTTGTGCCGATACAAACTGTATAAGGAAGCCTTTCAGCTGCTCGACCGCATGCACGCGCGCGCCGAGTCCATACCCGCACAGTTCACAGCCGATGTCATCGCCGCCCGTCCGGACGTTGTCAGTTTCAACACCATTATCTCGGCTGCCAAGAGGCACGCGAAGTTCAACGTGATGGGAAATACTATCCGCAAGATGAAGACCGTCGCATTCGCCACACAACCCGACAGGATCACGTTGCACCTCTTGTTTGAGAGTGCGTGGCACTTACGCATGCCGACAACAGTCTCTATCATCTGGCGCTACGCAGCCCTGGCGCGGCTTACTACATATCGAATGCGCCACCGCGTTGCGGCTCTCTTGGCCTTCCAGCCCGGCATGGCCGACTCTCCTACCGAAAATGGCATGACACCATTAGCCTACGAACATCTAAAAGGGAAAACACTCGCGCGAGACCTCGCTGGCGGTAAGGCCGCGTTAGACAAGATCAGGTCCATCGCTGCAGGCTGCAACCGCGCTGAATTAGCCGTGTTGGCTGCCAAAGTCTGGCCGGAAGCATTTGAAAACTGCGGACCGGCCATCTCATTCGCAAGCGTCCTATCGCAGGCCGCGTCGAGAGATTGGGCCTTCCTCCGAGCCTACAAGGAGGGCAGGTCGAAGCTGCGGGCGCTATGGCGACGGTCGAAGCCCAAGATACTGCCACTGAAGGCGAGGAGGCCGATTGAGGCTGGATGGGTTGATCTTGCGCCGCTGGATAGGGTTGATGCTCACCTGATCCGCCCGGAGGATCATTGGGAGGTTGTGTGTGGTGATATGAAAGACTTTGATGCGCCTCGGGTGGACAGCCGAAAAACAGAGGACGGACTTGAGATCGACGATAGTTCTGCGGATGAAATCAACCATGTGAATGTTGAGAAGGTCGTCGCCGACGGCCGGGGCTCCGAGGAGGGTGTGATTATTCGAAAGGCGTTCTTTGGAAGTGAAATGGCCATTCTGGATCCGGATCTGTGGGCTGAATCGGATACATGGCGCTGTTCACAACCCTTAAGCATGTTGCAGAAGATGACAGAGGAGAAGATCCTTGCTGTTCTGGAGGAGATGGAGAAGGATTACCCAAAGATTCCGGAGGATGTGCCTGCGGTCCAAGAGTGGGAGGGCCCACAGCTAACTGAGGATGAGGTGGGAGATGTTGAGGGCGCGGTGGAGGATCGAGCTGAGGCTGACCAAAGGGCATCTGAACCAATAGAGGGTGCTAGAGACGTCCTCACGCTGGTGCAGGACGAGGCGGCCGAGGACTTGACTGGACTTGAAACACAGAAGATGACTGACGACAAGCAAGAGGCGGAAGACCTACCTGTTGCCACAAATACAGACATAGCAAAGCGCATCCACGATGAAAGATGATGGGACCGGTTTGGCGAAGAAAAGGGATATGATAGATTCGGATATATACCCCACCCCACATGAATGTATAAAAATCTATTGCATAACCTGGACTCGTTTGCATGAGATCCTCCCAAGATCTTTTGCCGCGCTCGCTTTATCTATGTGGGCCCCTGGACCTGACGTCGGACGAACGATCATCTTCCCACACAACACATATGCAGTTACTGACTCCCGATGGTGCTTGGGGGCGCCGCATATAGGGGACCTTCTCCGGGCCTCGGGAGACTAACCTCCGAAACCCCTCATGAACTGTGTGAACCCAAATTCAGTCAGGCTGAGGTTACTCGCAGACAGGCTTGTGCAATCATAGAGGTAGCAAATACTTCCTCCAGATGTCGCGTATGAAAGCAGTGCAGCCATACTGGCCACGCAGACTCCTACACGTCGGCCAAGAGAGACTCACCTCGGTAGAGCGAACAGGTGAATCCACTTACGGAGCCTTCGAGCAACCGAGCTACAACATCATAAGTTACACCTGGGGCCGCTTTGCTTCCGAATCCGGGCAATGCATCGAAGTCGACAACATCCCCTGGGCCGTCCCCCGAATCCAACCGGAGCATTTCACGGCGGACGAATTCAACAGTGTCATACGAGAAATAGCATCTGGTGTTACGCACATATGGATCGACATAGCTTGTATCGACCAGCAGGATAATGATATCAAGCTCGACGAAATCGGAAACCAAGCAGCCATCTTCGATCGCGCGGAGACGGCATACATTTGGTTGAACCACTGCCACCGTCGTGAATTCGAAGCCCTCATCGAGCTGTTGAGAGAGAACGTCTCTACTTTGGACTCTATATTCCTAGCAAAGAAAGATCTGATCCCGCTCCTGAGATCAATAAAGCAAAATCTGCAAAACGTTCTCGGAGATCCGTGGTTTTCCTCATTATGGACACTCCAGGAAGCCTTCCTGCGCCCAGACGCACAGGTGGTGTTGGCTGGTGGTTATATCGATCCGGACACAACTCTCAGCAGCTTAGTGAGCTACCTGGCCGGTTTAAACTCCAAGATGGACACGCTCCTAGCCCAACAGACATATACTCTCCGGCGTCCAAATTCTCTCAAGGCCCAGCTGGCACAGGCACTAATGGGTATGGTGACAAAGTCGGGGGCGCCGATGCTAAACAAGGAGAACGGGTTGATACTTTATGTAGCATCGTCGTACCGCACAGCTTGGAACCCACTCGACAAGGTTTACGGAATCATGCAGGTATTCGGGCTCGTGTTGGGTGGCGCAGCCTATCCGGGCCGTGAATTCACCCTTGAGGAACTGGAGTACCAGCTCGGCGCGGGAATGAACGAGGCCAGTCCCGTTTATGCCCAGCTGTTCGTGCATTCCGAGGATGCTGCGCTGTTTGAGAGGAGGAGCTGGTGCATCCGAAACAATGTGTCCATCCCGCCTCGTGTCTCTGCGACTATCCTTCCCGATGCGGCTTGTCGGTTTCATTTCGATCGGGAGATTTGGCTAGCATCTTTTGAAGGCAAGTGGTGCGGGTTCAGGTCCATGTCAGAGTTTTGGAGGAAGGGCTGGGCTTTTGAGACTCGTGCTCAAACGCGTACGTCCCAGACTGTCGAATCTATATATGTAGATCGGACTCATAGGAACGAGAGAGTTGTCCCTAAGCTTATGCTTGAGGGGGGCTCTTATGAAGGTGGTGCTGGGGAACTCAATGACATATTGGAGACGGAGTATGGCCCAGATATGTCGGTGCTGCTATTAGGGAAACTGCGTGACATACATAGGGGTCGACGAAATGGTTACTGCTGGGCGGGTGTATTGGCTCACCCAGTTCGAGAAGAGACTCCAGCTTCAAGTCAGAGCTCAGGCATGCAGCAAGATGTTTGGACCCGCATAGGTATCTGTCTTTGGGAGGTTGTGGATGAGTCTTTGGAGGCGGAGCAGGAAACATTGTTTTCTCCATGCAACTTGATACTGGGATGAAAAGACGAGGTACGGAAAGCAGTATTCGGCTCAGGGACTACTGCCTAGGTACCCCCAGGGCCTGACGGAATGATGACTTGGGTTTCTGCAGTGGAGGATATTCAAGGACGACTTTGCTTCAGGTGTGGCTTATTGCTACCGCCTGTACTGTAGTATGTATATCACTGTCAGTCGAGGTGTGTTTGTTGACCCTGGTATGTATAAGGAAACACAATATTCCAATATACTTAGGGTACCCCAGGGTAGACCGAAAGATGTGACGTCAACTCTGCCATTGTCACGTGCACCCCTAGCAATGACCTCATTCCATAATACATATCCACCCAACCCAGGAAACAGACAAACCCTTCTCCTTTAGCCATGTAAACACCACATTTGACCAAGCCTATACCTAATCTCATAAATAAAAACAAATCTACAAGTTTCACTCTACCCTACTACTACCACTACACCACGACAATGTCTTTCTACAGCTACTCCTCCACTTCCTTCTCATCAAATCAAACCCGAAACGGCCAGACCACTGGCCACTCATACTCTGAAGAGCAACGTTCGGACCCCCAAGGCACATCCGTGCGGACTACCACCCAGAACAACCCGAACGAACCAGTCTTTCAGGAGATGCGATACTTCGATGCCCGTGGACGCGAGGTCCCCGCAGACAGGGCAGCTAGAAGGGGTCTCCAAGGCACAGCAACTGACAATAGCCGACGAATCGAGGACGTGAGCGACTCGAGCCACCACCAGCAGGCTGTTGATCGGTTGATGAGTGAGAGGGAAGCAGACCGCATGTACCGAGAGCGGATGGAGGATGAGTATGCGAAGCGTGAGGGCGGTGCTTGAGTTGTCTGGCGAATCAGGGTGTGATTCATATAATATGTGGGTATCCGCTGGTGTATACCACGGGGAAGATTAGGACATCATATGCACCCTGGGGCAGTCAGGACAGACTTCAACTACAGATGCAGTCTGAAGGCAAGGCCACAATCCATAGAGAGAAAAAAAAACAAATACAATTTAAATCATCAAAATATTCTCATCGTATCTTAAAACTGTCACCCAAAGATTAGAGAAAAGCTTTCGCGCAGAAGGATGAGAAGAAACGGGAACTGCTCGTGAAGTACTGTGCCTGGCGCCAGTATGCCCGCGCTCTGCTGAAGGGGCATCAAGTTGGGGAGTGTCGTAGCCAGCCTAGCTAGCAGGATATACAGGAGAGTATAGGACATGCATTCCCGAGGTCTTCGGTGGTGAGCGTTTGGCTCCATTTTGGGATTTATATAAAATATCAGCTATAGCCCTGTTCTGTCACTATTTCATCTGACCGGATATCCAAGTAAAGCCATGAGCACCTATCCGAGGTCTCCGACCACGGATCCGGGTCTCCTTTGATACGGTACTGCGTCTCGAACACATCTTTCGGTTTATCAAAGCCCATCCTTCTCTCCTTGTTGCGGACAGCCTCCTCCACTCCGAGAGCCTGAACCCCCCCCCCCTCCACAGCTCTAACCTGGGGTTACCATTCGCGAACTCTATAGCTTTCTGCTGCATCCTTCTGGCCCAATCTAGGTCATTGATGCCCTCCAGGTCCAGGAAGTCCTCGCCCCATTCCTCCGTCACGTTGCTTACGTCAATAACGTCCTCCAACCCGAGCTTAACGACCCTTCCAAAGGCAACTTTGAATAGAGACCTCGAGCTTAGGGTACGGCAGGCCCCTATAGCTCCTAGTCAGGTTCTCTAGAGTAACGACGATATATGCATCCTTTGACGAGACCAGCATAAAGTCTTGACTTATGCCCTTGCCCTTGAATCGCCCGTAGGTACGATTTAGCGAGAATGGGGTAGGATGAGGCCACGGCTTCAGGAGGCGATATCTAGTATCATAGGGCGGCGATAGTAGAAGTTCGTTAGCCTTGCTAACCAGCTCCGTCAGGACACAGATTTCCTGGTCCTTCAAAGCATTAGCTTTTTTGCATATCGCTTATAAGACATTTTGTCTGTGCATGGAGAGACACTTTTTACATCTCGAACTCTACCGGCGCCATAGAACATCAGGGCAGATATACCCACAAGGCAGCAGGGAATACCGTGCTCCCCCGGGGCCTCCAGTATCTGGGTAACCCGAAGGGTGTCATGCCCACGATTTGAGGTTTCACCGTCGCTAAGGTCTTCTTCTTGAATGTCGGTGGCCGATTACGCCGGGGTCCTCTAGATTTTGCTTGATCTTGGGCACAAGGGCCGTCTTAGGAAGCTTGGCTCTCCAGGACATAGTGTAGAGAAGTTGGGTAAGAATAAGACTTGATCGTATATTCCTTGTGAGTTATCTTCATAGCCTAAATGCAGTGCATTCCCAGGGTTCCCATAATGGAGCCCAAGAGTACCCTAGGGTATCAGGGGTATCCGTCCCCCCCCCCTTCAAGGGTCCAAATTTCGAAACCGTTGAATGTAATCCGACGAGTAATAACGCCCGGGAGTCCCGGTAACAATAGAACTATGCCATTAGCTATCCTTCAATACATGCTCTATCACGAAATAGTCTTTGTTGCTGTTGTTGATGTTGGTGGTAGCGGCGGCCTGGGCAAACAGTAAACTCAACAATAATGGGTTAATTATGCGATTCGGAGATCTGAGATCGAAAGAGACGGTAGTAGAGGGGGCCAAGGTCCCCAATGCAAAAAGGTTGGAAAGGGCCAGGATCATGGTTTGTAATACATATTGATATTTGAACCAACTTCTCTAGAGGTGAGAACTCTGAAAAGCCATACACCACTGCCACTCCAACCCCAACACAAGGAACTACCCTACCTTGGTAGCCTTCAGTTGTCTAGTAAAACTGAAAGTATTAAGTATTTATTGTTTTCATTCTTATTGTTCTTGGGCTGTCAAACAGACTCTCGACAGTGACCGTCTCCCCAACCGGAGCAGTCACCCCCAGCATAATAATCCTCCCCGCACAACTCCTCCATGGCACAGATAGGCGGATAGGAGTAGCCACCCCGGTCATATATTGAAACTCTGGTTGGTTTCAGCATGGTATGACGCCCGTGGACTTCGCCTTGAACCTCCACAACACCTTGATAACGACTACTCCACACGGAAGAGTAGAGTTCACAGACCATGGAGACAGGGGTGCCGGCTTTCTCGTACTTGGTCGGTATTCGCATCTGAAGTTCATATGCCACGAACATGTTGCAAACAGCTGCGGCGCCGTTGATGAATGGATGCAGGGCCCAGGCTTCCTTGGTGATACTAGTGCACATGCGGCCACAGAGAGCCGGGTCATAGTGCGTGAATGGGGCATGGAAAGCCTCGTCGTGCCATGGATTGGACGCACCGTAGTAGAGGTGCTCTCGCTTCAGAAGCGTGTTGTAGTTTCCGGTGGGTTCGTTGGGTATATTCAAGGCTGCATTCTTGTCGACATCTGTGCGAGGGCCGACGTAACCCATAGCAGTCAAATTGACGCCCTCGGATGCTTGGTTGTATCTGGAAGAGTCAGATGTATCCGCATAAGAGGTGGGTGGAACGGGGACAGTAAGCGTTTCACGCACGCAATAGAGCCTGCAGTGACGGACTTATCGTGGAAGACCTCGAAGTACCGGAAAGCCTCAGGAGTATCTTGATCGGGATTGTTGTTGTGTAGGTCATTAGTGGCAGGGTGAGCCGGGGCGGCTCCCACAGATGCAAGAAGATGAATCAAGGCGATGATGGGACGCATTTCGGCTGCCAGATCTAAGCAGTTCTCAAAAGAGCTATAGTGATCTCATAAAGCCTACGAAACCTCTCCCGGGTCATATCGACAGCATGATATATGGACACACGCGCGAAGAATTGACCTCTCGGTCTTTTTAATATCAATCAATCGAGGTCGAGTTAGTCGGCTGCTGAGGTGCTTGATCACACCGGTTCAAGCCATTGTCCTAACCTTGAACCCGCTTTGAAGTTCGTGAAGCATACAGTTACTTCATGTTGATATCATACTGTGCAATCCATCGAAGACTTAAGCCCGTATTTGGATAGAACTTCGACTTTAGGGCCTCCATTGCCACCATGGCTCTTGGTGGGCAGCTTTGACGCTTCCACGGACTGGTTGAATATTTACAACACGGACACTCTCGGACACTTCCATGCTGGCCTAGTCCTAACTCAAATTCTGGGTACCCTATGGGTAGATATTTGAGAAGTTCACCTGCTCCGTTATTATTCTCCTGTCTCTTCTTATTGTTCCTCCACGTAGCTATCAATTTTACGCTCTCATTGACTCCCCAGACATCTTGTGCATATCATTGACATAGCTCGAAATCACCATCAAGATGCGTATCCCTCTTCTCCCCGCCGTGGGCACGCTGTCGTCCCTCAGCATCACTATGACTTCCGGCTCCACCACCGAAGGAACATCCGCTGTACGGACACCCTTGCAGACCGGAGACACCTTTGTTGTAAGCGGCACGACGCTCGTGATGGTCAAAACCGACCTGGCCATTCCAATCCAGATGATAACAACCCCTGGCCAAGTATACACTACGATGAAGCCTGGTCAGCCCATCACCGGCCCAAATACAAGGTGTAATGACCCATTCAACGAGAATTGCATTGATCTCGGCGGGCCGTGTCAGCTCGGTTGCGTTCCAAGTACAATCAATGGAGGCTGTCAATGGTGGAAACCAGTATGCGCTTCGGTGCCGGAGGGCCCTACCACGACCCGCGATATTTTTATACCTACTGGTGTCATCCAACCACCCGTGATAGTTACCTCAGTAGTCACAATCATGCCGACCACGCATATAGAGACGACTACTTCTACCGACACGGGCATCACAACGGTCACTACGACGGTCACTAATTCCGGCAAGACGGACCCCACTGTCACCTCAGTTGTTACTATAGTCCCGACGATGATACCCACGGAGAACATCATTTATACCGAGACCAATACGGACACCGCGGTCACTTCTGGAAACAATTTGGCGGACATGTCTGGAAATCCTAAAAAGAATGACGTCCCAGCGCTAGTGAAGTGAGGACTGTCCCCATCTATTCCCATTCTGCTTCGCCCATAGCAGAACCTATCCTCTTCAAATGCAGGAGTATCTAACCTGGAACATACAGGCTCCCACGACATGACAAGCACCTGCAGTCCCGAGATGGCCTCAGACCTTCTAGGCATAATTCAAACAGAACCCCCCCGCACATACAGGTGGACAAGCTGTTCAGCCTCCTTGTAGCGGCCATCAAAGATGCTGGCACGGCACTGGAGAAGTACTACATTGAAGTGGGCTACTGGCCGTCTTATCGCCACCGAGCAAAGATGGACAAGCACCCCGAGATCAACAAGGACGGCAACACGGCCGGCTGGTGGTTAGGGCGTATGAGGAACAAGACCATAGAGGTGGCCCGGCCGGGGAAGCTAACCAAGAGGCAGCTTGAAGCTCGTTTTCCCCCTCCGAATGCTACCTACTGGCCTGGTTTCACAACGGACAACACGACGGCCAACTCGCTGTCCTGGCAACAGTTTAAAGACCAGAAGGCCTGGACCATTGATGCAAAACAACGACCAACCATACTCTTGCGGCACGTCAAGCTCTTGCCGCCCATCATACCGAAGCAAGGATGGATCCAGGATACTCAGGCCTGCCTCAACATGTGGGTCCCTTTCGAGCAATCCGGGCCGCTACCATCGCTGATGGACAAGCAAATGTTCCTGGAACTTGACAAAAACTTCGAGCTTATTATCAGCGAGTTGTGGCAAGAGAGAAGGGATCCTCTCTGGATGCACAACAGCCAGATTGCCACCAATGATGATATTCTCGAAGAGTTGAGATATACCCTACTATATAAGCAACTTACAATGCCCATCCTCGTCGAGGCCACGCCCCAGGATATCGCGGCTTTCAAACAGGAGTTGCTGAAAGATGTGCCATTCATCAAATCAATTGGAGGCGAGAAGGTACTCTCGGGATTGTGGGCGAAGCATGACAACCTTGAGGTCATAAAGGATGTTGTCCGGTCTGGAAAGATATATGGGCGATCCCTTCATGATCTCGCCCCCGGTTGCAAATTCGCCATCTCTGAGGGGCTCAGGATTGGACGAGATGTTGGCGAACTTCCGAACGAGGATGACTGGATCGACGACGACGACGACGACGACGACGACGACGGCGACGTGGAGGACTCCAATGAAGTCATGATCGATGGAAAGTACTCTGATATTACCACGCTGAGGCCCAAGCCCGACGGCAACAAGTACGAGCCATTCTCGCGAGGAAAGCCAGAGAAATGGTTCAAGGAACTCGAATCTCGCATTCTGGAGAGCATTGTAGCTGCTAAAAAGAGCCAACGTGAGTTCACCACCGAGGGTCTTGAGGCTGGGGATCACCGGTTGGTCGCCCGTAGCATACCTTTCCATACCCCAAAGCAGATGCGCCGGCTGTGCATGCGTAAGTGCTCTACAAAGACAGAGCCTTGTGCTTGTTAAGCTTCTGGAGCATCATGATGTCCGAGGATTGGACCTGGGAATACAGGTGGGAAGGCAGTGAGAACATTTGCAGGAGGTTGTGGTCGTCTGTGGACGGCGGATGTTTCGAGTCTTGTTACATTCTTTGCCGTCTTTCCAAACCTCTACTGTGTTTTGTACGAATGATATTATGTGTTAATAGTATGTATATCATACGAATAATGGGCCTCGGATACGATGTATAATCTGCCTCCTGTATGATATTGGTTATAAATATAGGAAGTAAAGAGCGTTTTTGTTCATGAAAAGGGGCCCAATGCTGCCTATTCAATGAAAGCGACGTTGATAAAGGCTGAAGACAACTGGTCGCCGCCACCAGAAGACGTCGGATCCAACCATACCACGGGAGATCATGAACAGAATACCTAGGGTAAGTAGCAGTGAGTTTCATCATAATAACAACATTGCCTTCACACCAAGCTGGTGGCTTAATTATCACAACGGAAAGGGACCAGACAGGGGACCAATTTCCAGAATCACTAGCCTTATCGCCAGGGGGTAATGGAGAGTCGCTTGCCGTCGCGTTCGGCCCATCCGCTTCCGCTCCCACATCGCCGCCACCAACACTACACTAGGTACATAACTGAGCGTATGCAGAACCAGATCTGCATTCAAGGCCGGTAGGCAGACGATGATAAATCAACACGCCGAATGCCGATGACAGACTTGGCAACCGGATCAGGAGGCAATACCTGGTAATAAGAACCGAAAGATAAGGCGCTGAAGGGAGGGAATAGGGGACATTCGGAGGTTCGGAAACCATTGACTATGGAGTCCGTAGTCGTCCTGAGGGCTGATTGATAACTTGATAATAGAAAGTTTGAAAGTACGGGTTCGTACAGAATGGGATGGGACGGATGCAGGGTGTTGGTAGGTCCAGAGATATCGCGGGCATCTTATCATGGATGCTGCTGATTGATAGCCGAGCCGCGTGCGGTGTGGAGTCTCGAGGATTGCCATGTTTCAGGCGAGTGCATAAATGCTGACATGGCGATTAACGACTTGGTATTGGTATGGGTATATTAACTCGATTCTCAGCTTCAGCCTCAGGTAGTCATGTGACAGATGTCGACGACAACTGGATGCACCGGCTGTTCCAACACATGTTGCCCCATCTGGAGATGATTCCAAGGGCGTCTTTTCATTCTCCAGGGCGTCGTGGACCGTCCAAGTCTGAACCCCTCAAGATGCCCATGGACAAAGTGCCCAAGTGCCCGCGCAACGGGCAGTCCATTACAGATGATGTGCTTTTCTTTGAACCAACCACCCGCAATCTCGGTTGAACTTGCAATCATCAACACGGGAAACTGTAAATGTCTTTTGTAATGGGCAATGTCATGACCTGAGATGTCAGCTGCAAGATAGGTGGGTTTATCAGTATCGAAGCATCAAGAGTTCCAAGGTTTCCCAGTCACATATTGATGTACCCACTTTCCGCATGATAGGTAAGTTGACGCTGACAGACACTGGAGTACTGTGACATTGATCTGGAGTTAGTTATCTTAGGTAGGCCTGGTAGGCAAGTACGTACATCGTATCTACCAGTTGACATCCCTAGGTATTCGCAGGCTGAGATAAGCTGGAGGACCCTGGGCCTTGGGGACCTCGGCAGTCAGACCAGACGCATACTGCCCGTAATGACATCATCTGATATGATTGTATATGTACCTAGGTATATATACATACATAAATACCTATAGGTAAGTACATGATAGGAATGAAGAGGAGGTAAGGTATCTATCTCACTGTTTATGCCATGCCATATACAGATGCATCATATCATACCATTGCGCTGGGGAGTCAAAAGAAACATGGAATCGCTAGAAATAGAAATAGATACCAGCGCTCTGGAATGGCCGGGCCAGAAGCGAAGGATGATCACCAGTGCATGCTGCAGCAGCACACTACTACACTACATACACTACAGGTACAGTACTACATACCGTTGTCAGGCAAAATACAGCGGGGTCCCGTCGCGGGTTTAGCCCCATACAGGTAGATTGGTCCGTGCAACTAACCCCATTTCGACGTGGGCGGGACCCCATTCATGCCCCACTTGATGCAACCGCACTTTCTCCTCCCCCACACTTTTTAAGTGTTCCACGCAGATAAGCAGGGACACAACGGGGCCAATGTCTTCAACCAGCCAGCCAGCGAGCGAGCGAAGCCTTTTTAATTCAACTATTTTGTACGCCGGCAATTGTCTATCTATCAGTCTATGGACAAAGTACCACAGTAGTGGTAGTTTTCATTCCATGTGCCAATCGGGACTGTTCGAGCCCTCGAATAACCTTCCTTAGTATGTTTGACCCTTGCCCCGGTATCTCACCAAGGATATACCAAGGTCCCACACACCCACACACCACAGCACCGGGACTCGGGGGGCTTGACTTCTTTGTCCAACCGTTTCTTCCAAATCTACGAAGGATCGATCCATGTTATGCCAAGTCTCTCCCTCATGTTCAAGCTTTTACACAAGCTTGAAGAACAAAAGGCCCCCGAAAAAGTCTATCGGCCTAACCGAATCACCTACCTCCCATGTATGTGGTAACCACGTACCCTTTGGTACCAGACCTCGACGGGAAAGAATCACGATAGGATAAGACAACAGTTGTTGCCGTTCCAGTGGCTCTTCCTCCAATTGCACAAGAAAAATAAAATCCCTACTGGAGCATGTACCACCGGGAACAACCCTATCTCTGCTCTCATCCTGGCTCACTGGGTGCATGAGTGCTGGTCCTGGTCCTGGTCCTGGTCCTGGTCCCTGGACTGCAAGCAAGCCTGGCAGCAGGTTGACTACACTACCTGGATTTGATGTAGTGTAAAGACAAGGGTATTCTGCCTTATCCTTCCTTCGGCGTAATTCACGGTCTCGGGGCCCACCACCACCTGCAGCCAGTTTCTACCGGACCTACTGTTGGATTCTCAAGACGCCGGGTCCCGTCTGGTTCAAATACCACCGACCTCCCCTTGCTTATGCCGCCGCTTATTATTCTCGCTTAGCCGCTCACCTGCGTTTTCTCCGAATTCTTCTGCAGCCTCTCATTCGAGTTTTTGCTTGTTCCTTTTCTTTGGTACCTTGACTTCGCTCGACAACAAGGCTTGCGAGTGTCTTCACTATATTCGAAGCCGCCAGATACGTCCGCGCCAAACCCGCGAAACGTCTCGTGATGGCTGAAATCACCGAAAAGAAGCCTGTCCAGGCTCCCTCCGACCAGCCTTCATTCGCCAAAGATGAGGTCGAGCTCGATGACGCAGACAGGGCCCTCGCCGCTATGGGATACAACCCCGTAAGTCTCCTTGGGTCTCTCATTTCTCCCCATGAACGAGGGAGGAAACAACAGCCTACAAGAGAACAATCGTCTGACGATGAATTCATCCTCAATAGGTCTTCAAGCGAGAGTTCGGCCTGTGGTCTGCCTTCAGCTTCGCCCTCAGTATCTCCGGCCTCTACGGAACCGTCATGACAACATATTCCTATCCTCTGTACGCCGGAGGTGCAGCCTCTGCAGTGTGGTGCTGGGCCATTGCTGGTATTGGTGCTATGTGCCTTGCTCTGTCCATCTCTGAGGTCGCCTCGGCTTATCCGACTTCCGGTGCTATGTACTTCACCATCAAGTATCTGGCACCCGAGAAATATGTACCCATCATTGCCTGGATCGACGGTATGCTATTATTCATTGTCCCGTCCCGGACATAATTTGCGGTCGCTAATACTTTCTTTCCAGGTTGGTTGAACCTGATCGGTCAGATCTGCGGTAGTGCGTCCTCCTCGTACGGTGCTTCTCAGATGTTGCTTTCCGCCGTGTCCATTGGCTCGGATTTCACCTACTACCCAACCCAAGTATGTCTCGGTGCCGACTCGATGTTGTGGGAGAAATGCTAAATTTTTTATCAGGGTCACATTATCGGAACCATGGCCGCTCTGTCTATTTTCCATGCCACCGTGAACTGCTTGAACACTGCTTGGCTGGCCAAGATCGCTCGAACTTACGCCATTGTCCACATCGCCGTCCTGTTCGCATGCTGTGTTACCCTTCTAGTACTCCAGAAGAACAAGAACTCGGCCTCATATGTTTTCACTGAGGTCACCCCCGACTCTGGCTGGACCCCACCAGGATTCAGCTTCCTGTTTGGATTCTTGTCTGTCGCTTGGACTATGACGGATTATGATGCTGTATGTACACCCCTTTTATTCCTACGCAGTATACTCGAGCAATGATACTAATGAGATATTTCACAGGCCGCCCAGTAAGAAAATCGCCTTCCATCGGCACACCCTGTGTTGAACACCAATGACTAATATGCTATCACTTTTAGTATTGCCGAAGAAACTAAGAACCCAGCCGTCACCGTCCCCACGGCCATTTCGTCCGCGCTCGGATTCACCTACGTCGTGGGCTGGCTCTTTAACATCGTCCTGGCCTTCTGCATGGGTCCCCTGGATCTCACATCCGACGACCCGTCCAAGAACATCCTCGCCTCCTCGATTGAGCAGCCTGTCGTCCAGATCTACTACAACGTTATGGGCAAAGGCGCATCCATCTTCTTTGCCGTTGCCGCCTTCATCATCATGAACTTCGTGTGCATTACTGCCCTCCAGGCCGGTAGCCGGACTATCTGGGCCTTCTCCCGTGACGAGATGATTCCCGGCTCCAAGATCTGGCACAAGATCTGGAAGAAGACCGACACCCCCGTTCTTGCGGTGTGGCTCTACACTCTTATCTGCATCCTAATCAACCTCATTGGTCTAGGCAGCTATATCACCATCGCGGCCATCTTCAACGTGTGCGCCATCGCCCTGGACTGGTCGTACTGCATCCCCATCCTGTGCAAGCTTTTCTTCAACAAGTTTGAGCGTGGTCCTTGGCACTTGGGGCGTGCCAGCCCTTTCATCAATGCTTATGCATGCTGCTGGACGGCGTTCGTCTCCGTCATTTTCCTGTTCCCGACGGTTATGCCCGTCACTGCGGATAGTGTGAGTTGCTCTCCTGCGTCCTATACGCTTATACGTTTTCCCCACCCCAAACCATACCCCTTTCCCCCATCCCCCCCCCCTTACGTTGGTCCTCTGGAGGAGCATTACAGAATGACCAAGTTTGCTGACTTGTTCGATTTAGATGAACTATGCCGTCGTCATCTTGGCTTTCGTTTTCTTGGTCTCTATGAGCTATTGGTTCATTGCAGGCAAGAAGTACTATGTTGGGCCCCGGACCCATGCTCACGTTGTCGATGGAATGGTGGTCAAGCAGCCTAGTGTGGCGGAGCTGCACGATGGAGAGAAGAACGTCAACACCACAGACGGTATTACGGTCGGTTAAAATTTTAGTAGGCTGTTGAGGGAAGATTATGAAAGAGGTTGGAGGTGATGTTAAGAGTTTAGATATAAGTTGGCCTGGAAAAGAAAATACGATACCCTTCTGCTTTTAGAACACAAAATCGAGGTGGCTGCATGTATACAGGAGGTTATAAACAGGACTCGAGGCTACAAAATCCATGATAAGGTTTTCTCTTGAATGACTGACCATTATATACCATTGCGAATCTCGATCATAGTCTTGAACGATTTTGGTATTGTGAGTCAGTCAGCCGTTGTTCATGTCTTATGTGTGGTGAACCGGTTGAAGCTACTATGTTAAGCACGTACTGAAGTATGCTAGTTTGGTTCTATCTTAAATAGTATGGATAGCTCTGGCCTCTTCCATAGCAGCTTTCTCTAGAATAGTAGGTCATCCAGGTATATCTCTTTTCTTCTTGGAAACAATCTCCCTGTTCAATGAGCATCTGCCTCGGCGGCTGCCAGTAGCGAGAATGCTTGCGGGCGGTTTAGCCTCCTGTCCACTGCCATCAACCAAGTTGTTGGCGGAGCCTCGTCATCTCCACATTTATTCAGTGTTCAATTTTCAAAACCAGCCAACTGCTTACCAAGGATATTCGCATCATACCGCACGTTGGGGTCTTCCAATTGAGAAGCACAACCAGTTGGAAGCATTAGGCCGCAAGAGCCTCTTGACTAGCACCTGGAATATGATCTCCCCTCCCATCCCTATCCCTATAATGTCAGTCTTACTTGGTACTCAAAGGTCAGCACGGTAGCCGCGTAGATGGTGACAAACGATACAAGACTGTTGACGATTGACAGTCACCGTCTACACCAATGGTGCAGCCGCCGGGACACATACTGCAACAATACCCTCTTGTTTCTGCACACACATAGGACATGTCGTCAAGCAACAAGCTGACTGATAATGCGTTGCCAAGCTGGTGATGGACACATATGTGGGCTTCGCCCAGCCTGCCCCACGGGGCGCCAGCTAGCTGAAAGTCTAGTAAAGACCCAAAAAAATCCGGGGTAAGAACCTTGGAAGAGGCCCACCTGTCATTCTATCTATGTATGTACCCTGGGTAGTAGAGAAGATCTTGGCATCGTCGACCGCACTGCAGGTCGGCAACGCAGGGACTGCTTCCATGTTGTCTTCGACTTGGCGGCTTGGGGTTTCCCACCTATTCTATCATGCATCTTGGCGGCCGCTACTTGTGCTCAGGTGTAGAGACAATTGTCCTGGCAGCCCAACGACTGCAATTCCCCCCCCCCCTCTCCAGGGCGCCCTCTGGTCTGTCTTGGTGTGGCTTCATATTCACTGAGAATCTCACGCTTCATCACAGCCCCGTATAACGTGAGCATCCAAGCGGGATCATCCTTGTGGAGAAATTGGGTCCCTCCCTCCGGCGAGGAACTCGTGCCTCTGTTTTTTCATGGAGTTGATATTTCCGGGGCCGCCGAGATTGGGTGACACGGTAAATGCACTCTATTATACATGGATGACATGGCGAATGAACGAGTAGCGGTTGGGATTTCACATTCTTCAAGCCGCTGTAAGCGCATGTGGCTGAAGAACTTACCATAGAAGCAAGTAGATGTAGTACAAATGTTAGCCTAGCTTCTCGTTGCACTGAATATTCTAGGGGGAAAAGCAAGAACTAGAACGTAGTAGACAAGCATCTGAGTTGGTGTAAATAGATATTAATGAAGGGTCCGACGGGTATATAAACTTGAAAGAAGAATCAAGGCATTCGTTCAGACACCAAGCTCCTCAGAAACCCAAGCCAACTTCGACAAATCTCTCCCCAGATACCCTACCCTTCTGTAACATTGATGGCCACCCGCACTATCCTAGCAGCCCTTGGCATTGTCGCCAGCAGAGCCTTTGCAGCGTACGGAACAAACATCGAGTTCTGTACAGACTCGGTATACGCTCCTGGCGCATTTTGTCCGGAAGACCAGCCTGCCTCTGGCAGTGGCACCTGCTACAACTTGACTGTCAAGGCTGGCACATGCTGTAAGATGCTTCCAAAGGTTACCCGACCTGATTGCCTTCATGATCAACATATAATTTGACGAGTATGATATGGGTGTGACTAAAATTGCGGGATAGATACTTTCGACAACTTTCCAGGTGCCCCAAGCGCTCTCATCGGCAATGTCAACTATGCCAATATTGCTGGCGTGAACTTTTCGAGTTGCGGCTTTTACAGGTGTGTAGATTCGAAGACAAAAGTCACACGACTCCTCTGAAATATTCACTAGATCCTGGTGGGGCACAGATTAGACTGACAATTGCCCGTCCAGGACTCAGAACTGCACTGTTGGCCCGTCCCTTGAATGGGATTCCCTCGGCGCAGGCAGTTATGATCTTACCGTATGTACACAATTGTGTATTCTCTCCCTCGACTCTCACAAATTTCATCTCAATGATGTTATTGTGAGAACCCCAAAGCAGGCCTCACGAAAGCAGCGGCTGACTGAGCATCACACAGTGTCGTTATCACCTTGCGTCAGATATTGAGAGTTGGATCTGTTCCTAATTTGCTCAAGTCCACTTGTACAACTTGGACGGCTCTTATGGGGATGGTGGTATGGTGGTAGAAGATTACTTTCAAGGAACTGCAAGGGCTGAGGACTGGACGGATACCGATTGGATGTCAGAATAGATGACTATGGTTTATACGTCCATCCGGACATCATGAAGCGGTACGAAATAGGCCTCCATGAGGTACTCGAATGCCACCACTTCACATGGTTCAAGAGCACAGTCAGTTTAAAACAGTGTACGAAATACGTAAGTATGGCGTACAAGATTGCATTCTATTACCATATTAAAGGATTTTGTCTGTGTATGCTTTTGCCCCAGGGTAACTTTCAATGCTGTGCTAATAAATCTCGGGAAATGCGCTTGAATCTCAGGCAATTTAACCTCGTCCCAGTTCCATCCGGCTCGGCAACCTATACCGTCATTAACGCTTTCTATTCTGGTATACAGCACTACAGATGCAGTTGAACGGCGGGTTGGTCCTCGCCTTCAAGACGTTCCTTCGTAATGGTGGGTGGGTGTTGTGTTGTGCGTGTCAAATGTCCAAGTGCCAGTGGTGCAGTCCCGTGGTCCCCACCCATATCCTCATGCGTCCATATATTTTCGTAGCATCGGCGTCATCTCTTCGTATATCTCCACACTCCCATCAGTCATCCATGACGACGGAAACATATGACGCTTCGTAGGTTTAATGCGTAATGATCCTCATAGCCTGAAGCATGATGCCAAACATCAGTCCTCTCGCCACCTCTTCGATCTGCAGGCAGTCAAAGATGCGGCCAAGGGCCTCTGCCGTAGCATTCTGTCCCATGACACCAGAGAGAGCGGCAGGGACACCGCTCTGAATCAACAGACGCCGGGCTTTCTCCCGGAGCTTGTCTCTTTCCTCCAGGCTGGGTTCTGGCGGCCATGCCTTCCGTTCCTCCTCTGTCGGCAAGGTATTTTCCCTGAGCTTGCGCAAGTGCGAGGCAATACCCTCGTCGGATGTGTTTGCCTCAATGACTGAGTCTTGAATCATCTTTTGGATGGATATCAGGGACGGGTTGCCTGGTCGGAGTAGGAAGGATTTGGCGGCGGCGAGGAGAGTGCGCCGGAAATTCCACGCGGACGAGAGGGCGTAGAGCTCGTTGATGATGGCGAAGACAAGCTCAACAGCAACCCTTGTCTCTGGTTCGGACATCTTGGAGTGTTGCCTAGCCGGTCTGGACTGATTGCCAACGCTCGAATGCCTTGCGGCTTGTTGGTTGGAATCTAGTATATTTTCACTGGATCGGGACATCTCGGGACTGCCGGGAGAACTCCAGTCATCAGGCATGGCGTCTGGTGGTGGTGGCAGTTTGAGTGCGTCGAGGCTAACCGTCGATGGCGATTTCATTGGGGAACGAAGCGCTGCCAGGCTGGAGGCTCGGCTGTTAGCCCTGCTGCTCCTTACGCTTGGAGACGGTCTGTCCCACGGATCGGGTCGTGTTGGTTGAAGATTCTCGTTGTCAGTCTCCATTTGTGACTGAACACTCGGGCGCCGCTCCATAGGAGGCATCTTGCCAGGCTGTGTAAAAACGACGGACGACCGCTGGCTGTCCAAACTGTCTCGCGGTTTTCGAGCGCCGTTCAATGCGCCGTTCAACATGGGGTTACTGTCTACCCTGGATAGCGTGGTTACGGAAAGGCGCTTCCCAGTACCATTTGCCGTTGTCTCGGGGAGCGATTGCGTGGTCATTTTCCTCGACAGGCCAAGGTTACCAAAGACGCCCGTAACTCCACCAGCGACTCCCTTTGGGGCACTGGCGAGTGCACCGAATACGTTCTTGCCAAAACTCTCCACCGCTTGGAACCCCCCGCCCTTCGACTCCGTTCTAGTGTGGCCTTGGTCCTTATCAAGGAAGCGCTTCAATCCTTCGCTTTCCGCAAGTGCCTGGTTCCAACACGCGTCACGAATATAGCGCTCCAACTCGCCTCGCAGGGATTCACGCGTGTGCATCTTGAAATGAGGCAGTTCCTTATGTTGTTCTGTGAATGCTGCAATGCCCGAGACAGTTGCAATCCTCCGAAGGACTTCATGCAGCTTCTCGAAGTCTGTGTATTGTCGAACAATCATCCATCCGGAATAGTGAGACGATGCGGGCTCGATCTGAATGAGGTAGTCCCATGTAGGCTTGGCACGGATCTGGGCCTTGTCGTTTGTTCCGTCATCGTATATGGTGATCTTAGCGTTAAGAAGGGTAAGAGGCGCAGGTTTCTTAGGTTCAACATCACTCTGATCGCTGTCGTCCTGGTTTGGAGGTACAATCTGGTCGAAATTGGTGAATGAGTCCTGGTGGCTGTGTTTAGGGGATGGCTTCGAACTTTGAGTGCCGTTGGTCTTTGAACTCAGCGAACGCTCCTTGGTTAACCGTGCCTCGCTCGACGCCGCGTGCTCTGGCGACAGATGGTTGGAAGTGCTGGGAGAGGGTGTGCCTGGCGTCACTGGTAAGACGTGCGAAGTAGTCTTGGGCTGTATGTCGAGCTCGTTGGCGTTCCTTTGTAAGGCATCCGCCAGCCTCTCAGAGGTCTTCGCTACAGGTTGAGACCCCCTCGAATCCTCAGAGGTCCGAAAGTCCTTGGATTCGCGAGCTCCTTGGTCAAGTATCATCTGGTTCATTCGCTTCATTTCCTCCATTGCATTTTCCATCTCTTCGTCTGCCTTACTGAGCTTCTTCTTGTGTGTTTGCACAGATTCACGACGACGGGCCTTCTCTGCGTCGAACGAGTTGCGGTTCCCTTTGGCAAGGCCAATATTACCGACGTTACCGTCCATGTCCGCGAACACGGCACTGTTGGCATCGGGCCCGGTCTGCATGCCGACATCGATGGCTTGGCTGAAATCCGGTTCGCCGGCTTCAAGGAGGTAGACGATCCAGCCGTTAATCCACTCGGCCTTGGAGCATGTCTGCAGAGACATCTCTAGGACGACACTGGCCAAGACTTCCCGCAAGAACGTGTGCGCCGGGTCACAATCGGAGGTCTGCCTGTCAAGGAACCCGAGCAAGTCTTCAGCAACCGACTTGAATTTGGAAGCTTGGTGCTTCTGGCTCAACAGGTGCGACAGAGTCGAATCGGGGTTTGAAGCAAGGTAGTTGTAGACAGCATCAGCTGCCGTCATGGTCGAATCTGGAGGTAGCTCGGCAAAAGCTCGTGATAATTCAGCGAAGAAGACAATGACGATGGACGAGGTGTTGGTCAGGAAGTCAAGAAAGCTATCGGCCGGTCGCTTCTTGCCCAGATGGTTGGAAACCGACACGAGAAAGGAGGTCAAGGTTTTCCTGCAAGCCAGGGGAAAGGACCTGTCCGAAGGGACAATGGGTCCGTACCACCACTTCACATAGTCCCGTATTACTGCATCGACAAGGTCGTTGAGTGCCTCCTGGGTCTCAGGCTGAAAGTCTGCAAAGCTTTGAGCCAGGAAGATTGCCTCCTCTTCCTCTGTGGTCCTCCTGTCTACATCAACGTCCATCAAACTATTCTTCTCGCCTAGCAGCCTTCCGATGATGTCCACGCCCTTCTCCCCATGTACAGCTCGGGTGAAGTCAGGGTTGGAAGCTTCCCATTGCATGTATGCAACAATTCCACCCAATGCGCCGATCAGAAGCAGGCCGAATTGGCCAAGCACAAAGTAAGTGACGGCAGCGAGGCCGACAGCAACGCCACATAGCGTACCTGGCGTAGCGGTGGAGAGGAACCGAAAAATCTTGGTCGTGACATCGACGTCGGGGTTCGAGGATTTCGATGCAGGAGTAGTCGGGTTCGTGTGAGCATGGTTCGAGGTTACTCCCTGCCCCTTTTCTGAGGGCTTCGCAACTCCGTTGATGACGGCACTGGGGAGGCTTGGGTCTATCTTATCGTCGAGGGGCATGTCGTCGGCAGTTGAGCGATACGGTGCATCTTCTGCGACCATGGCAGAAAGCTTGTCTCGGATTGCAGGGATGGCGGTGGACCAAGAGGTTTCCTTTCAAGTGGCCCGGAGCATTTCGCGTCGGTGAGAATCCGGGGAGGACTGCGCCGCGGAGTGGCGAAGCAGGTGTATAGCAGAGCCGGTAAAGTGGTCAGGTTTGGTCGCAAAGCTAGGCCGAAGAAGTGGTCACAATCAAAAGAAACGATAAAGCAAAGCACAGTTGAGCTGAGGATGTCTGGTAGGTGTTGAAGACGATCCGAGGGAGATGAGCCGAGTGGTGTTTTTGTTGCGTGTGAGTGTAGTGTTCCAAGGTTTTGGAGGCGATCGCTGGATCAGCATTAGCCTTGCCTCTGGCTCGATGCTATTTCTGGAAAGGGCAGAAGGGGCACCAGCCCAGGCCTGCTTGGAAGATCGATTTGGCATTGATCCGGGGTGAAGGGCCCACTGTAATCTCAACTCTCTCCATCTTCCCATCTTCCCTTCATCCCATCATCCCATCATCCATCCCATCACATGCCCCATCTGGACAATCCACCATCCCCCCACGAAGTAGGAATAACCCTTACCCTGATGCCTCTGATGCCCCTGTGTACACTACTATCGATAAGATAAGCTGATTGCCGTAAAGGTTGCACGCGTTTATGTACTTCTTTCTGCATCGCGTCGTCCGACAGTTGCATCTAGGACGCGTCGACAAAGCTACCTACCTAGGTACCTAAGGTATTCAATGATTGCTTCTTTCATACGAAGTTGAAGAGGTTTTCCGACTTTCCTTAAAAACCCCTCCAAGATTCACCTCAATCATCAATAGGTTTCCAACACATCCAGCCATCCTTTTCTTCTCAACACCTACTGTGGTAGTAGTTCTTTTTTTTTTCTTTCTAATTCAATCCCAATCCTCATTCCACCTTGTCCTGACGTCATCGTCAACTACCTAATCTTCGACATGCCCGTCAAGCGACTCAAACGGAGTTCCAGCTTCGTCGCCAGCGACAACTCCGACGGTGAGGAGCCCCAGGTCAATGCTTCCAAGAAGGCCAAGAAGAGTTCCAGCTCAAGTGATGGAAAGAATGTCGATGATGAGGGCAACACATTCTGGGAGGTAAGTACAGTACACTGACGGCCGCATCCTCACCATCGCCCCACAAGCTGCTGATAGTATTTGCCAGCTCTCCAACAAGAGGCGCATCGTTGTCCAAAAATTCAAGGGTAATGTCTATGTTAATCTCAGGGAATACTACGAGGACAAGAAAACCGGCGCTATGAAGCCTGGCATGAAGGTCAGGCATATGTTTCCACTTACCACAAGTTTCGCATACTGATGAAAGTACAGGGCATCATGCTATCTGTTGAGCAGTACCAAACCCTTCTCGGCACTGTTCCTGACATCAACAAGGAGCTGCGCAAGAACGGCGTCAATATCGGCGACGAGGGTGCCGAAGCCGATGTTGACGGAGATGATGATGGGGATTCTGACGAGAAGCCTGTCACGTCTACTAAAAAAGAGAAGAAATCCAAGAAATCCAACTTCGAGGCTACCAGTGACGAGGCTGAGGATGACTCGTAGGTCGACCATTTGGTGCGGTCAGGACAAGACCTTTACGCCGTTTGATACGAAGAAAATGGAAGCTTGGCTTGATACGGGGTGTGTATGGTGTATGGTTCTCATGAGAACACGTTTCTTATTTGGTCCAGTCCGAATGGGCAACGACACATTTGAGCAACATTGGCTCAACTCTGATGTAGCTTGATCTTACACCCTCAGTGCCGCCTGGCAACTTGTAACGATTTTATGACAATACGGCTTGGATCGGAGCCTTTCACGATATTTCCTGGCTCTGTTTCCAATTACTAATGTAGTCAAAAGTAAAAAAATTATCAAGGTTCTTTTCTGGCGTACATTTGTTGTGAGAGATCGCATGTGCTAATTGATGCCGTATCTGCTAAAGACACTAGACATGATGCAAGGCCAACAATATCCACCCGGTCTTGAAAAGCGGAAGTTTTCATGGCGTGCTGCGGGGTGGGAAGCCCTCGGTGTAAAGTTCGCCGCTATAAGCGACAAAGCCTCGGCAAGGAATAATCAGAAAGTGCTTATAAGACGACCGGACCGCATGGTACCGTGCCAGGAACCTTTGCCCACGCCCAGAAGAATCCCCTTGGCCACCTACAAGATGCTCCTCCCACGACTCCTATGGTGCCTCACCGCGGCGTGCACCACAGCCACGGCACGCTACATCGTCCCCGGCGGGCGTTGGCGCGATACAGATGGCAACATAATCAGCGCACACGCCGGCAACGTGATCCTGGATCCCAAGAGTGGTGACTTCTTCTGGTTCGGGGAGTACAAAGTCGAGGGACAAACCGAGGGCGGTGGTGTCTCTGTGTACAGCTCCCCCGATCTCGCCACATGGACACATCACGGGCTGGCGCTCACGCCCGTTGAGGGAGACCCGTACATCTCCCCGGATGCGATAATCCAGCGACCTAAGGTTGTGTTCAGCGAGGCGACGGGGCGATATCACATGTGGTGGCATGCGGACAATTCATCTTATGGACTGCTTCTACAGGGTCTTGCAACCTCTGACAACATCGCCGGACCGTATGAATTTGTTTCGGCTACTAGTCCCTTGGGAAACTGGTCACAGGATTTTGGAATTTTTACGGACTACAAAACCGGCCGATCGTACGCACTATACTCGAATGGTGATACGGTCGATGGGAGGGATGACTACATCTCGCTCTACAACGAGGAGGTCACTGAGCTGGAGGAGGTCATCTACCGCTTCAACAAATACGACCTTGAAGCACCGTGCATAGTACAGACGGAACAAAGCTACTACGCACTCATGAGCCACAAGACCGGCTACCGGCCGAACGACGTTGTGGCCTTCCGGGCCGACCACCTCACCGGACCATGGAGCCAGCCATTCACGGTCGCGCCGCTAGACACACGAACGTACAACAGCCAAGGTGGCTTTGTTTTGCGCATCAATGGGACGAAGCAAGTAACAAACCTATACCTTGGCGACCAGTGGGACAGCACCTCGCTGTGGGAGAGCCGCTACATCTGGCTTCCAGTGGCGATAGACGACACCGCCAAAACCCTGGAGTTGGTCTGGCATGACATATACGACCTGGATGTTATCACTGGGGAGTGGAAGCCCATAGAAGGGACTACCTATTATGCGCACGATGCACACGTTGCCGGAGACGCATTTCTGCAGGAAGCCAACTTTGCCAGTGGGGGAATTATAGCCACGGGGATCTATGGAAATGATAGCACAGTCACGTTCACGGGTATCGAGGGAAGCGGAGTGCCACAGTGGGTCTCTTTCTACTACCAAAACACGGACGACATGGGTTTCGGTAACCAGCCTGGAGGTTCTCCTGATCGCATTGGGAGCCCGTGGCAATTGAAGCGAATCAGCAGCGTCGTGGTTAACGGGGATACGGAGAATGTCGAAACGTTGTTTCAGAGGGATACGAATAAGGGTGTCATTCTGTCGACACCGTTATTGCTGACCCTACAAAGAGGCAACAACAACACTATTACGGTTGGCGGCTTGTCCAATAAACATGATGTCAAGGGGGCCGATTTAGACCGTATAGTTGTTTATCCGCCGGAGAGAGTAAACAACTTAACGAGTATCACCATCTCTCGGGGCTTTTAGCCATGGAGCTCAGGTGCTCTAAGATATATTTGACAGCTTTAAAGTCTGGTCTGAAATATGTGTTAATGATGTTTGTGTACATGGTAAATATTAGGCATCATTAGACTTCACCTGCATTGGACATCAGTGCTATTCGATATATCGGGCTCGAATCTGGTTTCCCAATCTTAAGTTTATCTATATGTACATATCCCACGCATTGGTCTAGAGCCTCCACGGCTCCAGCTTTCGTTGACTGCTGCGATAGTCAACACCCCCCCTTCCCCCTAAAACTCCCCCCTTTTCTTCGAATTTTACGCCCGGGGGGAAGAAGGGGGGTGGGTATGTTGGATGTGCCGTCCTACTACCTAAATTGGTAGGGAACCGGGATCTTAATTGGTGCATGAAGCTTTAGGGGGATGATCGTCATGTGGATCGACTTTAATTCGACGTCCTTGGCTTCATTAATCAGTACAGCAGATAGAAGTAAGAAATAGGAGAATGGATTTAAAGCAGCCGTCTGCGTCAGGTCTAGTCTGAAAAC
>JANKOA010000007.1:0-115000 GCA_025426655.1 Cytospora mali | reverse complement strand
GTCAGCGCCAACTGCTTCGAGGGCCTCAAGGTGGAGTATCCCCACCGGAGGGTCAGCCAGGACGACAACGATATCAGGACGAGTAGTCTACCTGGTACCAAGAGGAGTGGACTGCCGGACGATTCGTTGGTAAGACCGGGTAAGAGGGTCAAGGAGGGCTAGAAGGAGAAGGACAAGGATGAGGACACGAGGAGGAGAATGAATGGCTTACGATGATGGTGATGGTGATGGTGATGATGATGGTGATGACGATGACGACGACGACGACGATGATGATGGAAGGAGGGCAAGACAGCAACAACCCAACAACTACTTCTAGCAGTGTCGAGATCGCTGGCTACTCAAGCCAGGTCAACCCGCGACAAGAGGGAAAGCTTGTTTGGAGGTTTCTTGAAGTTGGAACAGGTTTTCATTATTTCTTCAAAGTCTCGGAAACGAGATTATATATGCATACACAAGAGGTGGGAAGCATGGCGTTTGGGAATACAGTGATATAGATCAAGCACATTTTGGGGTTGGGGGCATAGGGGAGGATCAACACGAAGACAACATAACATGTATGTGGGTGAAGGACAAGACCAGTGCGGTCAGCCCATGCTTAATAATTATTTTATGGACAGTCGAACCCGCCGATTTTTCTTCATCTTCATCTCTACCTACCTACCTGCCAACCAACCAACCAACCAACCAGCCAACTAGCCAACCAGCCAACTTCACCATCCTGCTACCTTGACAGAGAGGTAGTCGGGTGATGTCCACTCGAAAGGCAGCAACCCAGAACATCGATCGCCCTTCCCATCCTGTCCCTTCTTCACCTCTGGCCATACACCTCTGCCATCTTCCAACATCCGGATCTTCAAACAAGGCAACTACTAGATCCTTCATCCTCACTTCGCTGGGTATCCCTTTCTGCAAATCGAAACTAGAGAAGCACCAAAACAGAAAAATGACGGGAATTACATGATTGTACAGAAGAAAAACAAAACAAAACAGGAAAATTAGGGGGAGTCGTCAAACGTAGTAGCCATGATACAGGGGAGAGGAAGAGTGCAAAACAAGGGGGCAAAAGGGAAGGGGTGGATGGAGCATGATGGAGCCCGCTGTCTGTCCCCGTGTGATTGTGTGGTGTATGTGTGTGTGTGTGTGTGTGTGTGGTTGTTCGACCATCCCATCCAACGTTCTGGGCGTCTCTCTTCTATACCTTCCCACCAAAGCATTTGTCAAGTACTTGACTGGCTTGTGGTTATACCACCGAGGGATATCATCTACAACTCCGCCCCCCTTCCTTTCCCACGACCACCTTCCCAGACGTGGTAGTGCGTGTCTATCGCCATTGCTCTTGGATTCACACACTGACTGGTATTAACGCCCCTCCCGGCATATGGTGTCCCAGCAGAGTATTATTCCCGTACAACTGCCATTAGGGCGGTTCCAACCTGCTGCTTTACAGCCCCCTAGAGCTCCTATTTCTTGGCGGGCGCAGAAGGTGCCTTGACATTGTTGGAGAGCCAGGCCAGACCCTCGAGCAAGCCCTCGCCAGTGGTGGCGCAACTAGGCACGACAAACCATATCTTGTCGTTGAGCTTGTTGAGTTCGAGGGCGTCGGTGACTTCTTGGGGTTTCATAGCTGTTACAAGGAGACAATTGGTCAGTGGCCTGCAGGTTTACCGAGAGAGGAGGAAAGGGGGTGGGGGCGGGTGTTGAGATGATGCATGTTCCCGGCAGCAGCTTACCATTATCCAAGTCCTGCTTGTTGGCGAAGACCAACAGCAGACTGTCCTTCATTTCCCTGTCGTTGATGATGCGGTGTAGTTCCTGCCGGGCCTCCTCCATGCGCGCGCGGTCGGACGAGTCGATAACGAAGATAAGACCTTGGGTTCCTGTTGTTCCCGGCAATTCGCGTGTCAGTGGTGTTGTGTGCTTTCGAACCCCCCCCTGAAGGTATCCTAGCTGGAGGCACGGGTGCAAAACGTACCACTGAAGTAATGTCTCCACAGAGGCCGGATCTTGTCCTGTCCGCCGACATCCCAGACGTTGAACTTGACGTTCTTGTAGGTGACAGTCTCGACGTTGAAACCGACAGTGGGGATGGTAGTGACGTCCTGGCCAAGCTTCAACTTGTAGAGAATGGTCGTCTTTCCGGCGGCGTCGAGACCCAACATCAACAGGCGCATCTCCTTAGACCCGAAGATCCTCCCCATCATCTTGCTAAGTTGGCCACCCATTGTGGCTGTAGGGTGGGATTGATCGTCGTGGTTGTTGTTGTCGTTGTCGTCGTCGTTGTCGTCGAGTGCAATGTGGAGGTTGTGTGTGTGTGTGTGTGTGTGTGTGTGTGTGTGTGTCACGGAAACGGGGATGGCCAATCGCGCGTATGGAGGTGTGGTGATTCTGTAATGAGTGGGCGGGGCGGGTCGAGATTGGACGGCAGCGGTGGCGGCGGCAGCGTGGAGTCTTGGTATGTAGACAGATATGGAGAGCGACGCGTGATGATGGTTGTTGGTGGTGTAAATAAAAAATTAAATAAAAAACCACAAAGAAAAAAAATTGTAGTGATGTTGTTGCAAGGAAAGAAAAGAAGGTGGCCGAGGTCCAGTCAAAGTCGAGGAGGAGGAGGAGGAGGAGGAGGAGGAGAGCAGGAGCAAGGAGCAAGGAGCAAGGAGCAAGGAGCAAGGAGCAGGGAGCAGGGAGCAGGAGCAGAAGCAGAAGCTGGGCAAAGAAAGGGCGAACAGGCGGATTGGGTACTTGCAGCTAGGTACTTAGATACCTATACATCAGGTAGGCAGCTGGTAGGTAGGCGATATGGGGGAGAGAGGGAGAGAGGAGTAAGGTAATATCGACTCGGATAGGCAATGATGAGAGGTGTTCGGGGAATGTCCTGTTGGGCAGTCGAAATTAGCATCAGCATCAAGTTGTTAATTGTACAAAGTTATTTGATAGATCTGGTCTTTGCCCCTTCGGCCCCAGGCCTTGTCCCTGTCCCTGTCATTGTCATTATTGTGTGTGTGTGTGCACGTAGGTGGGTGTGGGTGTGGGTGTGGGTGCGTGTAAGTAATGTGATGCTCCCCAAGTACGGATCGGTAATCGGTAAATCGTAAACGGTAAATTAGATTGAATTGGACATGCAACGCATGAATGCACGAACCTTGGAGATTTTGATTTGGGAAAGTGAGAGAGAGAGAGAGAGAGAGAAAGTTAGAGTTGTTTGTGTGTGTGTGTGTGTGTGTGGTTTGTACCAAAAAGCTCGCTCGATCCAAATTGCTCTCTCCCTTTTCCTTTTCCTTTTCCTTTTTTTTTCAATCAATACTTCGTACCTAGCTAGGTATTTCTCGTTACCCGTTCTTCCTCCTGTCCTCTCTTGATTCTATCTTTGACAACAACAAAAGTAATGGATGGATGTATGATATGGTGTGTCTGCGTTGAATGTTTTGGGGTTTGGTGTTTGGTATTAGGAATTTGGTGTTTCGGTAATTTAACGGTGTCGGTATTTGGTGGCATTGGTGGTACTGTTAGTGGTACTGTTAGTGGTACTGTTAGTGGTCCTGTTAGTTAGTGGTAGTGGTGGATAAGTACGTAATTTGCGACGACGTAGCCTGAAGTGTTTAGCGTTTCGTTTCAATTCATTTACGCCAACCTGCAAGTGGCCTCCTGCACTACGCCCTGCCAGCCTGCATGCCCTGCACGGCACACCTAACCAGTGCTAAGGCAGGTACGCTGCCCGTTTATTCTGTTTACTTACTGCCCGTTGCCAGCCAGCCAACTTGCCGACTTGCCGCCACCGTTGCTGCTACCCCTGACTTGAACTGGACCGACCGACCGACCGACCGACCGACAGACAGAACAGACAGAACAGACAGACAGGTATGTATATGTATGTAGGTTGTGCCTACCTATAAGTAGGCACTTTAGCAGTACACGGGCCAGTTGGGGGCAACCTATGTACCTGGTAGATACCTAAACATGTACCAGGGTGCGACCTTGGCACATAGACATTGATTGACCCCTGCAGCAAAGACGCCGCAACTTCTTATACATACATACCTAAGGTAACTAACTACCTAGGTACCTAGGTAGGTACTCCGTGCACGTGCCCCCCCACCAAATTACGGAGTAATATATGCATCAATACTATATTACCGTACTTCGTACCTTTCCTGGCTTTCATATTAGCCCCTCATTCTATGGTAGATTGCATCTCCAGCCACGCTTACCACATCTGGCTTGCTAGCCCACACCCTAATATATTCCAAGGTTACTTACCCTACCTACGTACGGTAGGTACCGTTAGATGGCACCCAATCCAACTCGTTCAAAATAGACACGGGAATTTATACCCCAACCAAGCAAGCAGTTCGAACATCCGGCAGCCTTCCTTCTTCTTCTTTCTACCTCTTGGTGAATGAAGAAAGAGAAAGGGGAGGAAGAAAAAAAAAAAATTTAAAAAGATTTTGTCTGCCCCATGAATCGAACATGGGTTTCTTCGGACCGTAATGTTTTTCAACTTGAAAACCACAACGAAGTGTACTGACCACTATACTAGGCAGACCATGTTTCCTAACTCTTCAAAACACCTGAATACACAGAACACTCGGCGAATGCCAATGCAAACAACAACCTACTTCCTTCTCCTCAATCATATCACCGACCGTTTTTTATTGACCCAATACCAAGCAATCAATGGTTTGATAGAATTGATAGTGACCGAAATTCATTCATCTTGTTTCCTATAAGCCAGGTTGGCATCCTCAATTATATCTAGTTTTGCCAATGATCCAAGCATCATCCTTCGAATACTTTTGAGACTCCTGATTCCTCACTCCGAACTGCTCATATTCCCTTCATAAGCAGAAACACCTGACTGAAGCATCCTTCCTGTAAGCAAAATCAAGAGCAGAGTTCCGATTAGAGTCCCAAACATCCCATGTAAGTATACTCCGGCACCAACCAACCCCTAACCAACCCCACTTAATCCCGATAATCCACCACAAACCTCCTCTCGACAACCTGCTGTGTCCCCGACTGCTCCTCCCCCTCGAACCGTAGATTAACATTGCCCGTACCCGTATCCATCCCCGTCACTTCGGCCTTGTAAAACGTCGTGCTGTCTGGATACAGTGCCAGCACCGTCTTGCCCTTCTCCAGCTTGGGCAGTTCTGTTGTTGGCGGCGGGATGGGGATCATACCCGATGCGCTCATCTTGTACTCCTTCCTAGCGGGCGATGGCACGTCCGGGTCCTCATCCTTGACTATGTACCGCCGGCCCTTGCCCTCACCGAGAACCTGCTTCACCTTGCCTAGGTACCACTCCGACGTGTCGTTGGGTGTGGGCGGCTTCGGCTTGAAAGCCACGTCCTGATCCTTGGAGAAGATGACCTTGGCCCGGATGCTGGATCCTGCCGTCGCCGACGAGAAGCTGTGCCCCTGTGGCTCCACGCTTTCAGCTTTGGGTGTGTCGCGGTCGCGGTCACGGTCGCCACCACGCGGGGGAACGCTGTCTCGGTTGCCAGATCGATCGCTAGACGCCCCTCTCCCCCCTCCTCCTCCTGCTCCTCCTCCTGCACCACCGCCACCGCCACCGCGCCCGCCAAGTTTGCGTGCGTGGCCGCCGATGGGGCTGGGATGGGGACTATCCGCTGCGCCGTCGAAGTCGTAGAGATCTGCCTTGTCCTTGTCCTTGTCCTTATCTTTGTCCTTATCTTTGTCGTCGTCTCGTTGTGCATCACGCTCGCGATCCCGCTCCCTTTCTCTCTCTCGTTCCCGTTCGCGTTCCCTTTCCCGCTCACGTTCGCGTTCCCGCTCTTTCTCCCTCTCCCGCTCTCGCTCCCTCTCCCTCTCCCTCTCCCTCTCTCGTTCCCGCTCCCTTTCGCGCTCCCTTTCCTTTTCCCTCTCCCGTTCGCGCTCCCGGTCGGCCTTGTCCGGCTTGCCAGCCCGGCTGGAACTGCGCCCTGCGCCGGATAGGAGGCTGGCAGCGCGGGACGAGGAGCCGATGGCTGGGGCAGCAGCCTTCTCCTTTGCCTCTTGTATCCCTTTCAAGATCTCAAGGAAGCTAAGCACGTCGGCGATCTTCTTGGTGGTAGCATCGTTGATCTTGACACCGTCGCGGTAGAGTTTGTCGAGCTGCTGCAGGGCCTGGGTGACGGAGTTCCTATCGACATCATCCTTGGAGTCCTGGTTGGTATTCGCGTAGCTCTCCTGAGCGGCTATCTGGCGGACATTGTCGTTGCTCTGGTTGACCTCCTCGATGATTGCAGCAATATCGTCCTGGATCTTTTGCCAGAGATGGACCTCCTCGCCCTGGGCACTGCTATTGCGAGGGGGCGGCCTCGGGCGCTCACCCCGGCTTCTTTGCGACATGCCCCTCCAGCTGTCGGTGTCCTCGACCTCCCTTAGAAGTCTGTTCAATCGCTTAGTAAGACATTTATTTTGATAGATGGGCAGACGCGAGTCGAGTCAGGTCAGGATGAGCCGAAGAAAGAACAACGACAAGATGGGGGAGAGAGACGAAAAAAAAGAGGGGAGGGGGGATGGCAAAAAAACCGGAACGAGAACGAAAATGGAAGGGAAGGGATGGTGAAAGAAGATGTGTTTTAGTGATAATAAACCGAGACTTGGATGAATCAAGGTGGGTAAAAGGTGTAAAGGGAAGGGGGGGGGGTGTGTGTCGGTCGGTGGATGGGTGGGTGGAGTCAAGACTAGGCATATTGGTGAGAACCATGCCGTCTAATATGTTGCAATCTCTGCTCGGCGCAACCATGGAGCGTACCTTCAGCCAAGAATCCAGTTGCTCAACTCTATGTAGCCAATGTCCAGGGGGGGGGGGTTATGTAAATGGTGGTGGTGTCGTGTGCACGGAAAGAGTAGAGATGAATGGGGGTTGAATAGGCGATCACGTGGGAAGAGATGAACGTATGTTGATGTGATGGTGATGATGCTGATTGGTATAGTCGGGACCGGAAAAAGGAGGCTGGCACCTCAATCCTTCAGGGCGAAAAGGCAGAGAGAGGGGGGGGGAGAGAGAGAGAGAGAGAGAGAGAGAGCGCGATAGTCCAGGAGTACAGGCGTGCAGGCAGATAGGCGTAGCAGGTGGCAGGCTGGCAGGCTGGCTGGCAGGCAAGGTAGGTATACAGACGGATTAAATGGTGCTTTGAACCAACCTTGAGCCGGAAGAAGACCGTTCGTGTCTAAACGGAGGTGGAGGCTTGTTGGGGAGATTGTCATTGCGCTTGGAAGGTTGCCATGTCATTTCTCTTGGGCGGAAGGAACTGAAACGGAACTGGAACCTGGACCGGAACGGGAAGGGAACCGTGAAGTCTGCCGGCAGAAGCTCGTGGTGCGGCCCTCATTGGATGGGATACAGATACCTTGGGATTTGCGCGGGATATGGTGAGAAACAAAGTACCTGGAAAACGGGCCACGGGATTTAGGTTAGATGGAAGGGAAGGAGGGAAGGAGGGATGGGAGGGAAGGTGGTTGGTGGTGCGCGGACGGAATAACCGTTTGAGCTTTCCAAGGCTTAGTTCCAGATGGTAGGTAGGGAAGGGGAAGGGGAAGGGGAAGGGAGGGTGGTAATAAAGCAAGGGTACTTAGGATTGTAAAGCCTGGCAACAAAAAAGTGAGGTACTTGTAAGCAGGCAGGTATGAATGTAAGGGGAAGGGGAAATGGGAAAGGGTGAGTGGTGATTGTGGTCGTGGTTGTGGTTTGATGAGGCTGGGTGGGGGTGTCAGGTGTCAGGTTATTAGGTGTTCACTTGTCAACTGCTCCCCCCCCCAAGTAGCCTTTGGAGCACCTACTTTACTACCCGCTGCCCGCTGCCCGCTGCCCGCTATCTGCTACCTGCTGCTTGGTTGCAGGTGGGGGGGGGGGCCTGGGGGGCTGGGCACATGCTGGGTTAGGTGAGATATGTACGACCACAAAAACCCAGCCCCGCTCCGTTGCTGCTCCAGATGTTCGTTGATGATGATGATGTCCGTGCTCCGTACTGAGGATGGTGGGGTAAAAATACCTACCTACCTAGGTAGGTAAGTATTCCAGGCAAGGTAAATATATGCGGAGGTACCTAGGTACGCAATAGCACAGGTAGGTACCTCCAAGGCAGGAGTCACCCGTGGTCATTAGTCTGCATGCCATTTGGCTGGTCAACCTCGTGTTTGTGATGCCAGGCTTCCTCCTCTCTACTCTTCCTTCCTTCCTTCCTTCCACCTATTAATCCTTCTCTACTTCTCCTACTGAATAATCAACCCTCCTGCCCACGATTTGGCGATACCCTCACTTCCACTTCTGCATACACCCATACGGCTCCTCACCCACCTCTACACCTTCACGCACACCTCCACGTGCCGGTATACCTTCGACAGTAGAGCTGGCCACAATCCAACCCAACCCGACCCGACCCGACCCGACCCAATCCAACCACTTCTCCTCCTTCTCCTCCTGCTCTGTTCTGCTCTCCTCTTCTCTTCCGACCATGCAGGTGCCCCTGATCAGATTACAATGCGGCGTCAACACCTACGACTGGGGAAAGAAGGGCAGTGACTCTGCTGCTGCGAGGTTTGCTACTGCCACTCCTGCACCTGACTTCTCCGTCCAAGAAGACCAGCCATATGCTGAGGTATGTCCCCTGTCTTTCTATCACTCTCCCAACATGCAGGGGAGTCTAACGACATAGCACTAACTGGCTTCTCCCAGCTCTGGATGGGCACACATCCGTCCAACCCCTCCAAAGACCTTACAACCGGCCGCACCCTCCTCGACCTCGTTCAAGACAATGAAGCCCTCCTCTCCCACTCCACCGTCGCCCGGTATGGCAATAAGCTTCCATTCCTCTTCAAAATCCTCTCCATTGCCAGAGCCCTCTCCATCCAGGCCCACCCGAACAAGAAGCTTGCGGAGCAGCTGCATGCCCAAGACCCTAACAACTACCCGGATGACAACCATAAGCCCGAGATGGCCATTGCCCTTACCGATTTCCAGGGTCTATGCGGCTTCAGACCTCCATCCGAGATAGTCCACTTCCTCGACACCGTCAAGCCACTGTACCAGTTTGTTGGCTCTGAAACCGCCGAGAGCTTCACCAGCACAATCAAGTCCCACGAGGGCAACGAGTCCGAAGAGGCAAAGGCAGCGAACAAAGCTGCCTTGCAGAAGCTCTTCGGCTCCCTCATGTCAAGAACACAATCCGACCTCGAGACAGCTACAAAGGCGCTGCTGGATGAGGTGACGGCAGACACAGACAACTTCGCAGGTGGTGGTGCAGGGCCCAACTCCGGCAAAGATATTGCTGAGCTGATCAAGCGACTTTATGACCAGTTCGGCCCTGACTACGGCCTGTTCGTCCTCTTCCTCTGCAACCTCGTCACAATGGCTCCTGGCGAGGCGCTCTTCCTCCGAGCCGACGATATACACGCCTACATCTCGGGTGATATCATCGAGTGCATGGCTGCCAGTGACAATGTAGTTCGAGCTGGCTTCACCCCCAAGTTCAAGGATGTGGACACTCTTGTTTCCATGTTGACATACAACTATGCCCCCATCGACGAGCAGAAGATGGCCCCTATCGAGTACGCCTACGCAACACTCAACCGGAGTGCGTACAGCTCTGGCAGCGAGGTCATGCTCTATGACCCTCCCATCGATGAGTTCAGTGTTGTGCGTACCGTTCTGAGACGCGGGGGCGCCAAGGCCACATTTGATCCGCTGGACGGACCGAGCATCATTATCTGCACTGGCGGCAAGGGCAGGATCTCGGTAGGTCCCACTGTGGAGGAGATGAAAGAGGGCTTTGTCTTCTTTGTGGGCTCAACCGCCGAGGTGGCCCTGGAGTCGACTGGCGATGGTGACGAGGAGTTCGTAACATTCAAGGCGTTCTGTGAGGTGGAGGATCACAGCAATGGAGCCTAGAAGGCTCTACATCATGCTGTGTTTAATGAGAACCTTGCACCCACGGTGATGGGGCCGGCGCCGGCCAGTCCCGGGGAAAACCAGCGCAACAAGATCTAGTGGAGTGTCTTTATAGACTCATGGCTAAGCCCTAACTAGCTATCTCTGGTGCCTTGACTGGCTGCATGATGGTGTCACGGCACTGGAGAGGACGGTGACCAGCCAAACACAGGACGAAGGCAGCGTCACAAAACCTCACAGAGATGTCCCGTCCAAAGCGGGCCCGTCAGGAGAAGGAAGATACGAATAATGATGATGCTAGATTTTATGCCTCGTGTGAAGTATTGCTCCTGCTGGAATGAAGGAGAGAATTGAAACCCCATAGGCCATGGAATGAATAAACACCACTACGTATCGATATGGTACTGATTTCTCTGCTCCACCCACCCCATCCGACAGTGAAACGAACGGGAATAATCGTAGGACAAGAGTCATCAACCAGGCTCTGAGCAGCCGGGGTTGATGCGGGCGGGCAGTCAGCCACCCTGGACACAAGACGTCCATAACAAGAATGGCTTTTCCAAGTTTGGGCTGGGTTGAAGATATGCGTGCCTCTGGAGGTTCGACAAGCTGGGACGATTGAATATAGGTCTGGTTGGCCGAGAACGATGGCATGGTTTCTAATTAATGCTCATCTCGACTGCCGTGTGGCACTACCTAGGTATCAGAATGAATGATTTATCCACCTGTCGGTAGAATTATCAACCCCAAAGAAACGTAAACTCTCCCGAAGCCTGGTCCCCGAGAGAGAAATTCTGAAGATTAACAAAACCTGATGGTGAATACGAAGTGAACAACAGGGTAGGGTCATGCTCGTCCCCTCTTTTTGTTTTCCTCCTCCTCTTTTTGTTTTCCTCCTCCTCTTTTTGTTTTCCTCCTCCTCTTCTGTTGTCCTCCTCTTCCCTCCTCTTCTCTCCCCGTTCCATTCCCGCCTCACTCTCATTATGTGTGATGGCAATGCAAATTCCCTCGTTTGGACGCCCCGTCTTTTGTATCTTGATTTCCCATTTTTCCCCACCTCTTTCTTTTTTCTTCAAACATTCCTTGACACCGAGCCCACGACCGTTTTCTCGTTTTTCCAGTTCCAGTACATGCCCACCAAAATGACAAGGTCTCTCCCACGAGACTGATGGTTGAAATTAAGGGAAGGAAAGACATCAATCAATCCATGGATCCTGATGACGGATGTGGAGGGGATGATGCTGATAACAAAATAATTAAAATGCAGAATGCAAAAGTTTTTCTTGATAAGTAACACACCTCCCTGAACGGGAGCAAAGGACCTGGGTGGCCGGTATCTCTCTATGATGTAAATGCAACATGAGGAATGCCCGGCGCTGTACCACATAATACAGAGGCACAAACATGGAATGAGTTGAATGCAGACATCAAAAACCCGTAAAAAGAAACACCAAGGAAACAAGGGGGGGGGCGGGAGAAGAACAGACTCTGCAAGCCCACAACAAGATGAAGGAGAGAAGAAAAACACATGTGAAAACAGAAACAGCATCGAATCGGCGACCCGGAAGGAGGCTGGAGCCAAGCAGATAGTGCCATGTTGGTAACTGTACACAGCCGTAGTAGACTGACTGAGAAGCTTGTAACGAAGATAGAGGGGGATGCTTTGACAGGAGCACATGCAGGAGAAGGCGCAGGACATTCCGGGTTGGTGCAGCGTCGGGCGTTGTGTACTCCAGTCCAGTCCAGTCTGTCCCCCTTGTATGTCGAACCCCAGATTAACCAGCACATTGCTTCATCAGCAGGCAGGTATATGTGAATGTCCAAGTCGAGAAAAGAGGTCGGGGGATCCATATGGGCTGGAAGTTCGGACATGGCTTGGAGTCGGCGCGGACGGCAGCCGGCGTCGAGCGACTCTGAGCCTCCCGAGGGTGTGTGTGTGTGTGTGTGTGTGTGTGTGTGTGTGTAAGCCCTCGGCTGGGATTCTATTATACTATTGGCTGTTGCTGCGTCTGCTGATGTTGCATTGCAGGTGTCATGTCTGCCAGCCTATAGTCGTCGGGCAGCCTGACAGCGCTTGTAGTTCCTGTTTGGGGAGCACTGGGCCCAAGATCCGCTGTTGCGGCCTCGCCGATGGTAACGATGCAGAAAGCCACATACGTCTCCGACAGTGTTGAAATATGTTAGCAGCCTGGGCTGCCAGCACCACGAGGCAAAGGGGCCAAAAATAGTTCGTGGGGTTGATGGATGCAGGTCGTGTCGTACCATGCTCTCCAAGTGCCTGTTTCCGTTTTATTGTGGCGCTTCTCGCCAAAACCAGACCGGGAACGGTCACGGCCAGTCGTTGATACCATGATGAGGTGTCAACTGAAGCCTCAAAAGCATGTTGCCGTCTCGAGTCGAGGCCAAGCCGAGGCCAAGCCGAGTCCAGTTGAGTTCGGTCCAGCCCAGCTCGTGTTCGAGCGAGTACGGCTGACAATTTGTTGCCCAAAACGGTGACTTGTGAGGGCTGACAATAAGCCACTATTATCGTGAACCCGAGATTCTGAAAAGGGTGCGGATGGTTATGCAAATGGACGAGTGCTCATGCATGTCGGTTGTGAAGTATGCAAGCAGCAGGTGAAACGCTTGAGTGGGTAACTCTGCCCATGACTGGCAGCAGACAACCATAACGTGACAGCGTCCCGAAAGGTTTGGCCCCCTGTTCAACCACAACAACCTTGACTTGAACCAACTAGTAACTGCCAGTCATCCTGTAGATGCTGTTCCGGACAGCCTCTCTCCCACATGTCTCACACGGGTCCTCCATGCAGGTCAAGACGGTGATCACCGATCCATCTTCTTTCCGTCGCCAACAAATCAAGCAGAACATACATAACACACTTATGCCCACGAGGGGTCGGTCCCCAATGGAAAACAATGACGATCAAAACACGAAAGCATCAGGAAACAACCAAAAAGGAAAAGGAAAAAGACAAAGACAACCAAAAAAATGTTCAAATCAAGGAATGGGGTAGAGGTAGTAGAGTAGTATCCATGTTAGGAAAAGGGCAGACAAGGCAGAAAGGCAGGCAAGGCAGGAAGGGCGAGGTAACAATGGCAGCCCAACCTGTCTACCTCTGACAAGAAGCACATTCCCGCTGGCTGCTTCTCATTCATAGGGCCTCCCCCACTTCCCCCATCCCCCCCCCTCCTCCACCCCTCCATCATGCTGATGTGCAGGTCGGGTTGTATTGATGCAGGGTAAGGGGAGTAATGCAGCAGACACACCAAGAGAAGGAATGGTGTGGAGTAGATGGTGGGGAGAGAAAGAGGAGGGTGAGGTTGGGGGGGGGAGGAGGAGGAAAGGCGTGTCAAGACAAGGAAGCATGCCACGCCAGGACGCCCCTAAATAAAATTAACGACGGGAACTGGCGCTGAGCCGGTGGTTGTCTGCAGCCGCAGTACCACCAACGCCACCAGTGACTCCATTGTTAGAGTTGCTGCTGCCAGACGCTTCCCCGTAGGTAGTGCTACCAGTCACAGCATGAGGACCAGGGAGTGGCTGCTGTTGGGTAAGGTGGTGGCTTCCGTGGCGCGGAGAATCATGGTGCGAGGCTTCCTGGTGACGATGGTGGTGTTGCCCATGCGATGTCGAAGGCGTGTGGTAGCCGTGGGCCGGCGCACCGTCACTACCAGCATAACCCGTGCTGCTGCTCGTGCTCTCGGCCGTCGACCGGGAAGTCAGTCCAGAGCCAGCCGAGGCTCGCCGCAGGCTTGACGAGTCTGCCGGGCTGGCCCCGCCATAAGTGTAGCCTGTAAGGTCGACTGCTGAGCCTTGGGTGGCAGCACTGCGGTCCGTGTCACCAAAAATAGTCTCACTGCCTGCTGTCGAGGCTGACCCGTACGTGTCAGCTGAGCTGGTGCCGTGGTGGTACGGGCTGGTGTACCCAGCAGCTACGGCCGCGGCTGCTACATCTACTGGAGACGTAGGCGAGGGCTGGCTACCGGAAACCGACGAGTGGTTCGACTTGGAATGGCTGTAACCTCCGGGGAGGCCGTCAGCGCGGTAGCTGGGAGCCAACCCCCCCACAGTGCGCGAGACGGATGCGGGATTGGGAAGAAGTCGGTCGTTTCCAGCCGAGGGCAGGGAGGCCGCAACGCTCGAAAAGGAATAAGCGGATGAATCGCCAGGCACGGAGACGGCCGGACGATGGACAATGCCGGTGGGCGCGCCGGGACTGTATGGATAGCCCGATTCTGGCTCCATGTAGACACTCGAGTTCTGTCCCATGCCTTTCTGACGACTGGTCCAATGTCCGTAGCTGGACACCATGGGACTCGCATCGCCATTGATAACAGGGTATGGCGGGCAGTTCATAGTGTAGTCGACGCTTCCATCTGCTCCATAGGCTTCTGCCCAGTCTGGCCCCATGGAGTAATAGCCCTTAGGGCCCATGTTGGGGTAGGTGCTGGTCCGGTACGATGTTGGCATGGCCCCCGAGCTAAGGAGGTGCATCTCCTGTGGATACTGAGCCATGGACGAGCTCATCTGCGCCACGGGTCCCGTTCCACGCTGGGCCAGTGTCCGGGAAACGTCCATGTTATACTCGAATTTGCTGTCATCCCGCAGCGGTGCCTCCTGGGATTGAACCTAGATTCAGGGAAAGTTGGTCAGATCAGGACCAAAAGTCAAGACGTAGCAAGATGCAACATTGACTGCTACATCCTTCCTCCCCCTTTCGTCTCACCACTTTCCAACATGTCGGAATAGAGAAGGATAGTATCGTACCCGTAGGAAGAGACATTGGTCAACGCCTGCATTTTTGCAGTTGACACATGGCAGCCCACCACCAGGATCCCCGCTGCAGCGAATCTTACGCTTGCGGCATCGCCCACACTATATTGAAAGACCGTCAGTATGTTACTTCAATGGATCGCGTCCTCGGGATTTTTATTGCAGCTTTCCCGACAGCCAACACGGAGGGGGAGGGGGGGTGTCCTATGGCAACCAGCTGAAGTCTATCCAAGACTGCAGCCAAAGATCATGGAGAAGGGGGAGAACAGAAAGGGGAAGGGGTTGGGAGGGGTTTTCGTATGAGTGAGAAAGAGGGTCCAGGGCTTACAGCAACAGCAATGCGCTTCCGTGGTGGCGTTGTCTCGTCCGCTTGAGAATCCGACATTGTGACGGCACGGGCGTCGTGGGAAGGAAGCTGATAGCGTCGTTCCGGGTAGGAGTAATATGGCGCGCACGAGCGGCTGGGCAGATATCTCGCGCCCTCATGTGGGTGAGGATGAGGGGGAGGATAATAGGTTCGGGAGACCATGGTATTATACGATTTTTCTTTCCTCTGAGTGACCGAGTAAGTGTTCAGCTTTGATGATGACGAAGAGGATGAAGGCAGTGGACCCAAGACGCAAGACCGTTGGAAATACTGGCTGTCTATTTGTTGGAAGGGTGCGTCAGATGAGCCAAGTCAATCGATAATTGAGAGACTGAACCGACTAGCTGGGCTAGATGGCTTGTGGTGCTGTAAGTGGACTTCGATATCCAGGGGATATTTGTAAAAAGGGGCAAGCCAAAGCGAGGCCGACACCGCAAGGGGATGCACGACGCAAACCACCCTTCGGGTCAAGCAGATAGACCAACAAACAGACCGACAGATAGACAGGCCGTCAGGTAGAAAGACCGAGAGGCCAGGGTCTGACACTGGTAGGCGAAGAGGGCAGGCAGAGGTAGGCAGGCCCGTAGATATGAGCAGGGTTATCGAGGCGAAACAAGACAGGTCGAAATCAGATAGCGGTAACCTGAGCTGTGTAAGGGCCCAAATTAAAGCAGATCCTAATGAAGTCCAATGGAAGGAGCCAGATGACGGAAGAGTCGGCCCAGTCGGTGCGTGTTTGTCGCTGTTTCTTGTCTGAACTGGCGGGCTGGGGGAAAGAGAGAGAAGGGGGAGGGGGGGGGCTGATTCGATGGTACAGCCCTGTGTCGCCAGCGGCTCTTTCTAGCAAGAGATTTCACAAATCAAGCCACGCCCGGCTGACAGGATATTAGTGTCGAATACACAATATATTCACCGAAGGCGTAGCAGGGTGTGAAGCGTGATGTGTACGGCGTATCAGACAAGGCTGGTCTGATGCTGCTGCGGACCATCAACGTAGTGTCTGCCGCGTTTCTGTACAGCTCTGAGTCAAGCCAAGAGCAACCTTAATGGAAACAAGCTGGTAGTATCGTCGTTTCCTGGCAGGGGATACCGTTCCGAGTCTGTTAAACGCTTAATATTGATCGGGCTTTAACAAGGATACTGTCTCGTCAGACCGGCTTGTTTGAGGGGGGCCTCAGTCAGGAGATGCAACATGAGGATATGCAAGGTTTGAGGGTTTTTGTGCTTCTTCAGAGCTGGTCACAAGGTCCAACCCTGGAGGATGAGAAAGAAGGTGGAAGATGATAATGATGTAGAAAGAGAGAGTGATGCGGAAACAGGACGATGAAGAATGTTGAAAGAAGCAGAATATTATAGGAACGGTGTAACTGACGATTCCGCCTCTCCTCATACCTTCTCAACTCTCGTTCGGCTTGTTGGTAGATATTACCAGATATTACCACATGCAGACTGGGAACGCTTGCCCAGGTAAATGAGACGGGAAAAAAAGGGCAAGCCAACCCACCTTCCACACCCCCCCCCCACCACAACAAGAGGAGGAGGAGGAGAATAATTAAATAAAAATAAAAAGGGAATAAAATGCAGGACCCTGAACAAAAAAAAATACATAGACATAGCTACAACAGCCGGATTTCTGACCATCACTGCTTTAGGCCTCTCAAATGCAGTCGATATGTGATACGTGCTAAGAATCCAAGGTGGAACTGAACGGAGGGAACACAGCGCATGTCACTGTCAAGGCCTCTGGTTTTCGAAGCCTTCGTCGTGGGAGCTGTTTCTCATAAGGTCCTCTGCTAGTACTGTGTATATATCTCCAACGGGTGGCTGCAGCTTGCAGCACCGTGCAAGGGTCCAACGGCAGTGTGGTCAGTGATCTGCTGGCCAGCCCTGACGGTTGCAGATACCCCTTGTACTGATGGCTGATAATATGAAGGTACAAGCAAAGAAGTACCGGAGTAGCATCGAAAGCTGAATACATAGACGTAGCAGATGACGGATACACAGGCAAACGCGAAACAGGCCCCAGGGGTAAGAAGAAAGAAAGGGGGGGAAAAAAGCCACGCTTCATGATATATGACAAGCAGCAGACTCCTGCAGAGAACATGGAATAAATGGCGAGGTGCAGCCTCGTCTTAGAAGCATTTTCGGCGGAGCACGTTTTCGCGAATTCAGAGCCAATAGGAAAGTTGGCCGGACAAGCAGGCGCTGAGACTGACGACCTGGCTCTGTTGCCCCAAAGCCAAAGATCCCATGTACTTCTCCGAAGCTGGTCTTAGCAAGTATCACTTGCATGGCTTACCGGTAAAGCAAATGACAAGTATCCGTACTCTGGTCGGAAAATACCCCACGTAACAAGCAGTCCGACAAACAGTCACCAGCTCGCGGAGGCGGTGGTGTGTAATAAAGGAATAAGGGGTGAGTTTGTGGTCGGGGCAGATTCGTCTGAAAGTAAGGTTCTGACTGCGGAAGGAGAAGGTCAAGGTCCGTAAAAGTCGCGTGGCTTTCTTTGTAACTCGTGTTTCGCCTTCTTTACGCAGTCTTCTCATAGGTCTCGTGTGTATGTACACACAGATGCAAACGAAGAGAGACATGGTACTTGCGGTACATAGTCCCCCGTCTAACCTCTCTTCTCTCGCCCCCCCCCCACCTCCCCTTCAGCCAAACCCTTTTTCTTCTTCTCCGTGTCCAAACTAGGAATGGATGAACAGAAGTGGAGGAGGTATGGCTTTGTTCACCACTCAAGGCAGCCGAACTGAACCTGACAGGGGAAACTTAGATCCTCAACAGCGAGAAGTACGGGCCTGTCAATCTGGCCAGGGCATACGGGTTTCCAAACTTTGGACGATGCCAGGATAAGAAGAGGGCACAACACAAACAGAAATATAAAAAAAATATATGACGAAATGGATCATGGAGAATACTGAATGAGAACCCCTCGCCTCCCCTTCCCCCAAAAACTTGACTGACTGTACCCAACTCCCGGCTGTCCTCCATGGGGAAACAAACGAGGTGAGACAAGCATCAACAAGGATCACTATCTCCAGGTCAACGATATGGTCTGAGACTCAGGACGACCCTTCCTCATGCTGACGAATTGCAGCTTGACAGGAGAGACATGTTGCAAGGATCCGTCGGGCACTGTGTATTGCCTGCTCCCGCCGACTTGCAAGACATGGATGACAGGGTGGGCTCCAGGGCGGTCGAGAGCTTCTCGACAAAAAAGACCAATGTCACGGGCGATCTGATCAGGCTGCATGATGCTCTCCTGATGCATGCGCGCTGACTGTCCATTCAGCAGTGAGCGTTGCCACCGGGGTCCATCCTTATTCGCAGCAGCGTCATAGGCGAGAACTAGAACAAAACGCCCAGGTACCATAGTAAGGTCTAGGGAGTCGGCCTGCATGAACCCCTATTTTGCTATGGGGGGTTGGGCGAGAAAAAGCAAAGAATGGAAAACTAGAAACGAGAAAAAAAAAAAACCCCGGGAAAAAAAATTAAAAAAAAGAAAAAGAAAAAGGAAAAGGAAAAGGGGAAAAAAAAAAAACCACCAACAACAACAAAATAAACGATACAAAAAGGTGAACCTGGGACAAATACTGCGCCAGCATGATCGAGTGTTTGTGTGTGCCAATAATGGAATGGTTAAGAGAAAAGAAAGTCAACGGTAGTCTCCGGGATTGTCTTGTTTGCAAGTGACATGGGCAGCAGACGGTGAGTGAGCGACTGGCCGTATGTAGTAAAATGGAACACAGCCAGCCGCAGCTGGCTTAGCTCTTCTCGTACATCAGCAGCAAACTTGTCATGCGTGATAACTTGGATGCGAGAGAAGCAACAGTGCACAAGAACACCAATAATGTTTGCCATGGGACCTCAGAATCCAAGCGGGCCAAGGGGAGTTTCCTCGGCATGTAATTGCCCCATCTCTTGTTGAACGACCAACCCTTAGGTACGCCGTCAACGGCATTGAATATGTTAATCAGATCCCCCAACAAGATCTGGAGGAGGTACAAAGCTGGCGGAGAGACGCGGCATGTACCTAGGTGTGTACATGCCTCAAAAGATGGCCTCTTGGTCTGCAGACATACCCGTAGCACACGCATTAGACATGATGTTTTTATGGCTGTATAATATGTGCCATGCCAATGGAAACGAATGGACAGCCGGGCATTTTTCGAAGTAAAGGAAAATATTGCAACAATGTGCAGCTAGCTGTACGATAAGCCAAGGACGTCTGCACGCGGATCTGACGGTGCAGCCACCGGAAGTTCCCCGGCAGTAGGTATTCAGATGCTGAAACCATGAAGTCGGAAGCCATCGCGGCCTTGCAAAGACGGAGTGAGACCCCATCAAGCTCTGGTGTCACGAGCTTTGAGTGGGGAATCGAAGACGCACGTAATTAATTTTAGATCACAGGTGGGTGAGTAGGGTGGGAGGGTGTCAGTTGTGTTGAATCGAGATATCGAGTGGGTGCCTGCTGCTGCATGACAGGAGGAGACCTCCGATGAGAGCGGAACCGAGCATGGCAGATCCGTGTGTCGTGGTCGGGCCTGAGAGACCCCAGCCCTACTGTAACTGAACTACAGCGCAGGTTTTTTGGTGTTTTTTTTTTGGGGGGGGGGGAGGGGTCAGCCAGGAGCAAGAAGAAGAAGCAACCCTATCACATCGCTGCAATGGCTGCATATGCAAGGCGGGCTAATCACATGGTCCTGCCCCCAGTCGACGGCAGCAAGCCGGAGATCAAATTAGAGATGAAATCGTGAGAATCTTCGATTCAAAGTGAGCGATCCGTCCCGTGGATATTGGGTGTGAAATGCGGGTCTGAGGCGACAAGGATTGCCATCCTGCCACGATGATGTGGCAGATTGTTCTGCGACAGACCGCTAGACCAAGGAAGACGTTGTCGAGAGCTGCAGCTCGGATTTCTACAGCCCATAATTCCGCTCATAATATTGCTTCGTTCCTTTTCTAGCCTCGCAGCTTCAGTAAAGCCGATACAAACGTTGCTGCAGCCGTCAGGAGGCCGGGGAAAAGCTGCTGAAGGCAATGAATGCAGCTGGTCTTGCACTGTGAGGGCCAATATTCCGAAAGAAGCTCGGCCCAGGGCTTCCAGACACCCACCCTGAACAATCAAACGCAGCTGGATGACTTATGTACATGGTGTAGGTTCCACTTCTCCGGACCTCGCCTAGGAATACCAGGTCCATGAAAGGGTGACAGAGATAAACGATCGGATGGGGGCGGGCTGGATCTCTGGGTGACGATCAGGGTCCATAGCAACCAGATTTGGTAGCCTCGATCCAACACCGAAGAGGAATGGCCCAACGGCCCGGGACGCAAGCTGCCAGGCTGCCAAGCTGCCAGGCTGGGGACGGGGAGGCATATTCAAGGGTCGAGAGACGACGAGCGGCTGGCAAGCCCTGCAGGCCCTGCAGGCCCTGCAAGCCTAATGCTCAAACGGCTTCTTGGCTTGATGAGAAGGCCGGAGTTAGACACGTCAGTCCAGTAGCTTGAAGGGTTGGGGGGCGCCTGCGTAGGAACTCGTATCGACGAGCAGAGTCATGGGCGTGCAGATGGCCCTGGCTCCGCATCCTACTGTATGTACACCGTAGTGTGTTCTCGCATCTGGAACGCTGCTGGATGTCTCCTCTCATAGTAGGTATAGAAGTTGTCCTAGACACCATTGCCTGCCGAAAACCGCCATAGATGACGGGATCCCACATATACCAGACTGTAGAAAAGCTGCAGCAGAAGTAGATCTCCTAGGAAGGAAAGATTGTTTGTAGTGGTGGTCAGTTTGGGGGGGGGGAACCGGAGTTTTTTCCCCCGTAGCACAGGATGCATAGCTGCATGAGGTGCACCACCTGTCATCAGCCACTACGATATGTGGACTTCCGTGTGTGTAGCGTTGGACATCCTAGTACGAGGCTTCGTTCCTAGGAGCCAATAATTCCATCCGTGGCCTACGCAGGACCGTCATGGTACAGTATAGGGGAGGGGGGGGGACCAGGGGACCCTGTCCCATTACCACCAGGCTCTAGGGCTGCCTCCTCCAAACGCCTTTACTGTGGGGTTGCTGTGCCGCATGTAGATGGCTTGATCATACCGTGGTTGTTCCATGGGTAAGAGAGGGAGCCGGAAGAATGACTTGCAGGCAACGGCCGAGCCCCCCCGTTCCAGGGTTCACATATTGGAGAGCGGCCAACGCCGGTTTGTCCATCCTAACATGGAGGATGCATGACGCTCGAAGGAACTCTTCGACGGAGAACAAACCTCCTCGAGCTGAAGGTTTCACTCAATAAGAAGAGTTTTATGAGTATTCTCGCACGCCCACCCACACCTTCCAAGATTGCGCTTTCGTGTCACGAGACGCACTTCTTAGGGTGACGCAGCCTCTTGTTATGTTGATTTGTGGACGTTCGATGCTCCATTTTTCAATCGCCTTGCTACAGGTCTCGTGTCACCCAGCTGGGGGAGGGATGATGCAATTTATGTAAACACCCTGGCAGACGTCGATTCCATGAAGCTGCGTTTAAAAAGAATAAAACAGATACATCAAAGAGGAGAACCCTTTTGGGGGCGGGCTGAGAGACCCATCGGGATCGTGTCCAATCGCTTTTGTTGCCCGTCTTCAAGCAACCGTCATTCCAAGGTTAAACCGTGGTCTTCTCCGTGTCTCTTCGCCGGGATTCGTATTTTCTTCTTCTTTTTTTCGTGGGTGTGAATTGATGGTCTTCCACTGTGATATTGGATGTACTAAACCTGAACTCGAGACAAATCCGCAGGTAGGAGGCGGAGGCAGGAGTCTCTCTGTCCTTGCAGATCCATGGCGCAAGTGCACGATACAAAGCTTGCAACATGTAGCTCGAGACGAAGAACCCCATCACATTGTCAAGCATAACCAAATCGGCAGGTGTGACGGAAGGTAAGCTTCGAGGACCTGCTACTGCAGAGCAACCACTCCGCACAAAACGGTCCGCATGTCGAGGTGGAAGGCCGTCGTGAGACGATGCAGTGTCATAGAAGACTCCCAAGTGCTACAGCTCCGAGATCAAGCTCTGAGACGGCCAAGGCAACATGAGAGTGCCCATGAAGAAATACACGCTAGCTAGTTTGATACTGGGGAGAAGATTGGGAATAAAATGAAATATGATAGCTCACCGCGGCAGTTGACTGGGCGCCGCAAGGCGAATGCAACCCTCCACATCTTGGCCAGCCGCCAACAGGCCTGGGGGGCGCGGACTGGTCAGCTCCAGCCTGGTCGTTTCTCGAAGCAGCAGAGTGGCTGTCGAATCTGCCGCAACCCATGAGGAAGAGCAGAGAAGGGGCTGGCGAGAGTGGGAACGAGATGTTGACCGCCCGGGCGACCAACAAAACTGCACCCTGGCCCGAACCCCCACGCTGAGATATCGGGAAGTATTGCGGGCATGGAGACACGACGATACCTTTTCCTAATCTGGAGCAAGTGTAGGCAGTGCCGGAATTCGAGTGGTAACCGACCTTATCGTTGGCCTGTAAACAAAGCAACTTGCGTAACCATGCATCTTCGAGACATTAACCAGATTTTGGGCAGTCGAGCTCGCCAACGGAGAAGCATGCCGGGGAACAGGGCTGTCTTAGGCCGATGCAAACGAAGAGGTTGCATATTGCAAGATTGGTTGAGCAAGGGGTGCGCTTGAGTTGTAGCGAGCAGGAGAAACACGGTGGATGCCGCCGTTCGTTCGCTTTCAACCCCAATCAGCCGCATTGCCAATCTGAAGTCTGAGGAATGCAAACACGCAGAACTGGAAGGCTCATCTTTCTCCATTGGCGGAGGTCTAGGTGAAGCAAGACGTAAAGTAAGAAGGTCCGCGACACAGCGTCGCAAGATGTGAGCCACCGCAGGCGCCACACCTAATTCTCCTGGAAGAACTTGGGGGTTCTGTCTCACAGATAGCATGAACCTCATCAAAGAAGCAAGCATAGATAGGGCTGTCACCAGCGGATCGCGTTGGTTTTGATCTGAAGGACCCGGCAGCGTGCTCCCCATGAGACATGCGGCTACATGTGTAGCAGTAAGATTTAGCGACCCTCCCAAGATCCCGCAGTCGAGTGAGACGGTTTGTTCCATGAGGTTGCTGACCACTATGGTCGACACATGCATGTTATCTGCCACTGTCGTCCCAGCGACTGGCATCCTTTGGTTGGTGGGGAGGGGAGTAAGAGTCGGTTGTGAGCGGCCGTAATCCTAAACAGCCACGCCTGAAAACTTGTCGAGTTGCCCTGCAGTCCGATGCCCAGGAAAGACTTCGTCTCATTTGACCGGTTAGTGAGGCTGACGATAAAGGTATCCAGTAGCCTCAGCCCTTTGTCTCATACAGGACTATAGACTTCCATTGGTCTCACAGTATCCTCTTGAATATGCAACCGGTGGAGATGAGCTAGACTGATTGACTGTCTCATCGGGGAAATGGCATTCGAATAGTCCCAATATTCTAATCTCGAACAACTGGCAAGCCCATAGAGGGGCTGCTTGGTTGCGAGCATAACCAGAATTCCCAATCTGGATGATCTATGGTCTAGTTGTTGGGCTCACCGGCTATGGAGAGAGGGCTGACTTGGGCTCACCAGCCTCCGCCAGATTCGATACATACTTCCGCTCTGAGCCTCGATCTGCGGATTATGACCTTGACAATGGCATGTGTTCGGATACAAGTGTAGGTCTCAGTTCTTGTGGTCGTCGACCTCTTCTTTACAAGGTGTGCAGTTCACACAAGTCAGATGATGAAACAATGTATCCGCTTTAGGTCCAGTGATGATGCTGTGTACCAGCCAAGAACATCGCCAATCCGGCCCACGTCCAAGCATGGATGGTCGAGTGATTTGTGGGAACACGATGGTGATGACTCGAAGGATTGCCAGGGCTGCTGTAAATATGGTCCTCATAGGGACGAGGAGTCACCGACTCTTGTGCATTCACTTTAACCCCCCACCCCCCAAGTCATATCCGACCCGGAGGCAGGCACATTTAGCCTGTCTCATCTAAACAGCGTCGAGGCGTTCATAAGAGTTTTGAGACTCTTGGCTCAAAAAAAAAATGATCTCATTGTCCAAGGTGTATCTTGCAGCCGAGGCGAAGTCGCCTGGATTTGGAAAGAAGGCAGCTACTAATTGGGCGGGTTCATTAGATGCGCACGTTCTCGTTCACGAGAGAGCAGGAACCGAACTCACGAAGAATGAGCTGACTCTGTTGCCATCTCCGGGGCTAGATCATTCCCAGCGAGTTGCATTGGCACTGTGTTCTTTCAAGCTCGATGTCAAGGAAGTCGATAAGGCTGTATCTTCACAATTGTTCGGTGACAACCGAATTTCTGCGGAGCGACTTGTGCTCCTTTGAGCGGATGTAGTTGGATGGTGATGGTGCTTCTCCTGGTAAAGGTTGCCAGCGCCGTACAGGGACGCCTGAACGACCAAGTGGAGTTGTGTGATGAGTTCTGTAAATGTTATGCTCTCCGGGATGCAATGCCCTCCATTTGAGGTCTGTGCCAGGGCCTCGATTATGAGCACATCTACGGAACATTCAGCAGGAGTGCAGGCCTTTAGGCCCTTCAGCCCAGACCAGACTGCCCAAACCTGGACCGTACGGAGGGATGGTAATTGATCTGCTGCCACACTCGAATGCAATGAGTATTGGTGTGATTAGGTCCCGGAAATTCGTCTCATCATCTCCTATAACCATCGTAGCCTCTACCATGGTCTCGGTCCCGGTCTCGGCCTCGGTCTCTGTAATTCCTGCGATCGTACTCGCGGTCGCGGTCCCGTTTGGGGTTGTCGTGGCGATCCCGACGAGGACTTCTGCTCCGATCGTGGATTCGATAGTCTCGAGCCCCGTCCCTGCGCCGTGGTGGGGAGCGGGCCTCACTGTCTTGACGCCCTCCCCTCGCGCGGTCCTGATCCCTTGCGGCTCTGTCCTTGATCTCCTCGTCGCCATGCACCATATTATAGCGATCCCCTTGCCCCGGAGCATCCTCCTCCTCCCTGTACTTTCGCCACTTCTCTAGATCCTTGACGCCACCCCAACCGCCTCTATTCCCACTCGAAGCGTGTTTCCTTCTCTTCTGATTTGCATCATCCCTCCACATATCACTCAGCCGGCTGACACTCTGAGAGAAGTCGACATGTATCCTGCGGTCGTCGATCAAAACACCCTGCATCTTGAAGTATGCCGCCTCGCAGGCGGTCTTGTCCTCGAATTCTATGAAAGCATATTGGAGGCTGTCACCACTCTTCTGGTCGCGGATGATCTCGCAGGACAGGATTTTGCCGAAGCGACTGAAGATGAGCTCGAGGTCTGAGTCGACGGTGACTGGGTTCAGTTTGCAGACGAAAAGCACATTCTCAGGCGGCTTGACTTCGGCAAAGGGCAGATCGCCCATCATCTCGAGGGTGAGGGCTTGGGCGCGAGCTTCCCTTTCGCGACGGGCCTTTTCCGCCCGCTCGGCGGCCTCTTCATCTTGTTCGTGGTCAAGCTTCTCAGCCTCGCCCTCAGCGATGCGAACGGTAGCAAGCTGGGCCTTGCTCGGCACGGGCGAGCTGCTCGGTTCGCGTAGGGCTGCGGGATCGGGATAGGGATCGTCCAGCACAGCGGTGTGTTTGATGCGGATGTCGACAAGCGGGTGACCATTCTCGTCCACAATGGCATCGTTGATCTTCTCCAGGACGTCGAATCCCTCCACAACCTTGGCAAATATTGCGGCCTTCCCGTCGAGGTAGTCCGTCTCGTCGCCCAGCGTGACGATGAACTGGCTCGCCGCCAATCTCGTCTCTCCGCCGTCGGCTGGGTTCGGTACTGTGGCCATGCTGACAGTGCCGCGCTCGAGGTGTTTGAGTTTTGGGTGGAAGAAGGCAGGGAATGTTCGGTCGACGGGGTCGGTGGACAAGAGCCCCCAGATGGAGGAGCCGCCATCGGATTGCGAGGAGAGAGGGCCGAGAGGATCGCCGGTCTGGAAGGAGAAGTTCTTTTGTACGGAATGGACCGGAGCGTAGTTGTAATATTTGACCTTGCAGAGCTTGAGGAAGTTCTCACAGAGTTTTGGAGCGTAGTCGACCAGCAGGTCGATCACGATATCGCCTGCGCTTGTCTCGAGGAGGACGGACATGGTGTTTGGTGGGGGTGGTTATTTTTATTTTATTTCTTTTGGTATTGGGCGGACGCGATCGCGATCGCGGTCGGGAAGGAAGGTATGAAAAGATGTATGGATTAATGGATTGATGATTGGGTGAATGTATATATGCACGTGTGTGTGTACTTAGATGTGCGTATCGTGAAGGCTTTCAAGGATCTCCAAGTGGTATAGTACCGACCCGTCGAGGGCTGAGGTTTGGAGGCCTGGGAGGTAAAAAGGTAATAAGCAGTTGGAAGTCGGGTGAAGCTCCCGATTCAAGACGACCATCGACAAGTACTGTGTATAAGTCTTGCCGCGGGCAAAAGCCACTGTATTCCACTGGCTTAACGTGGGAACGCAATCTTTCACATGTAGGGGGTCAGAAATATAAGGCAGTGGCTTACGGCTACTAACACATGCGACCATACCCAGTGGAAAATTCGGCATCCCGTCCGCTCTGCCCTAGACAAGCCGCTGAGGGCTGGATTAGTAGTTGGGTCGGTGACGACCAGCGAATACCCGGTGTTGCATGTTATGTTCAATTACCTTTTGGTTTCTTTTTTTTTTTTTTTGTTTTTTCTTCTTCTTTTTTCTTTTTCACTTTCAATCCTTTTGTTTACTTCCCATACATAGGTAGGTCAAGATATGCTTCTAGTTCGTGGTATTTGTTTCCTGGCCTCTAACATACCTAGGTACCTACATAGTTCTCTTCCGGGCATTATATGTTATTCCACTAGAACTTTCGGACACAGTCTTCTGCGTTGAGCAATTACTACAGCAAGGTGAATGCGAGATCTGCTTAGACCGTTTACTACTAGATATTATTGCATCGCACAGCTATCGTCCCCATCCAACCTGGACAATCAGCACTAACCCGTGCTCTAATTCGGCGATGCCTTCAGTGTCAAGCTCCTTATACAAGATATCAATCCTCCTACAGCTCCTCGAGGTGCTCAATGCGGACTCCACGATATCTTTTCTGCAACCCTTACGTACCAGGTACTGCTTCCAGCACCACGAATATCACAGGGTAGAAATGCGATGGCGTGACCCAGGGTCCAGTAGCCCCCCTGTCAGCGTGAAAACGCCTCCAGGCTGTGAAGATATGATCACTGCGGTTCCAAGGTTCAGACCAGCAATCCTCCAGTATCAACCAAAGTCAACATCAACAGCAATGAAAGCCAACGCCGCACGAGAGCCGGACGGCGTAGCGAAGGGTATCAGCAGCGCAAGCAAGTATTATCCCATCCGGGCAACCACAAAACGCCCCGTCAAACGTGCTTTTTTTGTTTCCCCTCCCCCAAGAACGCCCTCCGCGTGACAATTTTCCCAAGACAAAAACGCGCCAAAAATCAAAAGGAGAGCAACAGAACGGCCTTCTGCCAGCAGTTCAGCCCCATCTCTCAGTCGACGGGGCAGCTCCGCCTCCGCCGTCCGCTCCGCAACTCCTGTTCCGTCTCCATCAACCGTGTCATGCAAAAACTCCGGAACGCCTTGTCAGACCGCGCGGCCTCACAGTTCAGCAGCTCAGTCAGTGCCCGCTTGATCCCCTCGTTCACGGTGGCAAGCTTCGCCTCCTCGCTGGCCAGCTCGGCAAGCGTGGCCGAGTCCACCATCGTCTCTGCCCTGACGGCCGCCCGCGCCCCACCGACGCCCGCGCCCCGTCTGTGGAAACGCGGCCGCGGCGCGTCGTACTGCGGCATGCTTGCCCGCCGTGCAGCAGAGTCGCTTCGAGTGTGTCCTGGCAGAAGTCCATGGCCGGCTGGCCGAGTTGGACTGGGCGCGGGCGAGGTGGTGGCCCCGGTGGTTCCTGATGCTGAAGATGTGGCTGAGAGTTCGTCGAGATGTCGACGGATGAACTCATGCTCGTCCTGTAGGAGCATGTACCTCCGTAACGTGAGCTCACGGTTGTGTCGTGGTAGACTGTCGGTGACTGCGCAGCCACCGCCGGGAAGATTAGGGAACGCTTGCGTCACTTGGGACATCATGGCGTTGGGCGTTGATTTCGAGGGTTTATGGGACTGGTGGGATTTCGGGATGGTCGATCGTTGCTGGCTTGGATAAATTGGTGGCACAGGCAGGCTTGCGTGTGGAGCATCCGGCGTCGGTGCGCGCAACTTGAAATTGATCGTATATGATCTGTGGTGGGTTTTGGGGTTTGGCATTGGGAAGCTGGGTGTATTGTTCTTCACCCTGGCTGGGAATGTCTTTTTTTCTTGGGAGTCCTTGGTCGGCGAGTAGGGATATGTAGGAGAACCGTCGTGTTCGTCGATTTCCTTGCTCTCAAGCCGGGGGAAGAGTTGTGGTTTATACCAAGAACATGTACTTAAGTCAGGGGTACGGTGTGGGGGGGGGCGCAAAGCAAAATGGGGCCCCGGGGATTCGAGCGGTCGCGATGAAGCTGGATGCGGGTTGGAGAACAATAGAGCGGTGTGTTGGCTGGTGGGTGGATGGCCAAATGGGTAGAAGCTGCTACTTGATGGCGACTGGGCAGCTTACAGTACACTTGTATGACGGAACAGTTCAGGCAAACAGCGGGTGGGAAGAGGTGGTCTAAAGAGAGGGAGAGGAAGAGGAAGATAGAGTAGGAGGAAGAAGAAGAAGAGGAGGTTGTGGTGATAAAAGGAGGCGCCTGGGGTTCTCTTTATCCAAAGAACAATATGACAGACATGGACCTAAACCGGGGAAAGATGCCGAATGCCTGGAATAGCACAGGGAATCAAACCAGAGCCAGATGTATATATGCAGTACGAAGTAATCGTTTGCAATTTCCCCCGAGGAGATTAACAACAGACAGGGCAGCCGAAGCGTGGTTGCAATCTTGCCGCTGCGCTGGCGGCGGCGACGGCACCGGGGGGACCTTCGTTTTAGGTACTTAGATACCGTGGCCTGCGTGGGTTGGTAGGTTGGCAGACTGACTGGCAGGTAATAGACCGGTCTGGAATTTCCGAATCTCGACTTTTCATGGAGCTGGAGATTCAGGGCCCCACCAGATGTAACTTTCTGTTTCTTTGTGAGTTGCTGTCGCCCACGGGCTCGGGATTAGGCTTGCTCCTCGGCTGTTGACTGACAGACAGATACAAGGACAAGACGAGATGTTGTAGTTCTGTCTTACTGACTTGGTTGGTTGACTGACTGACTTGACTGAGACAATTGGTTGTGCAGTAGCTTGAGCCTTTCTCGCACGCAACGTGGGGCAAGACGGGGACACTCCCTGCAAGCGGTGAAGACGACAAAAGGTTGGTACTGTGTGTGTGTGTGTGTGTCTGTGTATAGCTGGACGATGAGCACGACTTCGACCCAGGATTCGTGAGATTTCAAAAAGGTTGTCTCCGAAGGGGGGGGGGTCCTCATGCAGGTGCATGCAGCAGCGGGTGGAGGGGAATTGGTCTTTCGTATTTAGTACACGGTAGTATTGGTTGATACCGAATGTAGCACCAAAGGAGAAGAAATAGCGGCAGGAGGCCCCCTCTTCCTGATTCAATAGCGCAGGTTTACAACCCTCCCAACGCCCCGTGCTTCCCAAGCGAGGGTGAATTGAAAATGGCAGTGACAGGGACAATTGACGCTGACAAGTTTGACAGTGATGATTGCTATGGTGTGCCGTCCGTCTCAGGCTGACTCGTGATCATGTATGTGTCCGGCTTCTCGACACCAGATTCCTGAATCGACAGCAGCTTAGGGTATGTATGCCCAGGTGTGCTATGGCGGCGCAAGACCCGTACACTCACTCCACTCCACTCCGGACGGTATGAAAGTCGATCGAAAACGGCCGTCGTGTTCAGAACCCCTATGGTACCTTCCTTATCATGGAATGGTTGAGAAGGCTTGGAGGATGGATGACACGCGATCTATGTAGGTGTTGTGCTAAATTCGCCGGGTCTGACGAAAAGTGTCGTGATTGTGGTGGCTGATGGTGAGACGACAATGCAAACGAGATGGCGACCAACGTCTTTGCCGGGAGCGGGCCGGAGGGGCGGAGGGGACAAGATAGATAATGTGGGGGTGGCACCAGTTGACGGGTGCACATGTGGCGGGTTAAGTATGTATGTATGTAAAGTTTGTTCACTTGATGGATGAAGCACTGAGATGGAGACGGCGACGTGGGCAGCGGGGTGGGCAGCTGGGCAGTTGCATAAACACCAGGTGACCAGCTGGAGTCTGCTCAGGTAAAGCGCAACTTGAAGCTCGGTGAAAGCCGCGAGGTGTGAATTCAATGTGCCCAGGTCTGGCTGTCTGGCTGTCTGGCTGTCTGGCTGTCTGGCTGTCTGGGTTGCTGTGATGATGGGTTTGATTGATGGAGGGCCCGGAGGCCCGGGGGAGGCAGTGGGAAGGGGAGGGCATGGACAAACTTGATGCTTTATTTGGATGAGGAAATAAGAGGAGGCCTGAGCTTGTTCGGGTCCACGGGTGTGGATCCACAAGAATCATCTCCGGTATGAAGTACATACTCATCTTCATAATGCTGTGCGTGTTACATAAATACCAGAATCTTCGTGACCAGCGATGGGCCCGTTCGGGGATTTCATCAAGATGAATCCAGAAGAATACCTACAACCGGGTAGCCTTCGGGATTCATCCATTATTTCGACGTCAAGTCAGCGTCATGCTGAATGAAGTACATAGAGACTTCAGGGGGTCGTGAAACGGTCATTTAACGAACAACCTTGGAACCTTCCTGCCTTCCTAATGATGAAGACCGGTGGACCGCTGTCTCTTGATCGAGATGCGTCATTGATATTGCCGCCGGACGTCAGGACGTCAAGCTTGATGATGATCTGTCCTGCCTGTCTGCCCAATCCGGATCCTTGATTAAGGTGTTCCATTGCCCGGGGCCCTGCTTGAATCCTTGCTTGGATATTGTAGGTGTGGTGGTTGTTTGAAACAGAGGAAAAGGAAAAGCTGCCATACATTCAGAAATTAGACATACCTTTTCCGGAGTTTTACTATGTACACTTAGACCCGGATCGATCTGCATAGGGGATCGAATCCGGACATCAAGCTCCTACGGGCCGCGAGCTTGTCAGCTAGGTGGGTAGGCTAGGTACCTGAAGTTATGTAGGTAGGTTCCTCGGATACTGTACCTGTCCACTTAGGTAAATGCCCAGGTGTTCACAGAGGTAACGTAGCGATGACTTCATCAGTGTATGTATGCTTGCTGCCTTCACTAATCACTGATCACTTGATGACGGCCCTGGGGCTCATCAGTGGGAGTCGTCAGTTGGGCAATGGTCAGTTCAGTGGTGGAGAGCCACATCCTACAGGTGTACCTAACCTACCTACCTACCTACCTACCTACCTAGGTTAGGTAGGTTAGGTAGGTAGCTCACGATACTCTCTTCTTTCCTTACTTCACTTACGCCATTGACAACTGCACGTCGGGGATATATGTGCATACATACTACACTACATACACTACATACCCCCGGAACCCCACGTCACGTCCACATTCGAGTTTCAACATTGAGCCTCCACGAGTGCTTTTCAGTCGCCGGTGAAGCAATCAATCTCTCTCTCTCTCTCTCTCTCTCTCTCTCTCTCTGTCTTGTCGTCGCGGGGTGGCGTCGGAATAGCCTTAATCATCATCCTCTCTCTCTCACTAGCCTCTCTCACACACACACACACACACACACCTTGCTCAATCCTTCAAAGAAGACCCGCAGCTCTGTCACGTGTAGGTGCCCATGTGAACGTCAGTCCACGGGTCAGCCTGGCTCCACTTGCTTGGAAGACCCTCTGCCATAGTCGGTGCTCCGTACAACATGCCTTCGCCTCATCACCACCACCACTGTCATGGAACCTGTCCGCTTCATCTAGCACCAAAATCTGTGCCCAATCTACGGCTTGCTCCTGCTACCCGGATCAGCAGCTGTTTGTTACCACCTAGGTATGGGCCAGGGGGGCCTCGAGATAAGATATGACCTCGACTTCAGCCAGCTCGACGTCGGGTCAAGAAAGGATGAAACCACGGTCAATGAAGACCTGGGCAAAATATGAGCTCAGCATGGCTCGTTCAGGTGCCTCGCGGCCCTCGCCTGCCCTTTCTGGTGCTCTTATCTTTGCAAGTGTGTTGCACAAAGCCTATAGCTTTACTTGGCGAGACTTGGCCAGCGGAAAGAGGCAGTTGGAATCCGTGCATTCTGATCGGCTCTGACTGGTATCAGCCCACCACCCAAGAGATTCCTAGGTATGTATGTACATATTACGCCCCGAATCCTATCCGAGGTCTGTCTCGGAACCTACCTAGGTAGTACTTAGGTAGGTACAAAGTATTAGTGCAGCTCCTAGTGCAGCTCCTCACTACACCCCATCCCAGCAAATAAAAGAGGGCACGTACAGTAGGAAAACCTGCCAGTGCTTGTCTTAACGACAGAGCCCAAGATACCCTTATGTATCGGGACCGGAAACAGATACAGAAAAACTGGTGATCAGCGGAACGCACGCACACGGCCAGTCTCCATCCGGAACCAGAAACTGATTCAGGACAGGGGCTTATAACACCAGAAACACCAGAAACACCTCCTGATATGTATCAACAGCGCCTGGCAGCTGCCAAGAGATTGAAGCTCCAGCCAAGACCTGGGCCAAGTGCAAACCTTAACTGTCGTAGCATCTCTCCTTCCTAGTGAGGCAAAACGGCATGCATGCCTGACTATCATCGTGGGCGTCCTTGTGGCTTGGGACCTCAGAAATGTATCATCATCATCAAGCATTTCCCCGACCTTGGCAAACTGGCTGATGTTGTAGGCCCAGGCCCCACGAATCACGAATTACAGTCCACCCAGACCGGTTCCACGACAAGGCCACTATCTCTGATTCACCAATTTGTCTTATTCAACCTGAACTCTAAAACTTCCACCTATCTATCTGCCTTCAATCAATCTGACCAATTGCAATACTCGAGTCAAGCGTGCAGAGCTCCGGCTTAGATTGTAGCCTGCGAAAAGGGAGGGTCGAGGAGGGTCGAGTTCCCTTCCCCTGTTGGTAGAAATATCGCCGTGTCGCCTCCAGTTTCAATCCAGTTCCCCTGACCTCCCTACTCTTGTCTACTACTCGACCTTGACCGTCTTCGATCCCAAGGAGCAAGATCACATCCATCGGCCGGCTAGCTATCAAGGGGGCTAACGACAACCTTTTCTATCATGAGGTTCTCACTCCGGGGCAAGGCCTCGGACCCACCCCATGTGTCTGAGGCCCAGAGCTTGGGAGGAGACGATACATCTCCTGCCGAGCCCGTGGACATTAACCCTGAGGCGGGTCTGCAGAAATTCAAGAAATTGCACAAATGGGATCCTTTTATGGACATCGAGAAGCTGGATGCTGCTGATGAGGTAGGAGAGAAAACTTCCCAGAAAGGAATTGAGGGACCCGAACATCGAGATCTGTACTGATAGCTCATACGGGGATATAGGTTCTGCGCGACGGGGACTTGGAGAAGGAGGCGGCTGTCCAGACTTCGATCCTCCAGGACGACTCACCCTATGCCGAGGTGCGTGCCTCGGTGTCGCCTACCGACGATCCAGACACCCCCGTCAACACCATCCGCGCTTGGTGCATTGGCTTTGTCACCTGCACCGTGGTTACCGCCTGCAACGTCTTGCTGTCTCTGCGTCGGTCTCCCGTTACCATCTCCCCGGTCGTCGTGCAGTTGATTGCGTATCCCATGGGCAGGAGTTGGCATGCCGGAATGCCGAACTGGAAATTCCGCCTTTTTGGCCATGATTTGGAGTTTAACCCGGAGTCTCCATTCAACATGAAGGAGCACACAATCATTGTCATCATGACGGCTGCAGGCTCCGCGCTCTCGTATGCTCTCGATATCTTGCTCGCACAGGAGATTTTCTACGAGCAACACTTTGGCTGGGGCTTCCAAATCTTGCTCATCCTTTCTACTCAAGCCATGGGGTTCGGGCTCGCCGGCGTGATGAGGAGGTTCCTCGTGTGGCCAGCTGCAATGGTCTGGCCGGCGACACTCATCTTCACCACCGTCATGAACACCCTCCATGATCATAGCCCTGCCGATCCTGGCCTCACTAATGGGTGGAGAATCGGCCGGTACAAGTTCTTCCTTCTTGTTGCCGGCTGCACCTTCTGCTACGAATGGATCCCCCAGGTCATGGCACAATTTCTGCAGATCTTCACCTTTGCTACCTGGATCGCACCCAACAGTATCCTGGTCAATCAACTTCTGGGCGGCCAAACTGGCATCGGCCTGATCCCTATCAGCTTTGACTGGGCGACTATCTCCGGTTTCTTGATGTCTCCCCTACAGACTCCTGCATTCGCCATTGCGAATGTGGGAATTGGCATACTCGTCATGATGATCGGCTCCATCGGCCTGACATATGCTGGTCCAGACTTCTACAGGTACCTGCCCATCTCCTACAACGGAAATTTCGACCATTTCGGCAAAGCATACAACACTAGTCGGATCTTGACCCCGGAATTTACATTTAACCAGACGGCATATGAGGAGTATTCCCCTCTTATGCTGGGGGCCTCCTTCTCGCTCACCTACGGCATTTCCTTCGCTGCCCTTATATCCACAATCGTCCACGTCGCTCTCTTCTACGGACAGGACGTGTGGAACCGTGCGCGGAGAGTCTCCTCCGAGGAGGCAGATGTGCATCTGAGGCTTATGCGCAAGTACCGCGAGGCACCCGAATACTGGTTTGCTACAGTGTTTCTCATCAGCTTCGCCTTCGGAATGATAGCCTCGCAGTGCTGGGCGACCCATCTTGCGTGGTGGGCATACATCATCTGCGTGCTCATCGGAGTTGTCCTGATCCTTCCTGTGGGAGTCATCCAAGCTATTACCAACCAACAGACAGGATTAAATGTCATCACCGAGCTCATCATTGGGTATATGCAGCCGGGCAAACCCCTCGCCATGATGTTGTTCAAGTCTTGGGGGTATATGATGGCATATAATGGTCTGACCTACGTTTCGGATATGAAAATTGGGCACTACATGAAGATTCCCCCGAGGACCATGTTTGTCTGCCAGTTCTTCGCCGTCGTGTGGCTGTCCCTTGTGCAGATTGCTACCTACAACTTTCTGCGAGGCAACATTAAGGGCATATGTACCTCGGAGCAGGCCCAAGGTCTAACCTGCCCCAATGCTAAGACCTTCTATAACGCGTCCGTCATCTGGGGAGTCGTCGGCCCCAAGCGCATGTTCAGTCCTGGCGCCCTCTACAGCTGGACTAACTGGTTCTGGCTTATTGGCGCTGCTCTCCCCACGATTCAGTTCTTCTTTGCTAGGAAATATCCTCGCAGTATCCTCCGATACATTTTCTTCCCAGCCATATTTGGCGCTGCTGGTATGATACCACCTGCTACCGCATGGTACCTTGCACAGTGGGTCATTGTTGGTCTTATCTTTAACTACTTCATTCGGAGGGCATACTTTGGCTGGTGGAGTAAGTCGCCTAACCCCTTTTACTACGTACTCAACCACCCAGACAGAAACATAATAGCTGACTGAACCCCTCCCCCCCCCCTCTTTAGCTCGATATAACTATGTCTTGTCCGGGGCTCTAGATATCGGAATGGCACTCTGTGTCGTCGTATCTGCCCTTGCTCTTGGTCTCAGTGGTGCATCATTTCCGGATTGGTGGGGCAATACCGTTCCATTCAACAATCTTGATGCGGAGGGTACTGCGGTTACAAAGACCCTTCCTGATGATGGGTCCTTCTTCGGTCCAAGAACATGGCAGTAGGTAACTTAATCTGTGGTATACCGTCGGATAGTTGGGGAGCCACCGTCTTATATCTACCGCAAAGATGTACTGGCTGTGAGAGACTGGAGTTCTAGGGCCTTTGTGATCTTCCACAGCTCGACCAATTTTCTTTTACATTACACTTTTCTCTTATTGTTGTGAAGTAATGTGACACTGGCGTAATTTATCGAATACCCAAGCCTTGAGGCATTGCAAGGCTAATGTTCTTCCGAGTGTCGAGGTCCCGAGACGACTCCAGTCATTTGTACCCAAGAATAGAACCTGAGTTGTCCATGGGTAATATAGTAATGTGCGCCATCCTCGTCAAGCGAAAAAAAACCAAAAAAAAAAAACCCCCATCCATCGAAAACCGTGTCGTATTTCTTTCTGTATAAAATTATGCGAGTGCTCGGAGCCTCAAGAAACCTCAAGTAGCAATTGTCACTTCGTTAATCGTCCAACTACAACAGTTTGATCCAGTCTCGATGGCGTGATTATAGCGCATCATTGAACATTGGAAGGTTAATGAAAACGATGCACGCTAAGCATGCTGGCATGTCACAACAGGGGCTACTGTACGGTCAGGCGGGCAGGCAGGCAGTTAATATATGTCGTGGAGAAGAAGGAAGGACTAAGGAGGATGGATGACTTCCCCGCCTTCGCCGCGCCGATGCAACATGTCCTTCACAAAGAAAACGCCCAACGGAAAGGATCGGCGGAGGTGGAAGAGCATGCCCGAATGCCAGAAATATACCAAGGTAGACTACTCCGCACTTCTTCACCCCAGACTGCCCTGACAGCCCCTGAATAGCATCAAGTGTGGTGGTCTTTTCCCTCTTCTTTTCTTGCCATCTAATAGGGTTTTTCTCTGCGGGGCTCTTGTCTCTGCCAGTGCAACAGTAGCCGCGACTCTGGCCTCTGCATTGCGTCTGCTTGATGATTTTTGCTAATATCTTGCCAAGTACATACATGATCATCATGGATCCTAACAACCCTCGCACCACGAGGAGCGAAAAGAACGCCATCGAGGGGACAGCGGATGTCCCTGATCAGGGTTCGGGACCTCTGCACAATGGCACAGAGATAGATGTAGCCGTTGGCATGAACGATGCTGCTACTATCCCCAAGGGCGAGATTGACCCGGTGTACGAGGCAAAGGCCAGAGTCCTGAACCGAGCTGCATGTTGCGAATCCACTGCCCGGAGTTCCATCCCCGCTGCAATGAGACCGGCTGACCATCGTCCTAGATCCAAGACATCGGGATGGGATGGTACCAATGGTTCGAATCACCCCCACCCCCAAGTCCCAAGCTTGAGAAAATCATCTCTGACGGTCCCAATAGGCAGCTTTTCATCGTGGTGGGATTCGGCTGGGCCTCTGATAACCTTTGGCCCATCGTGACTTCGCTCATCTTGACGCCGATCACGAACGAGTTCCACCCGTCCAAAGGACCCCTTCTCACGCTTTCTCAGAACATCGGTCTCCTCGGGGGCGCCATCTTTTGGGGGTTTGGCTGTGATATCTTTGGGAGGAAGCTGGGGTTCAACGCCACTCTCGGGACAGCGGCCATCTGGGGCATGATCTCCGCTGGATCACCCACCTTCGCAGCCATCGGTGTCTTTGCTGCTTTCTGGAGCTTCGGCGTCGGAGGCAACTTGCCGGTCGACAGCGCAATCTTCCTGGAGTTTTTGCCCGCAAGCCATCAATATCTGCTTACGATCCTGAGTATAGACTGGGCTGTTGCGCAGGTGATAGCAACGTTGATCGCCTGGCCGCTCCTAGGCGATCTCACATGCCAGCAAGATGAGTTGTGTACCCGCAGCAAGAATATGGGGTGGCGGTACTTTGTTATCACAATGGGAGGCCTGACTCTGATCATGTTTCTCGTCCGATTCCTCTGCTTTACTATTTTCGAGAGCCCCAAGTATCTGATGGGAAAAGGACTCGACAACGAAGCAGTCCGTATCGTGCATGAGGTGGCGAGGCGCAATGGCCGTCCCGACAGTTGTTCATTGACGGTTTCCGACCTGAAGGCCTGCGAGCCAGAAGGTTACGTACCTCAGACCAACGCCGCCACCGCAGTCAAGAGACGGCTTGAGAGCCTCAGCCTGAGCCGTGTGCGGCCTCTGTTCGCCACGCGACGGATGGCATTGAGCACGGGGATCATCATGATTGTCTGGGCATTCATCGGCCTAGGGTATCCGCTCTATAACGCCTTCTTGCCTTACATACAGGCGACTCGGGGCGCGGATTTTGGTGACGGTTCCACTTACTTGACCTATCGCAACAGTCTCATTATTGCGGTTTTAGGGATTCCAGGGGCACTGCTAGGAGGTTTGATGGTAGAAATACCTCGGTTTGGGAGGAAAGGGACACTTAGCCTGAGCACAATCATCACCGGTGTTTTATTATATGGGAGTACAACGGCACTAAACTCGGATTCTTTGCTCGGGTGGAATTGCGGATGGAACTTCGCAAGCAACATCATGTACGCGGTACTCTATGGATTCACGCCAGAACTCTTCCCCACACCCCAGAGAGGCACAGGAAACGCATTGACGGCGACATGCAATCGAATATTTGGAATCATGGCGGTGAGTATACCTTTACCCAGAACCTTAGTACATATCATTTTGAAAGTTCCAGGACGAGTGATGCTGTCCGAGTATCCGCATCAAGCTTGTGTCGAACATATTGCTGACGTGTTTCCCATGGCCACAGCCCATCATCGCCATGTTTGCCAACCTGCAGACATCAGCTCCTGTTTATACTAGTGGTGCGTTGTTCATAGCAGCTGGCCTGTTGGTGCTGCTTCTGCCCTTTGAATCTCGAGGGAAAGCAGCCCTATGACCAGTTAGTATTGACCAAAGTCCCCGAATGAGGAATTACATGGGTAAGGTCCTGAGATTGTAACGATTTTTGGAGATTATCGGTCTCTGAAACTCATCGTTATGATGAAAGAGACTCCTTGAAGAAATAAAAAAGAAGCGATAAAATGGAGCGAGGAACAGAATGGAATGGGCTCTAGATGTCTCTCCTTGATGTCTGTACCGGTGTGCTTTGACTCCAGTGGGGGAAAACCTTGAAAATAGCAAAGGAAAATGTTACAAGATACCTTCAAATGAGCTAACGCACGGATTTCAAGGACGATACTGCTATACTGGAACCAGGAGCATGACCGTCCAATATAGATCACGTACCAACGGTTGCACCTACATGTCTCCTCACATGCACGTTGGTTCATGAATACTGGAGGGGCGGTACATAATTAGGTCCAGGGCTTCATAGCCCATACCTAGATATATTCCCACGCCACATCTCCCGAGGTCCTCCATACTTGTCACTGCTATCATTGAGTGTTGGTTGTACCGTCTACCGAGAGGATGAGGTGGAGTCTTACTTACGTGTCCCATTGATATGCTATTTGATTGGATACATGCTATACTAGTCATCACTCCGTGGCCTTGGGAGGGTGTGTGGTATGTTTCACTTCCAACTAGTGAGTCGACTCTCCGTCCTCTGTTGAGGATGGTTTGTTTACTCTGCTCATCCTTCATGGATACCCGTAGGCCACCTTGAGCAGTCTCGCAAGATTGCATACTTCATTACATATCGAATCAACAGATTCAATAAAGCTACATATGTATGTAATAACCTTACGCAATGCTTTGTAGATAAAGGAACAGAGCATGGGTCTCAAATTGACTCTCAATAGATCGTGCGCCCTTCCACAGGCTCCAGGCATTACTGGCATTGCAGGCTGAGCAAAATATGGATCGCCAGGCCGATGCCTCTTGTTCATCGACTTCTCAGCCTCCTGCCACCAACAGCTGAAAATTTTACCACTTGTTCGGGCAGACAGCAACTGCCCTCAATCATATCAACGTTAGTTCGAGTCCCGCCTGGTCCAACGAATGAACGAAGGCTGAGGCGGACGTGCAAACATGGAAGTGTTATCCGTCGGCGGCACAACGCCATCTTTTCCATCCATGGTATGGAGCTTGAAGTTGCGCACAATGGTTGTGACGATGACACCCAGATTCAGATAAGCAAACTTCTCACCAATGCAACGATGTCGCCCGGCCCCAAACGGGATATAAGGACTTTTGGTTCCCTTGGAAACTACACCGTAGCCGTAATCGACCAGATCAGCAGCATCGTTGACCGTATCATCGCCCTGTTGCGGTTCATCCCATCGATGTGGGTTCCAGCTCTTCGCATCCGGGAAAAACTCGTCACTCGCAGCTGTCACCATGGGCGAGGCTAGTAGTACCTTGTCGGTGTCGACGACATAAGGAGTTCCGGGGATAGGTAGAGGCTTTTTGACCTTGCGGAGGATAGAGTGGATAGAGCCGTGCAGACGGAGGGTCTCCTTGACCACGTTGCGCAAGAGCGGGAGTTTGTCCAGGTCTGAGTACTGCAGGGGTGGCAGAGGTCCTTTGTCGCCTTGACCAAGATTTTGGACTTGCTCCTCAAAGAGCTCTTCGGCAATGTTGGGATGTGCGGCTAAGCGGAGCATGATCCACGCACTGGCCGAGGAGGATGAGTGTTGACCACCCATAAGGAGTGTAATCATCATGTGTGCGACCTCCTTATCGGGGACAGGTGTCCCGTCCTTGTAGCTCGAGTTCAAGAGGTTCCATATCATGTCGTACTCAGCATCGGACTCGAGACCATCTTTGCGGCGTTGGTTGATGATGTCCATGTAGACAGCTCGCATCTTGGCGTGGGCGGCATCTCGACGATAGTTTCTTGGTAAGGGTAACCAGGGGAACAGGAAGTTGAGGGGAGTAAAGCCCTGGTAGAAAGAAATTGTTAACACGAGCCTAGAGACTGAAAACATAATGCGGCGCTTACCATGTCGAGGTCGTGGTACAACTTCGCAAAGTCAGCCGTGAGTTTCTGTCGCACCTCCTTTCCCTGCAGTGATCGCGCAGCCGTAAAAAGTGTAATCTCGGACATGGCACCGGAGATGTCGACAGTACCCGACGATCCCTTCCACGCGGGGTTCATTTTGATGTAATCGACTACTTCCTTCTCAATCAAGGGAACATGCGACTCCAACGCCTGTTGTGTCAGTCCGAACTTGACAAACTTTTTCTGTTCCATGAGCTTCGAGTTGGGACAGTCGTAAACGACATCACTGCCAAATACGGGTATCGTGAGCGGTCCGTAGATCTCCTCGGCGTTGATGTCCTGAAGCTTCCCATTAAGAATGAACTCGTTGCCTTCGAGGCCCAGGTAGCAGGTCATTTTCCTGCCGAAGAGGGTGAAGGTGAATATGTCACCGTACTCGGGGTGGGTTAGCTGGAGTGTGAGCCCAAGTGCGTTTCCCATGAAGAACATACCTTTGCCCGGTACCTTTCGAAAAATGCTACAGGATCCATACCGTACGACATGGCATTCCCGACGTAGGGCACCCAATGGAAGACAGCTGGTGGCTCAGACTTGCGACGGAAGAACAGCTGACGACAGGCATTGATGAGGATACAGGCGACCAGCCCGAATGCGCCATACGTTGCAAGTGAGCTCATGATGGGCGACTCTAATCGTGTCTTGAGTTCCATCATTGGAAAGAGACTGCTGATTTCCAGCGAGGGTTGAAGAGAAAGGTCGTGAGTGCACGGGGTAATCAGGTAAAGGTGGAAAGAGGAGGACAGGTCCATAGCCAGCAGAGCACATGGGGATGTTTTCGTAATTTTATAAGCTGCAGGATCACCCAATGCACACAGAGACGGCATATGGTCACAAAGCAGCAAGGGGATATAAAACCACCATGACTGATTAGGTAGACACAACGGGATCTGGGCCCACTGGTATCTCGCATGGCTACACCTTGCCAGCGAGAAGCTACGATGAAAGGAACATGTACGGTAAAGGGCATCGCACGAACCAAGAGAACTTGACAGGGGGGCAATAACAAGACTACCTAGGTACTAAGTATATACCTAGGTAGATATATGGGGAAATGACATCCGGGCCGTTGACAGAGATTGAGCCCACATTATCTTCCCAATGAACTGGCTGCAAAGCAGTCACTGTGGCCGCGTGCCCATCGTGTACTCGTCTACAACAACCATCCAGTACCTCGTATTAACTTGGGAGACCTACACTGTTCTGGTCGTCTGGACTATGATGGGGCAGCCTACGTATGTAGCTTAGAGAGTTGGAAACCGGCCAACCTATCCACCAAACCTCGAACACAGCACTCAACATCCACAGCTACACGGATTGAGTGGTGCTGTCGAGATGTGGTACGAGGGAGGTGGTTTCTAAAGTAGTTGTGGGCCGGCCACCACACTACATACCTATCCGGGTACGAGTACGAGTACGAATGTACTCCACCTCTACTGCGTATGTGCAGCGGCTGTATGTAAGCGATCCATCGCTGGAATTGCGGAGTGAGAGACCTACTTACCGGTATCCGGCTGTACCTGGCAGGGGTCGGTCTCTTCTTCTCGTGTGGTGTACGATACCATACAGGCCACAGGGATTGGAAATGCCGTTCCAAAGTTCTTCGGAACTTTCCCCGAAAATGCCATGTGGAATGTCTTTGACCTCAACCTCTTGTTCCTATGACTGTTTGAAAGCTAGTAATTACTTCTGCTTGTGACTCTGCACACGAACACCCAGTGTGATTCCCGCATCGATAGTTAGACCTGTGCCGTTGATGTAGCTAGCTTGCACTCGGGCTGCACAAGCACAAGAGACATGATCCGCAACCTCTTCGACCGTAGCGACGCGCTGCAGCGGTGAGGTCGGGTGTCATTGTGCATTCCAATGTCCTATGTGGTCAAAGTGGTCTGGACAAGCGTTCAATGCTTAGGCTCGACCACGCAAGACGTACGTGCGACCTTTTCATGATCATGATCGGTGGTGACAGCATCCTGTATAGCCTGGGTGGTACTTCGGAACCTGCCCGTCGCATCATGCTCGGCGTCCCATTCCGCCACCTCATTGACTGGCACCTTTCTAAGTCTATGGGACTCAGCACCACCACCTAGGACCACGACTTCCTGACGCAGTTCGTAACCCTTCCACTTGGGAAGCAGTTTGGCCCACACCCAGTAGTAAAGACCGCATGCGAGCAGACTAATAAAGCAAACCCATTCTTGAATTAGCACCCGAGGCGAATAAGGCAGAGTAATAGACAATAATAGAAAAGAATGTACTCACATCCCAACACCGGTGACACAGTAGGTTCCGTACCAGAAGCTAACATCAGCGCCGCCTCGAGCGGGGGGATACCAGGGCATGATGAGCTGGTAAAGGTTAACGAGTATGTTGAATATAACAAGGACGTCCCAAGCTCTGAAGTGCGGCGGTGGGAGGTGAACTCGCCTACGCCGCCACCGCACAATGTACAGACCAATGGCCATGGCCAGGCTGAATGATGCGCTAGGAATGGTAGCGAGGTCGGCGACTGCAAGTACATAGACGAACAAGGGTCTCCGGATTAGCTGTAACGATCTTCTCTGTAGCAGAAACATAACATGGAATAAGACATCATTTACCAAAGTTAAACGCATCTCCCGTCGGGATCGCAAGGATGATGACCGTCGTAATGGCCCACTTGAACACATAAGGCCCCAGAGGCGTGCCGAAGGGTTTCGTCGAGGCCCAGAAGTTCGTCCACGGCAGGACGCCCTGCCTCCCGCACTCACGGATAGCCCGGGACGAGCCCAAGCCGCCAGACAGCATGTTCCCGAACGCGCTGAGCGCAATTAGGAAGTTCAGCCCGCGCACAGGGCCGCTGGTGCCGAGGATGTTCTCGAACCACAGGCTTGCCGTCGTAAGCTCCGAGTTCTCCAGGTCATATTTGGACACCCCGGCATACCATGATACGTTCGTAAACATGTACAGAACGTAGACGGTAGTTAGAGCGATGAATGCGTTCTTTTTCAGGGCCGGGACGGGGTTCTATATCATTGCCCATGGTCAGCATCAGAATTATAGACAAGCAAGTCGAGCATATACAGACAGATATAACAGACCTTGATCTCATTCGCAACGTTGAATGCGTTATTGTATCCACCATAAGAAAAGACGATTCTGTACAGAGCAATGGTAAGGCCATACGCCGAGGCGCTCTGGGTGCCGTCAAACGTATTGTGGAAGTTCGCCTTAGGGTCTTTAACTCCGGTGCCCCCGCCCAGCACAACGAAGCCGGCGATGATGATGAAGAGTAGGAGGGCGACCTTGACGACACCAATCGCATTGGAGAGGTGATATGAGACCTTTGTATGGAAAATCAATACTGTGCGGGCATATGTGCACGGTTAGCCAATGAACGAGACCCCAGCCCGGGGTTCATGGAAACGAAGACAGAGATGGTGGACTGGGTATACCAATGTGTGATTACTTGCCTAATGTCACTACTGTGTATCCCGCAATGGCAACACCTTTTACTTGCCAATCGGTACCCGAGGTACCAGCACATTTGAACAAGTAGTTGGCAAGGACTGAAGCAGTGTTGTGTTAGCTCTCTCTCTAGCTCTCTCTCTCAAGCTCCTTATCATATATGACAAGAGTGAGAAGGTACGAGATCGGGAGATGCGGGAGATGCTTACCAACAGAATTACTGCTGCTGAAGGACAGAATGACGCTTTGGACTGCAAAGGTTGTGGAGAAGAACCAGGTCGGACGAGGATATGCTTGCTCCAGAAAGACAACTTCAGCTCCCGATCTACTGGGGAAATATGCGGTGTACTCAAGATATACGGATCCGCCAGCTATGCACAAGAGGTAACCGCTTGGGACGAGACTCTTTGTCAGCTTCCTTCTTATAGCAGGGGTTAGCTGTAGGGGAAGATTAGCAGAATGCTTACATAGTCCAATAGACCAAGCTTAGGCCGATGGAACCAGTACCCGACAGTATTGTAGATGCTATAGTAAGAGTGTTAAGTGACGCTATCATAAGCATGGATAGTGTGCCATGCTAGGCCAGAAGTTAACCCCTAAGAACACTTACGGGTGGAAAATATGCCAGTGCCAATCATCATGCTGATGTTAAGAAACAAGATAGTGAATGAGTTGACTGAGTAACCCATAGGCGACTCTTTCTCTACCGGTGCTCCGGAAGCATCTTGGTAAGTCGCCTCGGCAGCGTTGCCACCCGCCTCAGCGACATACTTGATGCTGCCGTCCGATATTTCCGAGACTGCGTCGCCTATTGCCACATCCTCGCCATCGTTGCGCCTACTGACTGCTTTGCGCCAGTAGGACATGATATACTTGTGGTGAAAAGGGAATAATACAACGAGCTGTTGATTTTATATATTCTCCCAGAACTGGAACGCGGAAGACAGAAGAAAGCGGTCCGGATTCATCACCGAGGAATACTATAGGTAATAACCTCGATATGCTATCAACGTCGTTCACATCGACCTTATTTGTTCATATAGCACCTCTAAGCTGCGTCGTAATTATGTTTCCATTTCGCCCTGGAATGCAGCGGCTGTGGATAGACGGCATTGACAACAATATTACGAATCCTCTGGTAAGCATGTTGGCGTGGCCCCCTCCTCCCTATCTCCGGCTTAAGTAAACCTTATACTTGTTTAGGTGGGTATATTGGTAGTTGTTATACAGTCCTGCGATGACGGGATAAGTAAAGTAACGTATGCATGTATACACCTGAGATAAACAGGTTGCAATAACGGCTGCCGATTGGGTGCCCCAGGGTGGGCGATGGCGAATGTGTGACCGAATATAGTATAATAATGGACAAGTGAGATATCGACAATTTAACGCAAGAGAACCAGCGGGTTCTCGGAGAATATAGATGCCTCGGCAAAACCACTTTATACCTAAACGATTATCTATATAAACGAGTATGCTACAAGTACATTCCGTATCTATTATAGGCTAGGCAAAGGTAAGCTAGGCTTTGCTTAGCCTTTCCCTATAGCTATAGCTAGAGACCTAAACGAAATATTATATACCTTTTAGCTTAATACTTAAAGTAACTAGTTAAAGCTTAAGCTCTTCTAAAGCTAGCCCTTTATAGTATTATTTAATTTGCTTTACTTTATAAATTTTAATATATTATATATTAAAATACTATACTATACCTATTGTTGGTTAGGCTTTACCGTACGGTTTACAGAACATACAAATCTATTATAAATATCATTTATTCGTATATGTAGTAGTAGCTAAAGTCTAAGTTCTAGAAGCTATCGCAGGTAGCAGAAGTAACCCTATATAAGCTGGATTCTGCCGGCTGCTTAATATTCCTTTAACCGCCTACCCTTTATAGCTTAGTGCCTAATCCACACTAGCAGCTTTTCTTCTTATCGTAATATCCTTATCCCTAGTACTAGAACTCTTTAAAGCAAATACTCGTTATAATCTCGTCTATTTATTCTAAATCCATTATCTATCGTATCCTTATACCTAGTCCCGTTCTATATACCCCTCTATACAAATTACTAACTTATTTATAGCTATAAAGCGCTCTAAGGCCTTATTTAGTAATATCTTCGTTAGGGCGTTAGCCGGGTTATTATTTCCGTTAATCTATCGCACCTTATAGATCTCGCGTTTCTTATATAATTATCGTAGTAATATAATATCGATTATTAGCCGCTTCTCTTTTATAGTCCCGAGCTTTATAAGGTACTCGTATAGCGAGTATAAGTCTATATAGATCGTAAGTAGGATCGTCGGCAGCTCGAGAGAATTAGTGATTATCTTTAGAGTAGAAGAGATTATAGTACCGATATCGAATTTATTTACTATTCTGTAAATCTCTAAAGCTAATATACTCCTAGTAACCCGTTTATACTTAGTTAACGACTAGTACAGTATATTCCCGCGCAGTCTTCGTTATATATTATTATCGCCCTTCTCCTTATTAACTATAGCGATTATAAATCTAATCTATAAACTAAGGTTTCGGTTATTTATAAATAAGCCGTTTACGAATATAACTAGTCTCGCTATTAAGAGATCTAGAGCGATATAGTAGAGTCCCTTATCTAGGTTCTCTATCTGCTATTTTAAGCGCTTATTTAATATCTTGCAGTTTTTCTTTTCTAGCTTCTAGATCTATATTGCGATTAATAAGTCGAAAGCGGCCTCTAGTTAATAAATCGAAGCTAGGTAGGCGCTATAAGCCCGCTATTTAAGATAGCGCTATATATAGTTAGGTATTATAGAATTAATAGTCTTAATTTTAGCCCCTTATCCCTTCTATCTTATATCGATAAATCCGTTATATAATATCGATACTCTCGTACTATTAAATTCTAAAGGTATTTCTAGTAATAGTTTCGTCTTTGCCTTATATCTAATTTCTACTTCCTAAATCTTCTCCTCCTCTATTACCGAGAATTTTAGGGTTCCGAGTATAAGGGTATCGTTAATCTATATCCCGATAAGGCCGAAGGCGTCCTTTTATCTATCTATAACTAGAAGATAAGGGTCGTATATAAAGGTCTTTATCTAGAGTCCTACGTAATAGTATTTATAATACGTTATCTACTAGTAAACTCCGGCCTCGGTAATACCGTAGAGAGGTTTTACGATATATATAATCGTCCCCGGTAGGTATCTATCTTCGAGTTCCCGGGGTAATTTCGCTAGAATAATCCGGGCTAGTTCTAACTTCGATTAGGGATAAGCCTAGGTAATATCGCGAAGTTCTACTAGTATTCCTATCTTCGTTATTAAAGAGGCGAGAGTAGTAAATAGGCGTTAGTTAATATATTAGATTATAGGCGACTAAGTTAAAATCTTCTCTTTACCCTTATCGTTATACCCCTAAATAATAAAGCGGGATTTCTTATATAGCTTCTTATTCTTTCCCTTAACTTTGCGTACTATTCGGGCTTTAAATAAGCGATATTACTTATAAACTTCCTTATTATAGCGCTCGAATCGGAAGACTCCCCGGCTAATTAGTTTTATAATTTCCTTCGCATCCGACTCTTTAAATAAGTTACTAGGGCTTATAATTATATTATCCCGCTATAGCTTTAGGGCTAGTTTATAGTTTTCCCTTTCTCTCTAGGTTATAAAGGTAGTCGGCTTCGGTTTATTCTTTAATCTAGGTAGTTATCCTCTCTTTTAAGGCTTCGGGGGCTTAATAAGAGGTAGCGTAGTAATAGAAATCGTAGGCTCTTAGCTTAAGAACCCGGGCATTTCGGGGTTAGTATCTTTACGATAGTATAGGCGAATAAGCGTAAATCGAAACTTAACGGGGCTATTAAGTAGGTTTAAAGTAAAGTTATAATTATTAATAGCTAATAGTTTATATAAACCCTGCTAGCCTTCTTTCTCTCGTTAAACTTATACCTTACTCTAGAGGGGTAGCGCTAGCTAATCGTTTATATTTAGGCTATTTCGGGTACGAATAGCTTCGTTAATCTATTATTTTACTAAAAGCTTCTATAGTATACTTATTACCTTCGCTATTACCTCTGCGCGTTTTAGGGTCGATAGCGATAGTAGCGAATCTAGATTTATTTAGGGAAAAGCTCCGAAGATAAGCAGTATAGGTATAAGATTATCTGGGCCTATAGTATTATTTATAGCTTTTATAGCTATCTATAAGATAGTATCTTTATTAAAGATACTGCTTAATTTAGTAGAAGGTATCTTAAAAGCGCGACGGAGGGGTATATAATATCTCTTAACCTTGCTAATAAACTAATAGGCTTCTATAGGAACCTATTTATATATAATTCCTATTATTCTAGCTTTATTTCTAAACTCTACCGAGGCGAAGTTTATTCCGATATTATAAACTAGCTAGTTAGGGGGCCCTAGGTATATATTAATCTATATTATTCGTAGCGCTTCCTATATATCTTTCGTTAAGAGGGAGGTAAGAAACCGAGCTATCTAGAATAATATTAACGAGTCTATAGCGTAAAATATAGGTTTTTTAAGTAGATATATTATATTTATAATAAGTTTATAGTTAAAGTCCTAGTTATCCCTAAAAGTAAATTTAAATCGATGGGGAGTAGCGCTATATATCTAGCAGTAATAGTAAAACTTTATAATAACCTTTAGAACCGTATAATTAATATCGTAACTAGCGTTCCTAAGGAGGTATAATAGACGGTTAATAGATAGGTACCCGAAGCGCTTATAAAGATATTATAGCTTTATCTTACTAAAGAATACGCTAGCTTTTAATTTTAATAGGAAGAACTAGGGGTAGCCCTACTTACGAACTACTAGTATAATTCTTTCTTTACCCTATTCGCCGGTTCGGACTAACTTATCTATAGTATTCTTAAAGTAAACGCCTAGTTTATCTATATCTTATATATAAAGAAGGAAGGGTATTAGGGCGTTAATTATATAGAAAGTAATATACCCGATAAGCGTATTAACTATAATAGCGCTAAGAGACGACGATTATAAGCCCTTACCGAATTTTACTAGGGCTTCGCCGGCCCGGGAAGTATCTAGTTCTATAAAGGGGTTTTTACGATTTAAGGCTAGATATTAGTTACGGCCTGCTATAGAAAACTCGGTAGCGCCTATATTAGGAATAATACCCTAGAATCTAGTCCGGGAGTATCGACCTTTAAAAGTAAACTATAAAGCCGGAGTAAGGGCCTTCTTATCCCTATAGCTAATTTCCTTATTATCGGTATTAATAGAAATCGAGTAAAGGAATACCGAGTTTATTAAATATCCCGTAGCTTTTATCTTATTATTATAGGGGTAGCTGCCGACGTCCTTATCGTCCTTATCCGCCGGTATCTTATAAGCGACCTCGTAGCCCTTATAATTAGCTAAGAAAGCTATAAAGCCTTCTTCGGAAACTAGCTCCCCGTTATACTTATAGTACGCTAGATACTAGCTTTTAAATCTCTACCTCTCTTCCGGGGTATACTTTATAGATTAGTAACTTTCTTTACTATATATAAAGCACTTTTTTCGGAAGGGTTAGCGTCGGCTATAATCGTTACCCCGGTAACGGTTATTACTATAATAGTTACCCTTAAAGTTCCCTTTAAAGTTTCCTCGGAAGTTAAAAGGTCGGCCTCGCTAGCGGTTATTATTATATCGATAATCGAGATAGTAGGTATTATTATAGTTAGGATCCTATTAGTTCTAGAGAAACTAATTATTAGTACTTCGCTTTAAGCTAAGTTCTAAGGACGAATAGAGGTCTTAAAAGAGCTTTTCGTAGGGAGCTGCTAGTATATAGAGAGCGTATTCGAAGTTTAGTATATCTTTATAAGCTCTAATAATAGTTATTTTTAAGATCTTATTACCTTCGTATCTAGAGCTAAGAGCGCGTTAGTATAGCTAGAGTTTATCTAATAGTATTCGGAGAATATTTCGGGGGCTTTTATCGATATTATCTTTATCGTTTTGCAGCCGATTAAAGTTAATCGTTATCTAGTTATTATAGTATTGCTAGTAATTTGTATCCGTTTTAAAATAGGTTTTTAGCTTTATATATATAGTAGTAAAGTTATTAGATATACCGATATAATTAATATAATAGTACTCTACGCGCCTAGTAAGAATTTGCGGAAGGACGGTGTAAAATTAATCGGGTTCGATACTACTATAATAGTAGAGATTTAGAAAGATTCGTAGTTTATCGTCTAATAAATTATATAGCTCTCTAATCTACTTTTTTATAGGATCCTAAGCCCTTATAAAGGTTATAATTTTATTTAGATCTAGGCGCCTATTAGGTACTAGTTAAGGGGAAAGGGTCTTATAAGGGTTATATACTGCTATTCTATTAGTAGGGTATTTTAAAAAGAGTCTTGCTATACCCTATTAATTATATAGCGTACCGGCTAAACCTAAGAAGTTTGCTATCTATTCGTTACCTTAAAGTATTCTATTTAGGTATTATAAGCGCTAGAATAGCGTAGTTAACTGCTATTGCTATATAGGGGGAGGTACCTAGTATTATAAATTCGGTAGATTTATAAGCGTAAAGTTCGGCTGCTATAATAGCTATAGCAGGGTTAGTATCTATACTAGCTATAAATATGCGTATATATTTAGCTGTAAATTCTAGTTATTATCCTCGATAGTTTCGATCACGTTATCTAGGGCAGCCTAGGCTATTTATAGTTATAATTCTGCTTTAATTATCTAGGTAGATCGTATAAGACGAATAGGATTTACGCCTAGTAGGAACTTCGCTATTCTATACTCTTTATTAGGCTATTCGGAGTACTTTTCTATCTTTATAACCTCTAGGATTTATAATACGAAATAGCCTCTTCGTAGGTTAATATAGATCTCTCTCTCTCGGAGAAATATTTTTATCTCGTATCTTTAGTTTATCTCGATAAGCTTAAATATATCCGTATCCTAGCCCTTAAAGTCTTCCTAAAAGTTAACTAAAAGTTCCTCATCTATAGCCCGTTAGCGATTAAAGTCGTCTATAACCCTTATAATATATATAGTCGCTCTTACTTTATTAAGGTCTTCTTTCGTAATAAGAGAGATTTATAGATCTTCGTCGATTATTTTCTAGCCTCCTTTACCTATACGTAAAGTTCTTTATATCTCCTCGATATAGCTTTAGAGTAAATTTTATTCGGCCTTACTCGGAAAGGTCTCGGTAAGGGTCGCTATCGTCAAGGTAGCTATAGAGAAGACGTTCCTACGCTATACTTATCGATTAACTACTAGTACGTTTAAGACTATTTACCCGTAGATAGTAGTTGCTCAGATTTTATAGCGCAGTAGTTTAACCTTTACTAGTCTCTCGTTACCTATAGATATAGTTCGATTAAGGAATAGGGTCGAGATTAACTAGTTAAGTAAGTAGGAAGTCGAAGGTTAAGTTTATAATCTTTTTAAGGAAAAATAAGGTTGCGAGTAGTTTATAGAAGGAAAGTTTAAAGTTATAGTTATTTATAGGGAGGCAGATATTTTATAGTCGCTTTATAAGTAAATTATCTCGTTTTAGGTAGTTATAGGACTATCTTTATCTTATAAATAGCTTTTAAGAGTAAATTCTAAGTTACGGTTAGCTATAAAGAGTAAATCTAGTAAGAAAGAGACTATATTTAGGTTAAAGAGGGTGATTTTAGGGTTAAAGGGAGTGGTTTTAGCGTGTAACTGCCTGATTAAGAGGCTTAAGGTTTCGAAATCTCGTAGTTTTCGCGGTTTCGTAATCCTAGGAGAGTTTTTTCATAGTTTTATAGTTTCGAGAGGAGGAGGTTTTACAGTATCGAGGTTTCGGGGGGGGGGTTTCTATCGCCGCGAGTAAGGTTTTCGGCGATAGTTTCTATGCAATTAAGGCGCGATTAATAAGGTTTTGCCGTAAGTAAGGCAATCGACGATAATTTGCGTAATAGTACGCGCCGTTAAGTTATAAAACTTCTCTCTATAGATATATATCGGCCGTTAGTTAGTTTCGAGTTATTATAGTATATCGCGGTAGCGGCTTTATAATAGCTATCGGTTAGGTCTCTATTCTCTTTTAGAAGTCTCTATAGTAGATAGATATCTAATCGTAAACTTTAACTTTAGTATAGATCTCGCAACTCGTTCAGGCGCTAAACAGCCTATAAAGGAAGTCCTAAATTAGCGGCTAGCGATTGCGAGAGCGTTCTATCTCTTCTTCCCTTACTATTAGAGATTACTAGTGCAATTACTAATTAGTATTAGTTAGGCTTTACTATACAGTTTATAGAACGTACGAATTTATTATAAATATTATTTATTCGTGTGTATAGTAGTAGCTAAAGTCTAAGTTCTAGAAGCTATTGCAGGTAGTAGAAGTGACCCTATATAGGCTGGATTCTGCCGGCTGCCTAATATTCCTTTAACCGCTTACCCTTTGTGGCTTAGTGCCTAATCCACACCTATGCTTCTTATTAAATCCTAAATATTAAACTTTTTTAAAAGCTAAGTATATATTTATTATACTTATATGCGCTGCTTTAATAGAGTATAGTAGTAACCTCTTTTAATTATATTAGAGTACTAACTTACTATAACACTTTAATAGCATCGGCATTAGCAAAAGAGGGGAGGCCGGGGGGGGGGTAAACCCCCCTTTAAAAAGACCCACCGAACTTGTAGGTCACATGACTTAACTAGATAATATATGTTCGATTTGTTAAAACTCTGTCCGTCCATTTATGCGAGCATTATATCCTCACCAACTACACACATATATAGCGTTATATAACAGCCTAAACTCTCGTCTCGCTATAACGTTTATTTACTTCGTTATGTTAGCAAACCCTGGGCCGGACTCGACTGGGCGGGCTAAGAATCATCAACAGCCTGCAAAGGGCAACAAGCAGTCTAATAGTGGTAGCAGCGGGGCAGAAAAGGAGGAACTCAAGATACTTATGCTCCATGGTACGTACATAGCCAGGACGGGAGATAAATCACAACTCCTTCCTTCTCTAACTAAGTCTATCTTCGATCGGGACATTTACAACAGGGAAATGCAAATCTAATTCACTCACTAACTGAATTACAGGCTACGCACAATCAGGCCCTAACTTCCGCTCTAAGACAGGCGCCATGTCTAAAATGATAGCCAAGGCCCTCCCGGGCATTAATGCTACCCGGATCTACCCGACTGGGCCGCACCGGCTGCAACCAGCAGACATTCCAGGCTTTCAGCCACGCGAGCGCGAAGGCGAAGGTGAAGGCGACGGCGACAACGCCGCGGAGCTCGACTGCTTCGGCTGGTTTCTCCACGACGAGGAGCCGGGCATCTTGCGCGGGTTTTCCGAGGGCATGCACGCTATCGCTGACGCTATCGAGGAGGCTGGCGGTGTCGACGGCGTGTTGGGGTTCAGTCAGGGCGGGGCGGTGGGCGCGCTGGTCGCCGCTGCGCTCGAGAGCGACCGGGAGATGCCTGAGCATGGAGAGCAGAGGGCTTGGGTGGAGCGACTACGTGAGGCTAATAGGGGCAGGCCGTTGCAGTTCTGCATTATCTACTCGGGGTTCGTCACGCGGCCGGGTGCGCAGCTTGGGTGGCTGTATAAGGGTGGAATTAAGACGCCAACATGCCATTTCTTTGGGAGCACTGACTCGGTGGTTCAAGAGTCGAGATGTAGGGGTCTTGCAGAGAAGTGTGTTACTCCCGAGGTGGTCGTACACCCTGGAGGTCACCACGTGCCTGTGAGAAAGGAGTGGGTGGCTCCGTTGCTCGGCTTCTTAAAGAAGGTCTTGAATTGTTAAGCTGTATTACTAGAGTTAAACACCTATAAAGTAGATCCCTCCTTAAAGTAGCCTGCTCAGAATACTAGATTATAAAGGTATCTCGGTATGTTTAATATTATTATCATTCTGGTCTAAGTTCTAACTAACGGAAGTACTAGTAGCCGTAGCAATACTATAATTAGTTATTAGGAGCGGCAGCATAAGTAGGACGAGAATACAATGGAACTTATGCTTGTCGACCCGGGAGAAGGCAGCCGAATGGTATAGTCTGATAGAAGAGTAGGAAGGGGGGAATCAGGTAGATCTACGGGATACGGTTTTATCTACTACGGATTTTGCTTTTACAGCTTTTGCTTAGAGCCCGAGAGGCAACCTTACGCTTGCTATTAACTCGCATCTGCAATTCTAAATATAGTAAGTAAAACTATCACTGTCTTCTAATATTATTCTACTTTCTCCCCGTTTGATACACCTTAGCTCTAAGAGATACCACACAGACTACACTCTAAGAAATCTTCGGCCGTTTTAATATAAGTGCAATCTGCAATCCTATTTTCGATAGTGAACTTAGCATCCTACTGTGGCAGCGGACTGGCCCAGGGCTTGTGGCTCGGACTAAGCTGACGCGACCGGAGGACTCGTAATTATCACTGTTGACCACAACAACAAGCAACATGCTGGCGAATGGATTGCATGCTTCGTTGACCAGTGTTTCGACGAACTTGTCCTCGTCCCTCGATCCGACTCTCCCAGACCAACACGCAATCCTGCACCTCTTTCATATATAAGTCGTCCAGGATGACGTTAGAATGCGTCTGCTCCTGCTCCTGCTTCTTCTCCTGTCCCTTGTCATTCGCCATATAGTCTAGACTCGATTCAACTCAGGCGACTATAACTTCTCTTCCACTTCCCTCCTTTTCCACCTGCGCCTAGCCCCGCCCTCGCCATTATGTCATCGGATAGCTAGCCGTAGCCTATCCTCCTCTACGTTGAGTTCCTGCACCACTAGCCGTACACTTGTACTCGCTGACTTCAGGGTATGCCTATTCTCGTCGATGCTACCCAGCCACATTACTACGCCACCCAGGTTGCACCTTGTAAAGGCCTCAGCAGCTCGACCGTCTCCATATATCTGCCCGGGTGATTCTTTGTGTTAGATAATGGCCGGACTTGCCTTACGAGCGGCTGCTGAAGCGAAAACTTATAGTCCTTTACTAATACACTGGCCCGCCATAAGTGATGAATCGCCGTCACACATGGAACCGTATAAATCTTAAGCTCTGGCCGACTTCAATCCTACGGGGAAAGCAAAGAAACAGGGCACGCGGTAACTCTCCCGTAGTGCTAATATATAATAAGAAATCATTTATTATAGAGTAAAATTGCCATTGCTAGATAGAGAAGACATTTTATTCAAGGGGAACAGGTTGTGCATTTAAGTAACCTTCTTATCTAGTGATAACGCCTATTGCGGTTAATGTCTACTGTAATGATTATCCCGGTCCTGAAGAGTCTCAAGTGTTCTGACCAGAGCTCTCACCTTGTCCATGAGCAAGCACACCCTTATTGCTCATCAGCTAAGGCCTCAAGGCTCCCTGGTTCCATACGCAGACCCATAGCAGGATTCCAGCCCAGCCCATGTACATCCCTAACGAGTTCGCTTTGGGATCTGCCTCTGAGAATCCATTTGATGGTCTGGCTAGGAGTTATCGAGTGGCGACTGAAAATCCCATTTTGAGGTTCGTTTGCCACAATGCAGGCATTCCTAGGTATGATCCCTTCGATGCTGGGTAAGTTTTCCGGATCATATTCTCCGAGTTCATGACGAAGCCAATGTATGATCCATCGGAGATCATTAGTGCCGAACCTTTTGTTTTGACATGTTGGTTAGCTTTTTAACTTGCTTTGAAGTGGCTCAAGAGGGGTATTACTCACTGAACTCTCCCGGTAGCCACCTCGTCCTTGATGCTGAAAGTAAAAGTCCGGAAGTCAAGAAGTCGTAATTCACGCGAAGGCCCCGCAATCCCGTCCCAATACCCCATGATTGCAGGAGCGATATGTTCTTGGGGTGCCGGTGCCCGCTCCAACTGTTCCTGGAGAGCTACAAGATGCTCTAACCGGATTCCGCAGCGTCTCCCGCGTAAAGTACCTCGAAGATGTGCCATTTGGCAGACATGGTGGGCCCCAACAGGAGATTGCGTAGCTGCGTAAGGAACATGCTTAAAGAAATCATTATTGATATTGACACCGAGGAGATTGACATAGGCCCAAAAGGACGTGTCTTCGCTATTGTTTGCCATCGTATGACCTTGTGGATGTTTTGTTGGCTTTAGTCGAACCGGATGCAATGTGCTGCTGTCTGTCTGCCCCAGGGTGTAATAACAAAGTGCGTAACAGTGTTCACAGGTGTAAAGTAGCTTAAGCTTGTGGAGTTGTGCTTGCAATGCTTCGGGAAGAGAAAAAGAAAACTGGCCTACTCGACAGTTTAAATACCTATCAGAAAATGTGTCACTACTATCTGTTATCAACCGATTTGATGCTGTTTGTGTTCTCGCCGCGTGTTTCGTGAATTGAGTAGAAGTCTAAGTCAGCGATGGAGTTTACTAGCTATTGAGCTAGACGACGATACAGAGAATTATACACTTTTGCTTGTATTATGGGCGAAGGCCGCACAAGTCAGAAGCATTATGATGACTAGAATAATTAAGGGTTCCAATCGACCGGCCATGACCCTACAACGCAATATGGGTAGGTTGCAATGTAAATCCGTAGACTCTGTAATCTAGATCCGTGAACTAATGTGATACTTCTTTGTATGATTTCACTATAAGGCTTCCCTTCCGAGGCTTGAAGCGTATCTCCAACCGGGCCTAGGAAATAGTAATAGAGGATTAAAAAGAACTAGAGATGCTCTGCCACTCCCGTATCCCTTAACTGTATAATGACACCTGGGCAGTTTCTTCCATTCCCCCGTTGCTACATGGAGGACCTTGATCTTAAGATAGCATTTACAATAAGATAAACGCAATCCTGCAGCGTCGAGACTAAGGAATAGGGTCCTGACTCGGGTGTTTTAATATATTGGAGAAAGGTATTAGCAAATTTCTATATATTGTGGAATATATAAGATTGGGCGAGAGCGCATCGGTAAATCGATATATTGCCTAGCGGGGCTTAGCCTAGGTCTCTTGTAGATACAGAGCTACGTCCTGAGATCTCCTTACGTTGTCTTTACACGTCTTCCAAGGTTGTTAAATAAGTCTCGAACCTATTCCTCTGTATTATTTTATGCAAGGTAGGCAGTAGGTAAGAATTCGGGCCCTGTTGCAAAGTGCATAAACTTGTTATTAAACCTCTACTTTGTATATTGCTACTTTCAATGTTTACAACCTGGGCTACAGCTGCCAGATCACATTATTCTCTACTATATTAAGCAAACTGGATAATCTAAAGAGGACGCCTGAGTAGCGTAAATACTAGCTATTATATACATTTTCACGTGCATAAGCAACCTAGATAGACTGTAGTACTTATGCTAGCAGTGAGTAATTATGTCTTATACTGTTTTAGGAAAGTGCTAGTTTGTAATGCGCACGAACTGTATACTGTTTCTAGAAATCATTTCGCAGCTAGGCCTACTAGGTATGCCTCGACTCTACGGTTGCATTGCTCGATTTGCTCCACCTTGGAGAGGTTATCACACCTTAAGCGTCAATGAGTTTCGGACCTCGCACTTCTTGTTCATCCGGGGAAGTGGACCTGTTGTTAGGTCCGGATTTCCAAAATGGGGTTTCGTGTCTGGCTCTCCTGCAGCGGGCATCGGGACCCGCCCGGAATGTACTCCAAGGTGACATGTCGCATGCAGCGATGCCACTGATTCACACCAATCGACAGATTCACATGCTTAGCTTCGATGCGGGATCTTGAAACGATCAAGGACGTCGTCATTACGGTGCAGTCGGTATGGGACACCCCTAATCTAAAGTACCTGCAGTATAGGGCTGAGTGCCGAAGGTCTTGCCTGAAGATCTGTCGATGTCGGTCTATAGTAATCTTCGTCTTGATAGAAGCCGAGGCAAGAGTGCTAGGCGAATGCGAGCAACCTTGTGTCTACGAAGTTAACCGAATAGACAAGCTTCTGGGCCCTATATATATAGAATGACGGTGGCCACAATAGTGATGGCAACCACATCCAGCTACCTAGGCATAGCCAGCAACCTTACGTCTACTCAGAAAAAAAGTGTCCTTCATTATCACCCCAATCCAAGATGCGCGCCACAATCGCTTTTGACTCCGTTCTCTCCCTGGCGGCTGCCGCCTCTGCCTCCCCTGTGGAACCTCGTCAGGAAACCACTTCCAATGGCACCAACGTTGTCTCGGCGCTTTGGGATGGGTAAGTTTGTCCATTCTCGACCGTGGACCTGCCTATTCCTAGCCTTACATCTGCCCCATAACTACTATGCACACTCGTCGAACTTTCACACTCGTTGAAAAAGTTCACGTTCACGATATCCCCATTTGCTGACCTGGCGTCCACAGCCTCTGCTTCTATCCCCAGTCCGACTCGACCTTCAACTTGACCTCATACCTGGGCCGCTGGTACCAAGTTGCAGGCTACGTGGCCATTTTCGATGCCAGCTGCAAGTGTATCACGGCCGACTACACTCTTAACTCCGATGGCACTGTCGGTGTCAAGAACGAGTGCCAGGAGCTGGGCCTGCCCATCACTATCTCCGGAACAGCAACCGCTGCTGATGCGGCCTATGGTGAGGTGGGAGTGTTCGACGTATCGTTCTTCAATTCCAGCGCTGCTTGCACTGGGCCTAACTACATCGTCCAAGGTAAATGCATCATGCCGGGCGTCTAGCCAGATAGTATTTCAGAATTCAGCACACTAACAGTGGTAACTTATTGCTTCTGCAGAGTATGTCGTCGATGATTACGCTATCGTGCAGTCGCCAGACTTTGCTACTCTTTTCATCCTGAGTCGCGAGCAGAATGTCACCGATTCAAAGCTCGATGTAAGTGTGCAGACATGTTACAACAGTGTTCCTCTCTAACGACTCGACTCGACGCTAACTTTATATTCAGAGTCTGATCTCGCGTTCTGTAGAACTGGGATCCAAGGAGTCTCTTATTGTTACGGACTTGCAGACGGGCTGCCTTTACACTTAAGGATAACGCGGTGGCCAGGGTGGGGCTACTGGAAAAGCATTCGGATAAATGTTGGTGACTGGATCCGGGTGTAGCAGCTGTTAGAACATCTTACTATGTAATGCCTTTTTAAGTGTTTTATATTATATTATGTCTCCACTGGGTCCTTAATCTACTGAACAACAAGCTATACTAACTTAGTTGCCTGAAGACAACGGCACCTTGGAGGAAGAGGCATAGGCTAACAGGAAGCAGAAACTACTAGTGATAAAGAAGGTAAGGGCAGCAGCTATCTGCAAGAAAAAAACTAACTCTAAGGGTGCTTCTGCTATCGATAACACCTTTCCTCTATAGGAAATAGGGGAAGAATAAGTAAATTAATTGCAATAATAGAAGAATAAAACTATTATAAAGGTTTAAGCTTTCTGCTATACTATTTATAATTAAAATATAAGCTATATAGCTTATTAATATAAAATTAAGTATTATAATCTAGACGAGAAGGTATAAAGGGTTATTAACTAAGTACCGTTAAAAGGATTAACGGGATATATAGGTGCTAAGCTAATAGCACTAGAGTATAAAACCCTTTTATATTAGATAAGATTATTAGTAAGCTCTTTAAGTTAGGTTTTAAGGTTTTTTTTTAATAGGCGGTATAGGGAAAAGTAACTAAAGCCTATTAACACTTATACCCCTAATATATTAATACTCTAGCGCTTAAATATACTCTACTATATATTAAAAGAAAGCTTAAACGTTTAAGCCTCCTCTTCCTATATATAGAAAATATGCTAAAAAGAAAGGAGGCTTAAACGTTTAAGCATACCTTTCCTATATATAGAATATGCTTAAGCTATTTAAAAGGCTAAATATATTAGAAAAAGGAGGCTTAAATGTTTAAGCATGCTCTTCCTATATATAGTATTAAAATTAGGTCTAATTAGGCCTAGATTAGTGCCCTATACTTTGCCTTCTAATACTTATAGTGCTCCTAGTACAGTAGTTGCAGTCGCTATTACCTAGCTGCTATAGATAGCCTTCCGGCTGCTATTCGGCTTAGTATCGGTAACGCTATAATAACGCTTCGGCAAACCTAGCGGCTACGCTTCGGCTATAATAGGCTCTCGACGGCTATCGGTATTACGCCTTAGCCTACTATAATTATATACCTTCCCTTTTAAGCCTTATAGCTATAGATCTTATAAAACTATAGAAGTTTTATAAGCGTAATAAGGCCTATAAGCCTCTATAAATATAGCTATAAAGAAGGTGTTTTAGGGTTAAATAGAAAGAGCTTTTAAAGGGTGCAAGGTAAAGTGCTTATAAATCTAGGTATAGAATAGAGAGTTAATTATTCCTTATGCTTCTAGTAAGTAGAACTAGAGGCGGTTCTATCTATTCTATATATATAGAAGAGTTTAAGGCCCGAGCGCTTTAAACGGAGAGAAAGAAGACCCCGAGCGGAGGAATAAACCCTCCGAAGCTAACCTTATATAGAAGGTATAAACGCTATCGCTCGGAAGCTATAGGATCCGAGACGATCTGTATAGAGATTTATAGCTATAAGGCTTAGAAGGGAAGGTATATAATTATAGTAGGCTAAGGCGTAATACCGATAGCTACCGAGAGCCTATTATAGCTAAAGCGTAGCTACTAGATTTACCGAGGCGTTATTATAACGTTACTAATACTTAGCCGAATAATAGCCGGGAGGCTATTTATAGTAGCTAAGTAATAGCGACTGTAACTATTATACTAGGAGCACTATAGATACTAGAAAGCAAAGTATAGGGTATTAATCTAGGCCTAATTAGGCTTAATTTTAATACCCCCTTTATAACTAAACTTTCTTTTAAGTGCTAGATCCTTTAGAAGGTTTAAAGACCTTCTAAAAGGAGTTTAAGGCGTAATAGGCGTTTAAAGACTACAAATTTAAGTGCTAGTAGAGGTTTAGTTAAGCTATCTATAGGTATCTTTAAAGTTTCGAGGTAGCTAATTTTTAAAAGGCCTTCTATAACCTTACTCCGAACGAATTCGAAGTATACTAGAGTATACTTAGTATAGCTATAATATTTAGGGTTCTTCGAGGTAGAAATAGCGTTCTAAAAGTCGCTATATAAAAGGGTAGGTTTTAAAATAGGTCTTTAAATTTTAGAGAATAAGCCTTTAACTTATAGAACTTCTCTAGTAGCCTTTATAATAGTATTATACTTAGCCTCTAAAGTAGAGAGGGCGATAGTACTAGATCTCTTTAAGTTTTAGCTAGTAATGCCTCTATAGTAGTAAATTAAGTACTTATAGGTTAATTTAGCTATTATTTTATAGCTAGTAAAGTTACTATCGCTATAAGCTATAGGTTCTAGTAATTTATCTATGCCTACTAGCCTAAAGCCGTAGTTTATAGCACCTTTTAGGTATTTAAATAATAATTTAGCTGCTATAAGGTGCTATTTTAAAGGCTTTTATATATACTTTAAGAGGAATTAAACTATAAAAGCTATATCGGGGCAAGACTCGATTATAGCGTATATCGCAGTACTATTTAAGCTTTAAAATTCTTTAGTTTTAAACTAGTTTAGTACCTTTTTAAGCTAGCTAGGGCTTAAGAGCCCTAGCTATAAAGGTACCGATATAGGGGCTATATTAGTAATAAAGCGGCAGAGCGCCCCTACTGCAATATATATAGCGCGCACGCAGCGAACTCTAATAAGGGGCGTAGGCTAACGGGCGCTATAAAATATAAAATAAAGGTATTAAAGTTAGTTTACTTAAGTATAGGGAAGAAAATATTATATTTATTTTATTACTTTATAAAGGGGGTTTAGGGCTCCTTAATATAGCTGCTATAAGTACGATAAGAAGGGGATAGGGGGATTATATTCTACCCTAGCTACTTTATTATTCCTCCCCTAGTAGCTTAATCTATAAGCTGCGCTTTAAGATAGTTAATATCTAGGATCTTTAATTAAAATTAAAAGAGAGGAAAGAAAAAGACTATTACTAAAACTAGAAATTATTACGCTATTTATTTTATATAGAAACCCTTTTAGAAATTAATCTTAATCCGGATATCTATATAATTAGCAAGTCCTTTATATCTCTTATTATATATCCTATATATATATATATTAACTATAATTAAGTTTACTTTATAATTATCGTCCGCTACTTCCTTAGCCGGAGCTTTAACTAGCTTTTAGGTAAGTATTAGTATTCTTTTATTATAAAGAACTATTTCCTACTTTAATAGCTTCCTTTTCTATAGTTTATACCCTATATCGTTTAGTATAATTAAAACTAACCTAGTTAAGCTTTAGTTTAAGCTTCGTTATAATATCCGTTATAAATATCTAACCTCGCCTTACTTTATCCTAGATAGGAAGCTTAAGAGCTTAAAGGGGCTTTAAGACGGTAATCCTATAATTATAAAAAATATAGCGGCTTACTTACTCTAAAGGAGGTTAATTAGATTTAAAAATAAGTAGCGAGATTTAAAAAGGGCCTTATAGCGTTTATAAAACCTCCCAGCTAAAGGGACCCGATAAAAACTCTTTAAGTAGTATAAATAATAACGAAAAACTTATACCTCCTCCTCTAATAGGGGATTAGCGCTATTTAAAGGGTATTACGCTAAATTATAAGCGTAAGAAATTCCTCTTATCTTCCTTAATTAAAAGTATAACCCTATTTTTATCTATAATAGATATAGAATAGAAACTTTAGTTTAATATTATATTTAACTATCTTATTATAAGGGTTTAACTTAATCGGAAGATAAAGCTACTATAAATAAAGCCCTTATTTCCTTAAAAGTTATCTAGGTTATCTTTAAAACTCGGATTAAGCAAGACTTAGCTAGAATTAATAAAAGTAGTATTAGAATAATATTCGCTTATATATAAGCAGTACTTCTTATACTCTTTAAGGCTAATTAATAGTAACTCGGGCTAATAAAGATAAGCTAGTATATAGCCGAGCTCCTTTATATAAGTCCTTAAGTAAAAGTTAACTATTTTAATTAAAAGTTCGCCGGTTAAATTAAAGAGATTTCTAGCTTATATCTAATTAGTATACCCGATATAATTACGCTTATTTAAAACTTCTATACTCTTTAAGAGCTATATTCGAAAGTTCTTAATTATAAGGAACCTACTCGATTCCTATTATCTATTAAAAGGTCGGTTTATATTATCTACTACGATTACTCCTTTTATAACGGGTTTTTATAACCTAGCTCGAATAATTAGATTATCGATTTAGTTATATATTTATTTCTAATACTTCGGGTTACTAGTAGTAACTTTGCCTAGGTAGCTATCGATAATAAAAGCCCTTTAATAAACCTAGTTGTACTATATAAGACTATACTAGTTATTTATCGAGTTTTAATATATAGGAGTTAGATCTTAGTTATAACTAAGATCTAGCTTTTTTTTAAACCCCCGAAATTAGCTATAACTAATTTAAAAAGGCACTAGATTAGTTATAATTACTATAGATTAGTCTGCTCTCTTTAATCTAACTGGACTAAAGCGGATAGAATAGATTAATAAACTTAATAAAGCGAATAGAATAGAATACTATAGCTATTGTTAATATATCTAATATACTAGAATACTATAGCTATTACTACTATATCTAATAGAGCCCTTTTATTTCAGTTGGATTAAAGCGGACAGAATAAATTAATATAGCTAATATAGCGAATAAAATATAATACTATAGCTATAGCTAATATATCTAATAGAGCCCTCTTATTCCAGTTAGATTAAAGCGGACAGAATAGATTTATAAAGCTAATAAAGCAAATAGAATAGAGTACTATAGCTATTATAACTATACTTAATAGAGCCCCTTTATTCCAGTTAGATTAAAGCGGATAGGATAGACTATTATAGCTAATATATCTAATAGATCCCTTTTATTCTAGTTAGATTAACGCGGCTATAATAGATTTATAGAGTTAATAAAGCGAATAGAATAGAATATTATAGCTATTACTACTATATCTAATAGAATATAATATTATAGCTATTATAACTATACCTAATATATCGTCTTTATTTTAGTTAGATTAAGGCGGATAAAATAGACTAATAAAGCTAATAAAGCAGATAAAATAAAATACTTTAGCTACTGCTTATATACCTAATATATCGTCTTTATTACTATTTATAGCCTTTATTAATTATATATACCTACTATTTGCAGCCTTTATTAATTATATATGCTTACTATTTATATTTACTATTAATTATATAAGCCTACTATTTATAGCCTCTGTTAATTATATATACTTATTATTTATAGCCTTTATTAATTATATATACTTATTATTTATATCTACTATTAATTATATATACTTACTATTTATAGCTTTTATTAATTATATATACTTATTATTTATATCTACTATTAATTATATATACTTACTATTTATAGCTTTTATTAATTATATATACTTACTATTTATAGCCTTTATTAATTATATATACTTACTATTTATAGCCTTTATTAATTAAGCACGCCTATTATTTATAGCCTTTATTAATTATATATACTTACTATTTATAGCCTTTATTAATTATATATTCTAGGTTTTATCTTAATAGCACCCTTTATAGTCCCTCCGATATAAGTTTATCCCTTAGTACGCTATAGTAAGCTTTAGTATATATTTATATATACTAATAAATTTATTTATATAGGGATTCGAAAAAATTAACTTATAGCTATTAAACTTATCTACTAATATATATATACTAAAGGTACTTAAGCAATTAGCTGCTAAAAAGCTAAAGTAAATATACTTTTAATAATTATTCTTAGCTTTTATTAATTATATATACTTATAATCTATAGCCTTTATAGCCTTTATTAATTATATATACTTATTATTTATAGCCTTTATTAATTACTATTTATATTTATTATTAATTATATATACTTATTATTATATCTTTAGTTAATTACTATTTATAGCCTTTATTAATTACTATTTATATCCTTTATTAATTATATATACTTACTATTTATAGCTTCTATTAATTATATATACTTATTATTTATAGCTTTTATTAATTATATATACTTACTATTTATAGCTTTTATTAATTAAGCACGCTTACTATTTATAGCTTTTATTAATTAAGCACGCTTATTATTTATAGCCTTTATTAATTATATATTTTAAATCCTATTTTAATAATACCCTTTATAATCCCTTTAATATAAGTTTATCCTTTAATACGCTATAATAAGCTTTAATATATATTTATATATATTAATAAATTTATTTATATAAGAATTCGAAAAAATTAACTTATAGCTATTAAACTTATCTATTAGTATATATATATTAAAAGTACTTAAAATTAAAATTATAAGATTTTAAATAAATAAGTTTAAATTTAAGTTATATATATAACTTAAATTAATATAAGTATACTTTACTTTAATATTACTTTAATATCTTTAGCGCTTTACTTATTATATACTTAATTAAAATACCCTTTATTAATAACTTTATTTTATTTATAAGTACTATAAATATTAAAAGAGCGCTAAAATTAAAGTTATAAGATTTTAAATAAATAAGTTTAAATCTAAGTTATATATATAACTTAAATTAATATAAGTATACTTTACTTTAATATTACTTTAATATCCTTAGCGCTTTATTTATTATATACTTAATTAAAATACTCTTTATTAATAACTTTATTTTATTTATAAATATTATAAATATTAAAAAAGCGTTAAAATTAAAGTTATAAAATTTTAAACGGATAAGTTTAAATTTAAGTTATATATATAACTTAGATTAATATAAGTATACTTTACTTTAATATTACTTTAATATCTCTAGCGCTTTACTTATTATATACTTAATTAAAATACTCTTTATTAATAACTTTATTTTATTTATAAGTATTATAAATATTAAAAAGGCGCTAAAATTAAAGTTATAAGATTTTAAATAAATAAGTTTAAATTTAAATTATATATATAACTTAGATTAATATAAATATACTTTACTTTAATATTGCTTTAATATCTTTAATGCTTTACTTATTATATACTTAATTAAAATACCTTTTATTATAACTTTATTTTATTTATAAGTATTATAAATATTAAAAGGGCGTTAAAATTAAAGTTATAAAAATTTAAATATATAAGTTTAAATCTAAGTTATATATATAACTTAAATTATTATAAGTATACTTTACTTTAATATTACTTTAATATCTTTAGCGCTTTACTTATTATATATTTAATTAAAATACCCTTTATTAATAACTTTATTTTATTTTTAAATATTATAAATATTAAAAAAGCGGTAAAATTAAAGTTATAAAATTTTAAATAGATAAGTTTAAATTTAAGTTATATATATAACCTAAATTAATATAAGTATACTTTATTTAAATGCTACTTAAGTATTTATAGCGCCTTTTCTACTATTATAAAAGAATTTAATAAAGTTTAAAAACTTTAAAGTTTAAAGTAAATATATTTTCGAAATTTAAAATAAATATACTTTTAATATTTAAAGTAAGTATACTTTTAAAGTTTAAAGTAAGTATACTTTTTAAGTTTAAAGTAAGTATATTTTTAAAGTTTAAAGTAAATATACTTTTTATAGTTTAAAGTAAGTATACTTTTAAAGTTTAAAGTAAGTATACTTTTTATAATTTAAAGTAAATATATTCTTTATAATTTAAAGTAAGTATACTTTTAAAGTTTAAAGTAAGTATACTTTTAAAGTTTAAAGTAAATATACTTTTAAAGTTTAAAATAAGTATATTTTTAAAAGTTTAAAGTAAGTATACTTTTAAAAGTTTAAAGTAAATATACTTTTAAAATTTAAAGTAAATATACTTTTAAAGTTTAAAGTAAGTATACTTTTAAAGTTTAAAGTAAATATACTTTTAAAAATCTAAAGTAAGTATACTTTTAAAAGTTTAAAATAAGTATACTTTTTAAAGCTTAAAGTAAGTATACTTTTAAAAGTTTAAAGTAAGTATACTTTTAAAAGTTTAAAATAAATATACTTTTTAAGTTTAAAGTAAATATACTTTAAAAAGTTTAAAGTAAATATACTTTAAAAAGTTTAAAATAAGTATACTTTTTAAATTTAAAGTAAGTATACTTTTAAAAGTTTAAAGTAAGTATATTTTTTAAGTTTAAAGTAAGTATACTTTTAAAAGTTTAAAGTAAGTATACTTTTAAAAGTTTAAAGTAAGTATACTTTTAAAGTTTAAAATAAATATACTTTTAAAAATCTAGGGTAAATATACTTTTAAAATTCTAGGGTAAGTATACTTAATATATAAGAGTTAGATCTTAGTATTACTTATAGGTTCGGTTTAAGATTAAGGATTTCTAGTAGAAACTTTTTAATAAATCTATCTAGGTTATATATATAACCTAGATTAGGACCTATTTTAGCTACTATATTAGTATATCTAGGTTATACGTATAACCTAGATTAGGACTTATTTTAGCTACTATATTAGTATATCTAGGTTATATATATAACCTAGATCGGGACTTATTTTAGCTACTATATTAGTATATCTAGGTTATACGTATAACTTAGATCGGGACTTATTTTAGCTACTATATTAGTATATCTAGGTTATACGTATAACCTAGATCGGGACCTATTTTAGCTACTATATTAGTATATCTAGGTTATATATATAACCTAGATTAGGACCTATTTTAGCTACTATATTAGTATATCTGGGTTATACGTATAACCTAGATCGGGACCTGTTTTAGCTACTATATTAGTATATCTAGGTTATACGTATAACCCAGATTAGGACTTATTTTAGCTACTATATTAATATATCTAGGTTATACGTATAACCTAGATTAGGACCTATTTTAGCTATTATATTAGTATATCTAGGTTATATATATAACCCAGATTAGGACCTATTTTAGCTACTATATTAGTATATCTAGGTTATACGTATAACCTAGATTAGAACTTATTTTAGCTACTATATTAATATATCTAGGTTATACGTATAACCTAGATTAGAACTTATTTTAGCTACTATATTAGTATATCTAGGTTATACGTATAACCTAGATTAGAACCTGTTTTAGCTATTATATTAGTATATCTGGGTTATACGTATAACTCAGATTAGGACCTAATATAATATTTATAGTAAGTAAAGCTTCTAAAATTCTAAAGTTAGTATATTATATAGATATAAAAATAATTATACCTAGAGTTTTCAGTTAGTACTTATAAGTTAATAGTAGATATTTTAATTACTTTAGTACTATTAATTAGCCTAGAAGACTATAATTTATATTTTTCTTAGGGTTTAAGTATTCCTTTATTTAATCTAATACTAATTACCGCCTATTCTATTACTATTATTCTTATAGTACCCCTTAAACTATACCCTCCTCCTATTTAATACTATAGGCCTTTATATTATCCTCCTCCCCTAAGCTTACTATAATTACTTCCTTATCCTTTTAAACCCTAACTTTTTTTTTAGGTAGCTCCTCTACTAAAGCGCTTATATCCTTATAATCTTTAATAGTTAAACTAACTATAGTAGAGCTTATCCTAGTTTATATCTAATACTATAACGCCCGAAATAGTCTACCCCCCCCCCTAAACTTTGCTAGTATTTTACCTACTATAGTAAGGAATCTTAGAATAGCTTAAAACTATTTAAAAAACCCCTTATTACTAGGAACTAGCTATAGTACTGCTTATCTTTTATAGAACCTAGCTAGCTCTTCTCCTATTACCTCCCTATTATACTTTTTAAGCAGCTCTGCAAAAGGGTTATAGTTATTAAATACTATATTTCGAAAGTAACGGTAGCGATTCTTAGCGCGTTTATAATACCGATAATCCTATAAATAGAAATAGTAGTTAGTTTTTAAGCTTTTAAATTAAATAGAATTAGCAGACTTATATTAGGGCCGATTCGATCTAGTATTTCGTTAGGGGAAGAGTTATCTATTAGAATATAAATAGCTCTAGTAAGGCCGTTCTAGGCTATTATTAGGCTATTCTAAGAGCACTGCTATATAGGGGGTTTATAGCTATTAATTATTAATTATAGAATAGCTCTCGCGGTATATATATCTAGTATAGGGCCCTCTAAAAGAGCGTCGACCTATAAGAAAAATTATTAGTATTAAAACCTTTTTTAAACTTACTAGGAGGAGAAAATTATAGTAACTTATAAACTCGTAGTCCTTAAACCTATATATTTTATAGTACTTGCAGCAGTCTTATCCGTTATCGAGACTATAGTTATACGGCTTACTAAAGCTAACCCCTAAATAATAAAAGCAGATATAGTAGCAGAATTTAACCGAAAACGTTCTAGGCTAAATATTAATTTTAAGCGGTTTAGGTATAGGGTTAGTAGCTATACTACCGGGCTTCTTTCGGTTTAACTAGTTAAAGGGTATTATTAATAAACGATTTTAAGGGCTGAATTATTCTTAACCTATATTATTATTAGTATTTAATTTATAGCGTTATAGGCTTTTAATAGTGCAGTATATTAATATAGATATAACGAAACCGCTAAATTTTAAAGCACTTACTAAATAAATATTGCTATTAGTACCTTAGAAAATATTATAAGATACGCTGCAAAATCTAATATTCTAATAGTAACTATATTAAAGTAAGCTTAATATAATTTTATACTATTAGGTCTTTTTATTATCGGTACTTTAGCCCTAGCCCTCTTATTAAACTTAACTTAAGGGTATTATAAATTACTTTTTAAAACGTATTATACTTAAATCCTACTAAAATTTTATTAAAATTTAACTATAAGATATATCTACTAACTAGGAATATAGTATTATTATTAAACAGGGCTTTATATTATTATTAAATATATAGTATTATTATTATAGTAATATACTAAGCGTAAAGTTTAAAAAGGGCTAGCTTAGTAAGCTAGAAAACCGCTGCCCCTAAGTTTTATTAGCTAAGCTACTACTACTATATATTACCTAGATTCTTATTACTATTAATAATTATATATCCGGAGGCGTAACTAGTAAAGCCTATTAGATTATATTATACTAAAAGGTAGGGAAGATTAAAAGGGGATAAGCTATACCTATATAGTAATTACTTAGGAAGTAGTATATTTTATAATAAAAGGCTTTACGCTTAGGAATAGAGTACCTAGTATACTAGATTACCTTCGCTTATAAGTTTTAGTAAATCCTTAGCCGATAAAGAAGATTAAACCCCTAACGGTATAGCTATTTAGTATTCCTATTAAGCGTATAACTCCCTATTACCCCCTTTTTAAGAAGAAAGGCCTAACTAGTACCTTTAAGGGGTTAACTTCGAGAAAGCTAGGCGTCCTATTAATATAAACCGCTTAGGCGGCCGCGCTTATAAGAGCTAGAACCTGCTATAAATCGACTATAACTAAGACTCCTAGTCTATAAAGCTATTTAGAAAACTATATAATAGGAACCGTTTAAAATATAGAACCCGCCTCTAAGCGCTATAACCGTAAGGCCGTATATTAGAGGCGTAAAGTTTAAAAAGGGCTAGCTTAATAAGCTAAAGACCTCCGCTCCTAAGTTTTATTAGCTAAGCTGCTACTATTATATACTACCTAGATTCTTATTACTACCGATAATTATATACCCGGAAGCGTAACTAGTAAAGCTTATTAGATTATATCGTATTAAAAGGTAGGGAAAACTAGAAGGGGATAAGCTATACCCGTATAGTAATTACTTAAGAAGTAGTATATTTTATAATAGAAAGCTTTACGCTTAGGAACGAGGTACCTAGTAAGCTAGATAACCCCCCCTAAGTCGCTAAAGGTAAAGGCTATAGGGGGCGTTACTTAGGCGCCGTTTAGTTATAAACTTTCTTTATACGCCCTTTTAATCGCCCCTCTTATAATCCTTCCGATATAGGTTTACCCCCTAGTACGCTATAGTAGGCTCTAGTATATATTTATATATACCGATAAATTTATTTATATAAGAATTCGAAAAAATCGACTTATAGCTATTAAACTTATCTCCCGGTATATATATATTAAAGGCACTTAAGTAATCGGCTACCGAAAAGCTAAAGTAAGTATACTTTTAACGATTATTCTTAGCCTCTATTAATTACGTATACCTATAATCTATAGCCTTCGTAGCCTTTATTAATTATATATGCCTATTATTTATAGCCTCTATTAATTACTATTCGTATCTACTATTAATTATATACGCCTATTATTATATCCTTAGTTAATTACTATTTATAGCCTCCGTTAATCACTATTCGTATCCTTTATTAATTACATATACCTATTATTTATAGCCTCTGTTAATTACATATGCCTACTATTTATAGCCTCTGTTAATTACTATTCGTATCTACTATTAATTGCGCACGCCTATTATTATATCCTTAGTTAATTACTATTTATAGCCTCTATTAATTACTATTCGTATCCTTTATTAATTATATATGCCTACTATTCGTAGCCTCTGTTAATTACGTATGCCTACTATTCGTAGCCTCTATTAATTACGTATGCCTATTATTTATAGCCTCTGTTAATTAGGTACGCCTACTATTTATAGCTTCTGTTAATTAGGTACGCCTACTATTTATAGCCTCTGTTAATTGTATATTCTAGGTCCTATCTTAATAGCACCCCTTATAGTCCCTCCGATATAGGTTTATCCCCTAGTACGCTATAGTAGGCTCTAGTATACATTTACGTATACCGATAAATTTATTTATATAGGGATTCGAAAAAATCAACTTATAGCTATTAAACTTATCTGCTAGTATATATATATTAAAAGCACTTAGGATTAAAGTTATAAGATTTCGAATAGATAGGTCTAAATCTAAGTTATATATATAACCTAGATTAGTATAAGTATACTTTACTTTAATATTGCCCTAGTATCCCTAGCGCCCTACCTACTATATATCTAACTAAAATACCCTTTATTAGTAACTTTATTTTATTTATAAGTACTATAAATACTAGGAGGGCGCTAAAATTAAAGTTATAAGATTTCGAATAAATAAGTTTAAATCTAAGTTATATATATAACCTAAATCGGTATAAGTATACTTTACTTTAATATTACCCTAATATCCCTAGCGCCCTACTTATTATATACTTAACTAAAATACCCTTTATTAATAACTTTATTTTATTTATAAGTATTATAAATATTAAAAGGGCGCTAAAAGTAAAGTTATAAGATTTCGAATAAATAAGTTTAAATTTAAGTTATATATATAACTTAGATCGGTATAAGTATACTTTACTTTAATATTACCCTAATATCCCTAGCGCTCTACTTATTATATATTTAATTATAATACCCTTTATTAATAACTTTATTTTATTTATAAATATTATAAATATTAGAAGGGCGCTAAAATTAAAGTTATAAGATTTTAAATAAATAGGTTTAAATTTAAGTTATATATATAATTTAGATCGGTATAAATATACTTTACTTTAATATTACCCTAGTATCCCTAGCGCTCTACTTACTATATACTTAACTAAAATACCCTTTATTAATAACTTTATTTTATTTATAAGTACTATAAATATTAAAAGGGCGCTAAAATTAAAGTTATAAGATTTTAAATAAATAAGTTTAAATCTAAGTTATATATATAACTTAGATTAGTATAAATATACTTTACTTTAATATTACCCTAGTATCCCTAGCGCTTTACTTATTATATATTTAACTAGAATACCCTTTATTAATAACTTTATTTTATTTATAAGTATTATAAATACTAAGAAGGCGCTAAAATTAAAGTTATAAAAATTTAAATATATAAGTTTAAATTTAAATTATATATATAACCTAGATTATTATAAGTATACTTTACTTTAATATTGCCCTAATATCTTTAGCGCTTTATTTATTATATATTTAATTAAAATACCCTTTATTAATAACTTTATTTTATTTATAAATACTATAGATATTAAAAAGGCGCTAAAATTAAAGTTATAAAATTTTAAACGGATAAGTTTAAATTTAAGTTATATATATAACTTAGATTAATATAAGTATACTTTATTTAAATACTACTTAAGTATTTATAGCGCTCTCCCTAGTATTATAAAAGAATTTAATAAAGCTTAAAAACTTTAAAGTTTAAAGTAAATATATTTTCGAAATCTAGGGTAAGTATACTTTTAATATTTAAAGTAAGTATATTTTCGAAGTTTAAGGTAAGTATACTTTTAAAGTTTAAAGTAAGTATACTTTCTATATTTTAAAGTAAGTATACTTTCGAAGTTTAAAGTAAATATATTTTCTATAATTTAAAGTAAATATACTCTCTATAATCTAAGGTAAATATACTTTTAAAGTCTAGGGTAAGTATACTTTTAAAAGTTTAAAGTAAGTATACTTTTAAAGTTTAGGGTAAGTATACTTTTAAAGTTTAAAGTAAATATACTTTTAAAAGTTTAAAGTAAATATACTTTTTAAAGTTTAAAGTAAGTATATTTTTAAAGTCTAGGGTAAGTATACTTTTAAAGTTTAAAGTAAATATACTTTTAAAAGTTTAAGGTAAGTATACTTTCGAAGTTTAAAGTAAGTATACTTTTAAAGTTTAAGGTAAGTATACTTTTATTAGGCTTTAAATAATATAGAGGGTTATATAACGGATTAGGCCCTGCTAGCTTATAAAAGGGGTAGCTCTAGGCCCTTTTAAATAAAACTTAAAAGGTAGAAACTAGCTTCCTTTTAGCATATATAGTAAATCGCTACATCTACGCTACTTAACTACTAAGTCTACCCTACTTACTCTACCTATAATTCTATCTCTAATAGTCTAGTCTTTTAAACTTATTAGGGAAAGTAGACTGTTCGAGGGTAGCTATATTTTAGCTATTACGCGGTTTCTTTATAGCGCGGGGTTATAGCTAGAGTAGCGAGTAATAGTAAGATTTATAAGATTTTTTCTTTCTTTTAAGTCGCTATTTTAAGCTTTAAGATAATAACTATTTAAGCTTAATTTCTATATTTTAGTTTAATTTACTCTCCGTCGATACCCTATAACTAGCGAAAGCGCTATAACTTTATTACTTTAGCGCTATATTTAATCGGCTAGCTTACCTTCGAAACTATTACCTATCTTCGAGACTATTATCTACCTTCGAGATTTTTACCGACTTTCGAAACCTTTATTACCCCGAGAAGACGAATATAAGTAGCAAGGAAGCTATATACTAGTAGTTCCGATAATCCGACTTCGCTATTATAATAAATACCGTACCGATCTAATAAATACTATACTACCGAGAAGTATTATAGTAGTAGTAGTTCGATTCTAACTAAGAAAAAAAACGCTCCCCGCCCGAATAGCTTATAAGATACGTATATATAGCGAGGAAGTATTATAGTCGAGGAAGTACTATAGTAATAGTAGTTTAATTCTAACCGAGAAGAAAAACGCTCCCTACCCGAGCAGCTTATAAGATATGCGCTCCCTGCCCGAGTAGTTTATAAGATACGTATATATAGCGAGGAAGTACTATAATAGTAGTAGTTCGATTTTAACCGAAAAAAAAGGCGCTCCCCGCCCGAGTAGCTTATAAGATATACGCTCCCCGCCCGAATAGCTTATAAAATATATATATATAGTAAGAAAGGAGCGTAGAAATATAATATTACTATTAAAGGTACCTATATAAGGAAGAGAATAAGTATATAAAGATTATAAGTAAGAACCTTAATTAGCGAGCGAATATAAAACGAGAAATAGTTCGAGTATTAGAGTAGCGCGAATATAGTGCTTACGCTATAGAGACGCTAAAGGGTAGCTATATAAAGTAGAGAATAAGTATATAAAGATTATAAGTAAGAACTTTAATCGGTAAGCGAATATAAAATAAGAAATAGTTTAAGTATTAGAGTAGTGCGAATATAATACTTATATTATAGAGATACCCTATATAAGCGTATAGTTATAAGGCGAAAACGATAGTAAGGTTATAATAGAGAAGAGAGAATACTAGGGAATAGCTTAAGTAAGGAGATATTATAGCGTATAAAGCGCTTCCGAAAAGAGTAGTTTCGAAGTATAAGGTCGATAGTTCTAAAAGATTAGTTATTTATATAAGAGAATAAGCCTAAATAGTTATAATAAGAGTAAGCTGTAAGAAAGTATCGAGAGAGTAGCCGGTATACGGTACGGTAGCTATAAGAAGCGCTCTATAGCCGGCGGAAGCTATAAAAAGCGCTTTATAACCGGCCTTATTTAGGGTATAGGCTATAAACTATTTACTCTACGTTATAGTAAACGCGCTATTAAGGATAAGGATATATAGGAGCCCGACGAGAGTATAGTTCCTAAGTAAAGCTCGAGCTAATATTTAAGTATATCGAATATAGTAAAGTAAGGATTTTAAATAAATAGAAGCGTTATAAGAGAGGTAGAGATATAGCGCGGGAGCTAGTATTTAAGTTTAAAGAAGCGGCTTTAAAGTAAAGAATATATAGTCCTAGTAATACTATTCTTTATTTTATTTTAAAGCTAGATTTTTATACGGGTGCGTAAAGTATCTTTATATAGCTTAATAGCTAGAAAAGAGTATTAAGATTATTCGAGTTATAAAGATTAATTACTTCTTACTAGGGACGTTAGAAGTAAATATTAACGTTTATATAGCTTAATAGCTAGAAAAGAGTATTAAGAGTAGCTAAAGATTATAAAAACGAAAACTTTTTATTAAAGACTGCGCGTAAGTAGCGTAGAAGTAACTATTATACTAGGTTTTAATTTTAATTTTAAAAAAAATCCCTCCCTCTCGCTTGGGGTTTATAAGGTTACCCCTCCCTATTAGCGTTTAAATAGCGCAAAAGCCGCTAAAGCTTTACGCTCTCCTTATCCTTATCGTTATCCTCGTTATTATCCTTCTTAACTAGCTTAGTTATAGTATTAGCGATATCCTCGGCGGACTCGGTAATACGCTCCTATATAGTAATAGAGCAGTATAGAAGCTTTAAAGCTTTATCCTAGAATATAGTAGGAGGGCTAGTAACGGGGGTAGCGGGGGTAGCGATAGTAATAGGCGTAAGCGTAGTAGTAGGGATAGCGCGGTTTTTATATAGCTCCTACGTAGCTTTAATAACTATAGCGTTATATTCGAGGAATAGCTTTCTATTATTTAAAGCCGAAGCTAGAAACGGAATTATAGAACTAGGGACCTAATAGCGTATAAGCGACGTTAAAGTAGTACGGAAATAAAGGGGATTAAGGTAGTAATATACCGCCTTATAGCTATAGTTACTAATAGTATAATCCTAGTAACGAATACTAATACCTATATAATATATTAGTAATATAAAAGTAGCGCGAAAGTAGTAGAGATATAGTTTTACTACTAGGCTTATAATATTAATATTAAAGGTTTTTCTAGAGCTTACTTATATAGCGATAGCACTACTAGGTAAGCGCGTAGGCCTTACTATATAAGCGCTATAAAGGAGCGATATAGGCTCTAGGAGTAGGAACGGGGGCGGGAATAGGGGTACGGATATAAGTACGAGTATAAGCCCGAGTATAGGTAAATATAGGGGAGTCGGAGTTAGAGTTCGAGCTATATTTAGTAGTAGCGCTAGCGCTGCGCTTATACTTATTAGGCGCAGAAGGAGAGGCGCGAGTAGGGGATTACTTATAATTAGATATTTATTAGCGTAGTTAGTATATATATAGTACGAGTACGTCGCTCGGAAGCTATATACTTTAATTAATTAATTAATTAATTAATTAGTTAATTAATTAAGGGGGGTTTTAGCCTCGGTTAAACGATATATAGGCGTAGCTAGGGCGCTACGATAGCTTTATAAGAGTTTAACTTACCGGAATATAGTTTAGTAGAAAGAGAAGGAGAGAGAGTTTCTAAAGGGCGAGAGTATTAGAGGGTTTATATACCTAATACTAAATAGCGTTTACGCTGCTATTTATACGAATATTTAGTATTATATTAAAGGAATAAAGGGAGGTAAAGCAATAGGCTAATTAGGCGATAACGCTAAGACTAAGCGGTATTTACATAGCTATTCACGTTAGTATTATATTAAGGGAATAATAGGAGGTAAAGCAATAGGCTAACTAGGCGATAACGCTAAGATTAAGCGGCGTTTACGCAGCTATTTATAAATATTTAATATTATATTAGAGCTAATAGGAGGCTTTAAATAGAGGCTTTAAATAGGAGCTTTAAATAGAGGTTTTAAATAGGGGCTTCGAGTAAAGTATAATAGAGAGCGTTAAAGGTACGAAGAGGGTAATTCTATATAGCGTAGGCGTAGCGATTATAGCAGTAGTAATAACTAAATAAGTTTAAAATCTAAAGTAGTTAACGGGTATAAACCTTAACTATAGCTAAAGAGGGTTTTTAAACGGCGATAGTATTACGCTAGTATATCGAGTACGCAGATTTTAAGCAGCTTCCGAGGACGGAAGTAATAGAAGGGGGGATATAATATTAGGCTCTAAATAATATAAAGGGTTATATAACGGATTAGGCCCTACCGGCTTATAAAAGGGGTAGCCCTAAGCCCTTTTAAATAGAACTTAAAAGATAAAGATTAGCTTCCTTTTAGCACGTATAGTAAATCGCTATATCTGCGCTGCTTAACTATTAAGTCTACCCTACTTACTTTACTTATAATTCTATCTCTAATAACTTTCGAAGTTTAAGGTAAATATACTTTTAAAAGTCTAGGGTAAGTATACTTTTAAAAGTTTAAGGTAAGTATACTTTTAAAAGTCTAGGGTAAGTATACTTTTAAAAGTTTAAAGTAAATATACTTTTAAAAGTTTAAAGTAAGTATACTTTTAAAAGTTTAAAGTAAGTATACTTTTAAAGTTTAAAGTAAGTATACTTTCGAAATCTAAAGTAAGTATACTTTTAAAATCTAAAGTAAATATACTTTTTATAATCTAAGATAAATATACTTTCTAAGTTTAAAGTAAATATACTTTTAAAGTTTAAAGTAAATATACTTTTAATCTTCCTTTTAATATATATTATAAATCGCTATATCTATACTACTTAATTACTAAGTTTACTCTATTTACTTTACTTATAATTCTATCTTTAATAAATACTTACTTTAAACTTTAAAAGTATATTTCCTTTAAACTTCGAAAGTATACTTACTTTAAACTTTAAAAGTATACTTACTTTAAACTTAAAAAATATATTTATTTTAGATTTTAAAAATATACTTATTTTAAACTTTAAAAGTATACTTACTTTAAACTTTTAAAAGTATACTTACTTTAAACTTTAAAAGTATACTTACTTTAAACTTAGAAAGTATACTTACTTTAAACTTTTAAAAGTATACTTACCCTAAACTTTTAAAAGTATACTTACCTTAAACTTTTAAAAGTATACTTACTTTAAACTTTAAAAGTATACTTACCTTAAACTTTAAAAATATACTTACTTTAAACTTTAAAAAGTATATTTACCTTAAACTTTTAAAAGTATATTTACTTTAAACTTTAAAAGTATACTTACCCTAAACTTTAAAAGTATACTTACTTTAAACTTTTAAAAGTATACTTACTTTAAACTTTTAAAAGTATACTTACTTTAAATTTAGAAAGTATACTTACCTTAAACTTCGAAAATATATTTACTTTAAATATTAAAAGTATACTAACTCTAGATTTCGAAAATATATTTACTTTAAACTTTAAAGTTTTTAAGCTTTATTAGATTCTTTTATAATAGTAAAGAGAGCGCTATAAATACTTAAGTAGTATTTAAATAAAGTATACTTATATTAATCTAAGTTATATATATAACTTAAATTTAAACTTATTTATTTAAAATCTTATAACTTTAATTTTAACGCTTTCTTAATATTTATAATACTTATAAATAAAATAAAGTTACTAATAAAGAGTATTCTAGTTAAGTATATAGTAAGTAAAGCGCTAGGGATATTAGGGTAATATTAAAGTAAAATATATTTATATTAATCTAAGTTATATATATAATTTAAATTTAAACCTATCTATTCGAAATTTTATAACTTTAACTTTAGCGCCCTTTTAATATTTATAATACTTATAAATAAAATAAAGTTACTAATAAAAGGTATTCTAGTTAAATATATAATAAATAGAGCGCTAGGGATATTAAGGTAATATTAAAGTAAAGTATACTTATACCGATCTAGGTTATATATATAACTTAAATTTAAACTTATTTATTTAAAATCTTATAACTTTAATTTTAGCGCTCTTTTAATATTTATAATACTTATAAATAAAATAAAGTTATTAATAAAAGGTATTTTAATTAAATATATAGTAAGTAGGGCGCTAGGGATATTAAAGTAATATTAAAGTAAAGTATACTTATACTAATCTAAGTTATATATATAACTTAAATTTAAACTTATTTATTTAAAATCTTATAACTTTAATTTTAGCGCCTTTTTAATATTTATAATACTTATAAATAAAATAAAGTTATTAATAAAGGATATTTTAATTAAGTATATAATAAGTAGGGCGCTAGGGATATTAAAGTAATATTAAAATAAAGTATACTTATACTAATTTAAGTTATATATATAACTTAGATTTAAACTTATTTATTCGAAATCTTATAATATTAATTTTAGCGCCCTCCTAGTATTTATAGTACTTATAAATAAAATAAAGTTATTAATAAAGGGTATTTTAGTTAAGTATATAATAGGTAAAGCGCTAGGAATACTAGGGTAATATTAAAGTAAAGTATACTTATACTAATCTAAGTTATATATATAACTTAGATTTAAACCTATCCGTTTAAAATCTTATAACTTTAATTTTAAATGCCTTTAATATATATATACTAATAGATAAGTTTAATAGCTATAAGTCGATATTTTCGAATCTTTATATAAATAAATTTATCGGTATATATAAATATATATTAAAGCCTACTATAGTATGCTAGGGGATAAACTTATATCGGAGGGATTATAAGGGGTGCTATTAAGATAAGACTTAAAATACGCAATTAATAAAGGCTATAAATAGTAAGCGTGCTTAATTAACAGAGGCTATAAATAATAGGCGTGCTTAATTAATAGAGGCTATAAATAATAAGCATATATAATTAATAAAGGCTACGAATAGTAGGTATATATAATTAATAAAGGCTACGAATAGTAGGTATATATAATTAATAGAGGATATAAATAGTAATTAATAAAGGCTATAAATAGTAATTAATTAAGGATATAATAGTAGGCGTGCGTAATTAATAGTAGATATAAATAGTAATTAATAAAGGCTATAAATAATAGGCATATATAATTAATAGAAGCTACGAAGGCTATAGATTGTAGGTATATATAATTAATAAAGGCTAAGAATAATTATTAAAAGTATACTTACTTTAGCTTTTCGGCGGCCGATTACTTAAGTGCCTTTAGTACGTGCGTGCCGGGAGATAAGTTTAGTAGTTATAAGTCGATTTTTTTCGAATCCCTATATAAATAAATTTATCGGTATATATAAACGTATACTAGAGCCTACTATAGTATACTATAGGGTAAGCGAACGTCGGAGGGACTATAAGGGGAGAATAAACGTTATATTTAATAGGTTCCCCTTTACTTAGTAGGCTTTTAACCTAATAAGCTCTTATTACCTAATAAGCTCTTTATTACCTAGTAGGCTTTTATTACCTAGTAGGCTTTTATTACTTAGTAGGCTTTTATTACTTAGTAGGCTCTTATTACCTAGTAGGCTATTTATTACCTAGTAGGCTCTTATTACCTAATAGGCTATTTATTACCTAGTAGGCTCTTATTACCTAATAGGCTCTTATTACCTAATAGGCTTTTAAAAGCTAAGGAAAGTATATATTTTACCCCTATCCGAAAGAACTATAGAACTAAAAGCTAAAGAAAGTACTTAATCTACCTTTATCCGAATTCTTAGTTCCCTTATAATCTTCTTAATCGAGTTAATCTCTATTATACTATACCTTAGTTTTAATAGCTTAGTATTAAGCGGCTATATAGGCCTAAGTTCTGCAACGTCCTAAAGCATCGTATATATTAGTAATATTTCTCTCTCTTACTTTTAAACTACTATATAGTATACTAGACGGTTTAAACTCTTTATCGTATTAACTAGTATACCCCTATTCTATTCTAGTTTTAAAAAAGTAAATACCTATTAAAAGAATCTCTAGTATAGTATACTATTAAACCGGTAGATTATAGTAAAGCTAGCTTCTAGATTAGTTAAAGCGTTTAACGCCTTCTTAATTAATAGCCGAAATAGTTTACTCTCGATATATTCTCGGGATTCTTTAGCTCCTATAGTATTATCGGTAAATACCTAGTTAAAGTAGTAAGAGATATACTTATAAGATAATCGGTTGCCTTTTATAACTATAATCCCTTTTATACTAGGCTTATTACTAAAAGCCTATAAATTAGTAAGCGTAAAATCTAGGCTTATAATAGCTTTTAGGGGGTTATTCTGCTCGGGAAATATACTCTTAAATATATCCTTCTTATACTCTAGTATAATAAGCTAAGCGAGGATTTCTATAAAACGTTCGCTAATTTCCTAGGATTAGATAATCGAGTTACTAGCAAGCTCTAATACTAAGTTAAAAAGTTTAATAATATCGAGGGCCTTTTACTAGTATACCGTAGTCTTATAGTACTTATATAATAAAGGTATAGTAATATACCCTATAAGGGATTATTTAAATACGAGCTTATCCTAGTTAATACTATTATAAGGGAAAAGGTTAAAGCCTTTATCTTTTATAAATTACTCTATTTTAAAGCCGGCCTTCCTATTAGGTATACCTATAGTAGGTTTTACTAGTAACCTAAAGAACGGATAATATTAAAACGAAATAAACTACTATAATACGAGTATTATTATCGTATATAGCGATATAGCGCTAAATAGGGTTTCCTTATTATTATAAAAGGTAGTAATATAATTTATTAGGCGTAGGTACTTATTAATATTACTAAATAGGAATTTAGTAAACTCCTTTAATAGAATAGCGAAGAAAGGGTTCCGGTTAGCCCGTATAGTAAAGTCTGCAGGTTATATACTATTACCCTAGATTAAACGTAACTAAGATAGCTCTACTTCTTTAACTTATAGAGCTAGGGATCCTATAATCCGAAGTTTAACCCGCTACTTATATTATTTAGGGCTTTATAGGTTACTAGCTAGCTATATATACGACTAGGCTAGCGTATTTTCTGCTTTAATTCTAGAACTAGCTTTACTGCTAGTACTAGATATAGCAGCTTAAACCTAAGCACTATAACCTAAGTTATAGATACCCTTATACTAAAATACCTATATACTTATAATATTAAAGATTTCTTTAGAGACCGAGTATAACTAAATATATAAGAGGCTACCTCTAAATAAGGGACTTATCTTTATAGGCTTAGAGGTAATATAGTTAGAATCTCGGAGAAGGTATAGTAGGTATATTACTATTCTCGACTAAGGGATCCTCCCCTAGGTATTACCTTAGGAATTTAGCTTAGCGCTAGAAGAATACTTATATACTAATTCTAATTCTAATTTTAACTTATACTTAGTTTATAATTCTAGCCCTTGCTTAGGTTCTAGCTTAAATAATCTAGATAATAAATTAATACTAGAAGCTAATTTAGCTTCTTCGTTACTAAAGAGTGCCTTATATACTCCTTTATCTAGGAAAAGTAGGGTATTATATTAGTAATATCTTTTAGCTAGTATTATATAGCTAGGCCTTAAAGTTAAGAACTCTGCTGCAATATTAAGATATTATAGCCGAATATCCTATAACTATAATATTAAAATTATAGAAGTATTGCTAGCTTCTAGGTTTTTATAATCTAGGTACTATCTGCTTTATTTAAGGAATTTATTAATAGTAGTAGAGATATTACTGCTTTTATAAGTAAGCTTAGTATTCTTTATATTATATAGTAAGATTATATCTCTAAAATCTCGTATACTACTAAAGTTATCGTCTTTAGTATAGCTAGGGCGCCTATTATACCCTAAGCTATTAAGCTGCTAATTATCCTTAGCGCGGGATAGGGCACGCTTTATAGCCTTAATATATAGGAGTTAGATCTTAGTTATAACTGAGATCTAGCTTTTTTTCAGACCCCCGAAATCAGCTATAACTGATCTAAAAAGGCACTAGATCAGTCTTAATTACTATGGGTTAGTCTGCTCCCCTTAATCCAACTGGACTAAAGCGGATAGAATAGATTAATAAACCTAATAAAGCGAATAGAATAGAATACTATAGCTATTACTAATATATCTAATAAAGCTATTTTATTCTAGTTGGATTAAGGCGGACAGAATAGATTTATAAAGCTAATAAAGCGAATAGAATAGAATACTATAGCTATAGTTAATATATCTAATAGAATAGAATACTATAGCTATAGTTAATATATCTAATAGAATAGAATGCTATAGATATTGCTACTATATATAATAGATCTCTCTTATTCTAGTTGGATTAAGGCGGATAGAATAAATTAATATAGCTAATATAGCGAATAGAATAGAATACTATAGCTATTAATAATATATCTAATAGAATAGAATACTATAGATATTACTACTATATATAATAGATATTTCTTATTCTAGTTGGATTAAGGCGGATAGAATAGATTAATAAAGCTAATAAAGCGAATAGATTTATAAAGTTAATATATCTAATAGAATATAATACTATAAATATTACTACTATATCTAATAGAGCCCTCTTAATCCAGTTAGATTAAGGCGGATAGAATAGATTAATAGATTTATTAAAGTAAATAGAATAGAATGCTATAGATACTGCTAATATATCTAAGAGAATATAATACTAGAGATATTACTACTATATCTAATAAAGCCCTCTTAATCCAGTTAAATTAAAGCGTACAGAATAGACTAATATCGCTAATATATCTAATAGAATAGAATACTATAGCTATTACTAATATATATAATAGAGCCTATTTATTCCAGTTGGATTAACGCGGACAGAATCTATTTATAAAGTTAATAAAGCGAATAGGATAGAATATTATAGCTATTACTAATATATCTAATAGAATAGAATACTATAGCTTCTGCTAATCTATCTAATAAATCCCTCTTATTCCAGTTGGATTAAGGCGGACAGAATAGATTAATATAGCTAATAAAGCGAATATAATAGGATATAATAGCTATTACTCGAATAGAATACTATAGCTAATAAAGCACCTTTATTCTAGTAGGATTAAGGCGGATAGAATACATTAATATAGCTAATAAAGCGAATAGAATAAAATACTATAGCTATTATTAATATATCTAATAGAATAGAATACTGTAGATATTGCTACTATATCTAATAGAGCCCTTTTATTCCAGTTGGATTAAGGCGGACAGAATGAATTAATATAGCTAATATAGCGAATAGAATAGAATACTATAGCTATTATAACTACACCTAATAGAGCCTATTTATTCCATTTAGATTAAAGCGGTTAGAATAGATTAATATAGCTAATATAGCGAATAGAATAGAATACTATAGCTATTATTAATATATCTAATAGAACCCCCTTATTCCAGTTGTATTAAGGCGGACAGAATAGATTTATAAATCTAAGAAAGTGAATAGAATAGAATCTTATAGTTATTACTACTATATCTAATAGAGCCCTCTTATTCTAGTTAGATTAAGGCGGACAGAATAGATTAATATAGCTACTATAGCGAATAGAACATAATACTATAGCTATAGTTAATATATCTAATAGATCCCTCCTATTCCAGTTAAAGTAACGCAGACAGAATAGATTTATAAAGTTAATATATCTAATAGAATATAATACTATAGATATTACTACTATATCTAATAGAGCCCTCTTAATCTAGTTGGATTAAGGCGGACAGAATAGATTAATATAGCTAATAAAGCGAATAGAATAGAATACTATAGCTATTATTAATATATCTAATATAATAGAATACTATAGCTATAACTACTATATCTAATAGAGCCCTTTTATTTCAGTTAGATTAAGGCGGACAGAATAAATTAATATAGCTAATATAGCGAATAGAATATAATACTATAGCTATAGCTAATATATCTAATAGAACCCTTTTATTCCAGTTAGATTAAGGCGGACAGAATAGATTTCTAAAGCTAATAAAGCGAATAGAATAGAATTTTATAGTTATTATAACTATATCTAATAAATTACTCTTATTCCAGTAGGATTAAGGCGGACAGAATAGATTTATATAACTATTACCGCGAGTAAAATAGAATACTATAGCTATTATAAATATATCTAATAGATCCCTCTTATTCCAGTTAGATTAAAGCGGACAGAATAGATTAATATAGCTAATATATCTAATAAAATAGAATACTACAGATATTACTAGAATAGAATACTATAGCGTCTGCTAATATATCTAATAGAATAAAATGCTATAGCTAATAAAGCACATTTATTCCAGTAGGGTTAAGGCGGATAGAATAGATTAATATATCTAATATAGCGAATAGAAAAGAATACTATAGCTATAGCTAATATATCTAATAGATCCCTCTTATTCCAGTTGGACTAAGGCAGACAGAATAGATTAATATAGCTAGTAAGGCGAATAGAAAAGAATACTATAGATATTGCTACTATATCTAATAAGTCCCCCTTATTCTAGTTAGATTAAGGCGGATAGAATATATTAATAAGTCTAATAAAGCTAATAGAATAGAATACTATAGCTATTTCTACTATATCTAATAAAATAGAATACTATAGCTATTCCTTATATATCTAATATATCTCTTTATTCTAGTTAGATTAAAGCGAACAGAATAGATTAATAATGCTAATAACGCAAATAGAATAGAATACTATATTTATAGATTAAGCACTAAGCTATAAAGGGTAGGCGGTTAAAGGAATATTAAATAGCTAGCAGAATCTAATATATATAAGCTTACTTCTACTACTTATATTAGCTTCTAGAACTTAAACTTTAGTTATTACTATATATATAAATAAATAATATATGTAATAAATTTATACGTTCTATAAACTATATAGTAAAGCCTAATTAATACTAATTAGTAACTATACTAGTAATCTTTAATAATAAGGGTAGAAGAGGTAGAACGCTTTTATAATCGCTAGCTATTAATTAGAACTTTCTTTATAAGTTATTTAGCGCTTAAACGAGTAGTAAAATATATATTAAAGTTAACGTCCGCTTTTAAATATTTACTTATTATAAAGACTTTTAGAAGAGAATAAAAACTTAAGCGCTAGCTATTATAAAGCTATAAAAGCGAGTAGAAAGACTATAAATTAAAGTCCCGACCCTAATACTCTATTATATTAAATTCTAAGTATAGAATCGAAACTATAAGGCGAAACTATACTTAGCTATAGCTATATAGCCTAAATATAGCGAGTTCGCTATTTAAGAAGTAATACTAATAGTAATCGATAAAGGAACTATAAGAATCGAGTAAAGCAGATACTACCCTAACTATAGGTAGAGCGCTTATATAGTAACTAACGAGGCTTTAATATAGCTATAAAGTAGTAAAGGGGAAGGGAACTTATTAGAAGAGAAGCTATAAGTATTCGAGAAATAATTAGTAGATTTAATCGGTTAGGATAAGGTATACGCGGTTTTAAATATTACTGAAAACTACTATATAGAAGCTATAAAGTCTCTATATAGGAGCTCTACTAATACCGCTTAGTTAATTATAAGGGAGGATTTATAATAGGAGATTAAGGTAGCGCTTTATAAGGCCCTTATAGCTACCCTAATTACCCTTCCGAATTAATTATAGGCCTAGGTTATTATAACGGGTACGATAAAGCTAAGTAGTATAAAAGCGTAGGAATAGCGGCTAGTAATCCTAGCGCGCTATAATAGGGAGGTAATTATCTATATAATTTTAAAGGTATATATAAACCGGAACCTAGTAAATATAGTTACTATAGTTAATAGAGTAATAAAGAGTAAGGAAGCGGTAGTAGCGTAGCGCTTATATAGCGGGGATATACTAGTTATATTTAAGCTAGATATAAAGATATATAAAACCTAAAAGGAATAAATCGGGCTAGCCTTTAGAAGCGAGGCTATAGTAATAAAGAGGGAATACCCGGTAATTATTAAGGGCTTATATACGGGCCGATTACGCGATATATATATAGCGCTAGAGAAGCTCTTTAGCGAACTATAAGATTATAATATAACGATAATTATAAAAGTATAATTACTATTCTTAAAGAACGAGCAGGGGCGCTTTATATTTATTACCTCGGTAAGCGATATTATAGCAGCGAAGTAGCTTTATAGTAATAGGGTTATCTAAAAAACGGAAATCTTTATATACGAACTATACTCTGCTAAGGTAAACGTTAAATAATGCTTTAACTATTATAGCTATAGATATATTATAAGATTCTATAAGATACTTATAAAGTATAGACGCTATATAAGAGCAGCGTACGCTAGGGGCGAAAGGGAATACCTTATAATAATAAATATTGCAGCTACCCGGTATATATAGTATAAAGGGAACTATATAGCTTAAGACCGCCGCTACTTAGCCGCTTAAATATAGAAGGAATATATATAAGATATATATAAGACCCGACCGCGCTAGTTCGAGATATATAGTATAAGAGATACTTTTACGCTAAGCGTAAGTAGTACCGATTCGGATAGATTCTATATCGTTATTATATAAAAGCGTATAGCGCTTAATAACTTTACCCGAGACGTCCTATAAAGGGGACGGCCTAATATATAAATAGCTTCTATAGGGAGTATATAATAGTATATATCTTAAAACTCCTAGTATATATTATTAACCTTCCGCTATATATAAGAATAGTAGATATTAAGATCCTTTTTTAAAATATAGTAGGAAATAATACAAATGTAGCGCTAGCGCTAAACAGATACCCGGTATTTAATATTATAGTAATATAAGAGCTATAGGTAAGTTTAAATATATATATAGTAATATACCTAGTAATATTGCTATATAAAGTAATCTATATATACTATAGCCGAATAACGCTATATATTTATAAGCGCTTCGACCTAATAGGGTAGATAGGGATATCGGGGTATAACTATAGCGTAGTTACCTTCTTTAATATTAATAATAAACCCCTTATAATATAATCGATTTATACTAAGCTAGAGACTAGCTTATATAAATAAAGCTTACTCCCCGACCTTATAGTATAAGAGTAGTATAGATGTAATATACTAGTTAATAACTTTAATATATACTACCCCTTTTAAAATAGAGAAGGGCGTACTTTAAATATTACTTATAATGTCCTTACTTTAGTATAGTATTAAAGCCTTAACTTAGCTATACTATATAATTATATAACGAGGTAGAAATAGGGGGAAAGGTCTTTTATATTCGACCTTGCTTAATATAGCCTTAAACTACGCTATAAATATAGCTAGGGATTAAAGTAAGAGGGCTCCGATTATAACCTATAGCTAGTATATATCTCCCGATTAGCGTGTACGCTATAACTAACCTAGGCCTTTAAAGGTTAAGTATAGGGGGTAATAGATATACTACTAGCTTAAGTAAAAGTATAGAAAATTTATATTTTAAATAGCTTTAATATAGCAGCCGACTTAAATAAATATATAAACTACTTAACTAAGGAGCTCTAATATATAGCCTAAGTAATAATACTATAGCGTAAGGTAAATATAAGTAAAACGGCTAAATAATAGTTCCCGAAGGTAGTAAAGTTTATAATAGCAGTAAAGCAGGTATAGCGTAGATATTAAGTAGCGCTTTTACTAGCTAGCGATAAATTATAGCGGGAAGCTATAAGAAAGTAGAAGAAAACTATATATATAGCTCGGATAAAGTACTAGCGCTATATAGTTATAGAGGTATCTTATAATAATAAGGTAATATAAGGACTTAAACGCTAAGTAAGGATATAAAGCTATAAACTACCGGACTTAGTAACGCTACTGCTATTTAAAAGTAGTATAGATATACTGCTAGAGTATATTATATATTATTAGAAGATAAAGGTTCTTATAGCTAAGTTCTTCTTAAATATAAAGGCAAACCTTATAAGTATCCCGGCCCGGAATATTTAAAAAGGCTTATAGTATTAAAGAGAGTTTACGCTATATAGGAGCGTTTTATATAAAGATATTATATAAGCGCTAAAGGAGATAAAGCTCTAGAAAGTACTAGGGGACGACCTACTCTTAGTAAGATTCCTTAAGCTTTATAGAAAATAATTACGCTATACTTTAATAAAAGTAGCTAAAGGAAGCTTCGTCCTTATATATTACTTATAGCGCTTCTATAGTACTAATATTATTATTCTCCTAAAACCGGGTAAAATATTAAAAGAAAAATAAACTACCGGGGTATACTAACCGATTATACTGCTTTATATTATAAGTAAAGTTATTAAAAAAGTGCTATATAAATATATCTCGAAAGGTATAGAGAAGTAGAACCTCCTACTAGAGGGGTAAATAGGGAACCGGAAGGTATAGTTTATAAACCTCGCTATTAAAGTAATAATAAAAGTAATATTTATAGTATAGTAAAGCGGCGTAGTAGTATCTCTATTATAGCTCGATATTATAAGCGCGTTCGATATAGTTAACTATATATAACTAGTAGAAATCCTATATAGGAAAGGGTTCCCCTTTTAGATATAAAGGTAGGTTACTAGCTTCTTAGATATATATATAGTACGCCTTCTCTTCGATAATAAAGCTTCTAAGCTATATATACTTTAAGCGGGAGTACTTTAAAGCTTACTACTATCCCTAATATTATTCCTCTTATATATAGCTATATTATATAAGGCCCTCGATAATAACGGGCTAATAGTAGTAAGCTTTATAAACGATATTAATATCCTTACTATAAGTAATAATACTATAGAGAACTACCTGCGCTTAAGCTATATATATAATATATATAAGGAATAAAGCCGGAAAGTAAGAATAATATTTATAATATATAAAAGTAAACTTATATACTTTATAAGGCGCTATATAGCGATAAAGCTACTAGTATAATATAGCGGAGTAGCGATTACGCTAACGGAGTTAGTAAGATTCCTTAAGGTTTAGCTAGATTAAAAACTATATTAGCGCTATTACTTTAAAGAAATTAAAAAGAAACTAGAAACTTAGTTATTTGCACTTACTAAACTTATAGCTACTATATAAAGCTATAGTAGCGCCTAAGTAAAAGAAATAAATACTAAGGTTATTTATAATATAGTTATATATAGGGCTTTAGTTTAATATATATTATTTAAAAGGAAGCTATTAAAGATAGCAGTATGCTTAGAAGCTATATAGTTATAGTATTTATATATAGTAATAAGCGCTTTTAAAGCTACTTTAATCTGCTTTTTAAAATAAAAAACTAGTTACCCCTTAATATATATCTATTTAAATAGTAAACTAGTATTATTTAAAGCGAAACTTATATAAACAAGTATACTGCAATATATATATAATATAAGAGAAGCGGTAATAAGATAGCTATACGCTGCTTAAATATAAAGGTATACCCGATACTAGCGCTATAGAAATACCGGACCGGCTAAACTAGCTTAAAGAGATTATAATATAAAGGATTAAGCTAAGGTATAAATAAACCTAGGATATAGTAAAATAAAAGCTTAAAAGTAGCGCTAATAAAAAGATTAGATTATTAAACTACTTATTAACCTTAGCCTTTAAGATTAAAAAGAGTAATAGGATAAATAGTAAGCTATAGTAATAGAGAGGCGTATAAGCTTTATACTTACCTTAGCAGTATAATGCTTACTAAAGGTTATAGATAAAATTAATAATATTTATATTAAGCTTATTAAATATAAGGCCTTAGCTCTATTTTAAATTAAAATAAAAGTAATTAAGTTAATAGTATACTTATTTATATATAGTATACTAGCTATTTTAACGCTACTTTATAGCTATAAAAGGGGAAAGAAAACGGTATATTATATTATTATTAAGTATATAAAGCTAGAAGATTAAAGGGAGAGGCTCTGCTATGCCCTAGCTCTAGCTGCGCTATATATATACTATAACTTTAAAGATATAATAAGTATATAACTAGCTGCTATAACTATAATAAAGTAGCTATTATAATAAGGGAAGCTCTTATCTTTTAAGCTAATAATAGAGATTATAAAAGAGGATTTAAAGCTATATAAATATAAATAAGATAGAGCTAAAGTATAGGGCTATAATATAGGGCTATAATATAATTAGCTAGTTAAGTTTACTAGTATAGTAAAGTATTAAGTAATTAAAGGATAAAAATATAATAAATAATAATAAATTAAAAGAATTTAATTTATAGCTATTTTATTTAATTTATAATAACTATATAAAAAAGTATTAAAATATAAAAAGTATTAAAATAAATAAAATTTAATTTAAAATTAAAGTTAAAGTTAAATATATAATTATTATAAGTCTTATATAAATATATATATATAAAAGCTATTAATAAAAAAAAAGAAAAAAAAAAGAAAAAAAAGAAAAAATAAACCTATATTACTTATAGGTTCGGTTTAGGATTAAGGATTTCTAATAGAAATTTTTTAATAAATCTATCTAGGTTATATATATAACCCAGATTAGGACCTATTTCAGCTACTATATTAGTATATCTAGGTCATACGTATAACCTAGATTAGGACCTGTTTTAGCTACTATATTAGTATATCTGGGTTATACGTATAACCTAGATTAGGACTTATTTCAGCTACTATATTAGTGTATCTAGGTTATACGTATAACCTAGATTAGGACCTGTTTTAGCTACTATATTAGTATATCTGGGTTATACGTATAACTTATATTAGGACCTGTTTTAGCTACTATATTAGTGTATCTGGGTTATACGTATAACCTAGATTAAGACCTGTTTTAGCTACTATATTAGTATATCTGGGTTATACGTATAACTTAGATTAGGACCTGTTTTAGCTACTATATTAGTATATCTAGGTTATACGTATAACCCAGATTAGGACCTATTTTAGCTACTATATTAGTATATCTGGGTTATACGTATACTTTCTATAATCTAGGGTAAGTATACTTTCTAAGTCTAGGGCAAGTATTACTTACTATAACCTCTCTAATAGACTTTTTTAAATATATTTTTTACTATCTCCTAGTAGAGCTAGAGCCCTATAACTTTAGCAGTAATATACCTATATTATCTACTATAATAATCTCTATTATTATTCTAAAAATATAATATTTATAGTAAGTAAAGCTTTTAAAATTCTAAAGTTAGTATATTATATAGATATAAAAATAACTATACTTAGAATTTTTAGTTAGTACCTATAGGTTAGTAGTAAATATTTTAATTACTTTAGCACTATTAATTAGCCTAGAAGACTATAATTTATATTTCTCTTAGGGCTTAAGTATTCCTTTATTTAATCTAATACTAATTACCGCTTATTCTATTACTATTATTCTTATAGTACCCCCTAAACTATACCCTCCTCCTGTTTAATACTATAGGCCTCTATATTATCCTCCTCCCCTAAGCTTACTATAATTACTTCCTTATCTTTCTAAACTTTAACTTTCTTCTTAGGTAGCTCCTCTACTAAAGCGCCTATATCCCTATAATCTTTAATAGCTAAACTAACTATAATAGAGCTTATCCTAATCTATATCTAATACTATAACGCCCGAAATAGTCTACCCCCCCCCTAAACTTTGCTAGTATCTTACCTACTATAGTAAGGAATTTTAAAATAGCTTAAAACTATCTAAAAAACCCCCTATCGCTAGGAACTAGCCGTAGTACTATCTATCTCTTACGGAACCTAGCTAGCTCTTTTCTTATTACCTCCCTACTATACTTTTTAAGCAGCTCTGCAAAAGGGTTATAGTTATTAAGTACTATATTTTAAAAGTAATAGTAGCGATTCTCAGCGTATTTATAGTACCGACGATCCTATAAATAGAAATAGTAGTTAGTTTTTAAGCTTTTAAATTAAATAGAATTAGTAGACTTATATTAGGGCCGATTTAATCTAGTATTTCGTTAGGGGAAGAGTTATCTATCAGAATATAAATAGCTCTAGTAAGGCCGTTTTAGGCTACTACTAAGCTATTCTAAGAGCACTACTATATAGGGGGTTTACAGCTATTAATTATTAACTATAAAATAGCTCTTATAGTATATATATCTAGTATAGGGCCCTCTAGAAGAGCGTCGACCTATAAGAAAAATTATTAGTATTAAAACCTTTCTTAAACCTACTAGGAGGAGAAAATTATAGTAACTTATAAACTCGCAGTCCTTAAACCTATATATTTTATAATACTTATAGCAGTCTTATCCGTTATCGAGATTATAGTTATACGGCTTACTAAGGCAAACCCCTAAGTAGCGAAAGCAGATATAGTAGCAGAATTTAACCGAAAACGTTTTAGGCTAAATATTGATTTTAAGCGGTTTAGGTATAGGGTTAGTAGCTGTACTACCGGGCTTTTTTCGGTTTAACTAATTAGAGGGCATTAATAATAAACGATTTTAGGGGCTGAATTATTCTTAACCTATATTATTATTAGCATTTAATCTATAGCATTATAGGCTTTTAACAGTGCAGTATATTAATATAAATATAAAGAAACCGCTAAATTTTAAAGCACTTACTAAGTAAATATTACTATTAGTACCTTAGAAAATATTATAAAATGCGCTATAAAATCTAATATTCTAATAGCAACTATACTAAGGTAAGCTTAGTATAATTTTATATTATTAGGTTTTTTCGTTATTAGTACTTTAGCCCTAGCCCTCTTACTAAACTTAGCTTAAGGGTATTATAAATTACTTTTTAGGACGTATTGCACTTAAATCCTACTAAATTCTTACTAAAATTTAATTATAGGATATATCTACCGACTAGGAATATAGTATTATTACTAAATAGGGCTTTATATTATTATTAAATATATAGTATTACTACTATAATAATATACTAGGCGTAAAGTTTAGAAAGGGCTAGCCTAGTAAGCTAGAAAACCGCCGCCCCCGAGTTTTATTAGCTAAGCTGCTACTACTATATATTACCTAGATTCTTATTACTACCGATAATTATATACCCGGAGGCGTAACTAGTAAAGCCTATTAGATTATATTATACTAAGAGGTAGGGAAGACTAGAAGGGGATAAGCTATACTTATACGGTAATTATTTAGGAAGTAGTATATTTCGTAATAGAAGGCTTTACGCTTAGGAATAAGGTACCTAATACGCTAGATTACCTCTACTTATAAGTTTTAGTAAATCCTTAGCCGATAAGGGAAGCTAAACCCCTAATAGTATAGCTATTTAGCGTTCCCGTTAAGCGCGTAACTCCCTATTGCCCCCCTCCTAGGAGGAAAGGCTTAACTAGTACCTCTAAGGGGTTAACCTCGAGAGGGCTAGGCGTCCTACTAATATAAACTGCTTAAGCGGCCGCGCTTATAGGGGCTAGAACCTGCTATAAATCGACTATAACCGAGACTCCTAGTTTATAAGGCTATTTAAAAGACTATATAATAGGAACCGTTTAAAATACGGAACCCGCCTTTAAGCGCTATAACTATAAGGCTATATACCGGAGGCGTAAAGTTTAAAAAGGGCTAGCTTAATAAGCTAAAAGACCTCCGCCCCCGAGTTTTATTAACTAAGCTACTACTATTATATACTACCTAGATTCTTATTACTACCGATAATTATATACCCGGAAGCGTAACTAGTAGAGCCTATTAAATTATATTATATTAAAAGGTAAGGAAGACTAGAAGGGGATAAGCTATACCTATATAGTAATTACTTAGGAAGTAGTATATTTTATAATAAAAGGCTTTACGCCTAAGAATAAGGTGCTTAGTAAGCTAGATAACCCCCTTTAAATCGCTAAAGGTAAGGGCTATAGAGGGCGTTACTTAAGCGCCGTTTAGTTATAAACTTTCTTTATACGCCCTTTTAATCGCCCTTCTTATAGTCCCTCCGATATAGGTTTACCCCCTAGCACGCTATAGTAAGCTCTAGTATATATTTACGTATACCGATAAATTTATTTATATAGGGATTCGAAAAAATCGACTTATAGCTATTAAACCTATCTCCCGGCATATACGCACTAAAGGTACTTAGGTAATTAGCCGCTAAGAAGCTAAAGTAAGTATACTTTTAATAATTATTCTTAGCCTCTATTAATTACGCATACTTACGATCTATAGCCTTTATAGCCTCTGTTAATTACGTATGCTTACTATTTATAGCCTCTATTAATTACTATTTATATCTACTATTAATTATATACGCTTACTATTATATCCTTAGTTAATTACTATTCGTAGCCTCCGTTAATCACTATTTGTATTCTCTATTAATTACGTATGCCTACTATTTATAGCCTCTATTAATTACATATGCTTACTATTTATAGCCTTTATTAATTAAGCACGCCTACTATTTATAGCTTCTATTAATTGCTCTGTTAATTGTATATACCTACTATTTGTAGCCTTTATTAATTATGCACGCTTACTATTATATCCTTAGTTAATTACTATTCGTAGCCTATTAATTACTATTTATAGCCTTTATTAATTATATATGCCTACTATTAGTAGCCTTCGTAGCCTCGATTAATTACTATTTATAGCCTCTATTAATTATATATACCTACTATTTGCAGCCTCTATTAATTATATATGCCTACTATTCGTATCTACTATTAATTGCGTATACCTACTATTTATAGCCTCTATTAATTATATATGCCTATTATTCGTATCTACTATTAATTATATATGCCTACTATTTATAGCCTCTGTTAATTGCATATACCTATTATTTATAGCCTCTGTTAATTGCATATACCTACTATTTATAGCCTCTATTAATTACGCATGCTTATTATTCGTAGCCTTTATTAATTAAGCACGCCTACTATTTATAGCCTCTATTAATTACATATACCTACTATTTATAGCCTTTATTAATTACGCATTCTAGGTCCTATCTTAATAATACCCCTTATAGTCCCTCCGATATAAGTTTATCCCCTAATACGCTATAATAGGCTCTAGTATACATTTACATATACCGATAAATTTATTTATATAGGGATTTAAAAAAATCGACTTATAGCTACTAAACTTATCTACTAGCATATATATACTAAAGGCACTTAGGATTAAAGTTATAAGATTTCGAATAAATAGGTTTAGATCTAGGTTATATATATAACCTAGATCGGTATAAGTATACTTTATTTTAATATTACCCTAGTATCTCTAGCGCCTTACCTACTATATACTTAACTAGAATACCCTCTATTAGTAACTTTATTTTATTTATAAGTACTATAAATACTAGGAGAGCGTTAAAATTAAAGTTATAAGATTTTAAATAAATAAGTTTAAATCTAGGTTATATATATAACCTAGATTAGTATAAGTATACTTTACTTTAATATTGCCCTAGTATCCCTAGCGCCTTACCTACTATATACCTAATTAGAATACCCTTTATTAGTAACTTTATTTTATTTATAAGTACTATAAATATTAAAAGAGCGCTAAAATTAAAGTTATAAGATTTTAAATAAATAGGTTTAAATCTAAGTTATATATATAACTTAGATTAATATAGATATACTTTACTTTAATATTACCCTAATATCCTTAGCGCTTTACCTATTATATACTTAACTAGAATACCCTTTATTAATAACTTTATTTTATTTATAAGTATTATAAATATTAAGAAGGCGCTAAAATTAAAGTTATAAGATTTCGAATAGATAAGTTTAAATTTAAATTATATATATAACTTAGATTAATATAAATATACTTTACTTTAATATTGCTTTAATATCCCTAGCGCTCTACTAATTATATATTTAACTAGAATACTCTTTATTAATAACTTTATTTTATTTATAAGTATTATAAATATTAAAAAGGCGCTAAAATTAAAGTTATAAGATTTTAAATAAATAAGTTTAAATTTAAGTTATATATATAACTTAAATTAATATAAGTATACTTTACTTTAATATTACTCTAATATCCCTAGCGCCCTACTTATTATATATTTAACTAAAATACCCTTTATTAATAACTTTATTTTATTTATAAGTATTATAAATATTAAAAAAGCGCTAAAATTAAAGTTATAAAATTTTAAATATATAAGTTTAAATTTAAGTTATATATATAACTTAAATTAATATAGGTATACTTTACTTTAATATTACTCTAATAATCCTAGCGCTTTACTTATTATATATTTAACTAGAATATCCTTTATTAGTAACTTTATTTTATTTATAAATATTATAAATATTAAAAGAGCGCTAAAATTAAAATTATAAAATTTTAAATAAATAAGTTTAAATTTAAATTATATATATAACTTAAATTAATATAAATATACTTTACTTAAATATTACTTAAATATTTATAGCGCCCTCTTTATTATTATAAAAGAATTTAATAAAGCTTAGAAACTTTAAAGTTTAAAGTAAGTATATTTTCGAAGTTTAAAGTAAATATACTTTTAAAGTTTAAAGTAAGTATACTTTTAAAGTTTAAAGTAAGTATTTATTAAAAATAGAATTATAAGTAGAGTAAGTAAAGTAAACTTAATAATTAAATAGCGCAGATATAGCGATTTACTATATATATTAAAAGGAAGATTAAAAGTATACTTACCTTAGACTTCGAAAGTATACTTACCTTAAACTTCGAAAATATACTTACCTTAAACTTTTAAAAGTATATTTACTTTAAACTTTTAAAAGTATACTTACCTTAGACTTTTAAAAGTATACTTACCCTAAACTTTTAAAAGTATATTTACTTTAAACTTTAAAAGTATACTTACTTTAAACTTCGAAAGTATACTTACCCTAAACTTTTAAAAATATACTTACCCTAAACTTTTAAAAGTATATTTACTTTAAACTTTAAAAGTATACTTACTTTAAATTTTAAAAGTATACTTACTTTAAACTTTTAAAAGTATACTTACCCTAGACTTTTAAAAGTATACTTACTTTAAACTTTAAAAGTATATTTACTTTAAACTTTTAAAAGTATATTTACTTTAAACTTTGAAAGTATACTTACCCTAGACTTTAAAAATATACTTACTTTAGATTTCGAAAGTATACTTACTTTAAACTTTTAAAAGTATACTTACCTTAAACTTTTAAAAATATATTTACTTTAAACTTCGAAAGTATACTTACTTTAAATTTCGAAAGTATATTTACTTTAAACTTTTAAAAGTATACTTACCCTAAACTTTTAAAAGTATACTTACTTTAAACTTCGAAAGTATACTTACCCTAGACTTTTAAAAGTATACTTACCTTAAACTTTAAAAGTATACTTACTTTAAACTTTAAAAGTATACTTACCTTAGACTTAGAAAGTATACTTACCCTAAACTTTAAAAGTATACTTACCCTAGACTTAAAAAGTATACTTACTTTAGATTTTAAAAGTATACTTACTTTAAACTTTAAAAGTATACTTACCCTAGACTTTAAAAGTATATTTACCCTAGATTATAAAGAGTATATTTACTTTAAATTATAGAAAATATATTTACTTTAAACTTCGAAAGTATACTTACTTTAAAATATAGAAAGTATACTTACTTTAAACTTTAAAAGTATACTTACTTTAAACTTCGAAAATATACTTACTTTAAATATTAAAAGTATACTTACCTTAGATTTCGAAAATATATTTACTTTAAACTTTAAAGTTTTTAATCTTTATTAAATTCTTTTATAATACTAGGGAGAGCGCTATAAATACTTAAGTAGCATTTAAGTAAAGTATACTTATATTAATTTAAGTTATATATATAACCTAGATTTAAACTTATTTATTTAAAATTTTATAATTTTAATTTTAGCGCCCTTCTAATATCTATAGTATTTATAAATAAAATAAAGTTATTAATAAAGGGTATTTTAATTAGATATATAATAAGTAGGGCGCTAGGGATATTAAGGTAATATTAAAGTAAAGTATATTTATAATAATCTAAGTTATATATATAACTTAGATTTAAACTTATATATTTAAATTTTTATAACTTTAATTTTAGCGCTCTTTTAATATTTATAATACTTATAAATAAAATAAAGTTATTAATAAAGGGTATTTTAGTTAAATATATAGTTAGTAGGGCGCTAAGGATATTAAAGGAATATTAAAGTAAAGTATATTTATACCGATCTAGGTTATATATATAACTTAGATTTAAACTTATTTATTCAAAATCTTATAACTTTAATTTTAGCGCCCTTTTAATATTTATAATACTTATAAATAAAATAAAGTTATTAATAAAGGGTATTTTAGTTAAGTATATAATAGGTAAAGCGCTAGGGATATTAGGGTAATATTAAAGTAAAGTATACTTATACTAATCTAAGTTATACATATAACCTAGATTTAAACCTATCTATTCGAAATCTTATAACTTTAATCCTAAGTACCTTTAGTATATATATACTAGTAGATAAGTTTAATAGCTATAAGTTAATTTTTTCGAATCCTTATATAAATAAATTTATCGGTATATATAAATATATACTAAAGCTTACTATAACGTGCTAGAGGATAAACTTATATCGGAGGGATTATAAGGGGTGCTATTAAGATAAGACTTAAAATATATAATTAATAGAGGCTACGAATAGTAAGTATATGCAATTAATAGAGGCTATAAATAGTAGGCATATGCAATTAATAATAGATATAAATAATAGGCATGCACAATTAATAGAGGCTGCAAATAGTAGGCATATATAATTAATAGAGGCTACGAATAGTAGGCTTGCGTAATTAATAGTAGATATAAATAGTAAGCTTATATAATTAATAGAGGCTGCAAATAGTAGGCATATGTAATTAATAGAGGCTATAAATAGTAATTAATCAAGGCTATAAAGGCTACTAATAGTAAGTATATATAATTAATAGAGGCTGTAAATAATTATCGAAAGTATACTTACCTTAGCTTCTCGGCGGCCGATTACCCGAGTGCCTTTAATATATATATACCGGGAGATAAGTTTAGTAGCTATAAATCGATTTTTTCGAATCTCTATATAAATAAATTTATCGGTATATGTAAATATATACTAGAGCTTACTATAGCATACTAGGGGGTAAACTTATATCGGAGGGACTATAAGAGGGGTAATTAAAAGGGCGTATAAAGAAAGTTTATAACTAAACGGCGCTTAAGTAACGCCCCCTATAGCCTTTACCTTTAATAACTTAGGGGGGGTTATCTAGCTTACTAAGCACTTTATTCCTAAGTATAAAGCCTTCTATTACGAAATATACTACTTCTTAAGTAATTATTATATAGGTATAGCTTATCCCCTTTTAATCTTCTCTACCTTTTAATATAATATAATCTAATAGGCTTTACTAGTTACGCCTCCGGGTATATAATTATCGGTAGTAATAAGAATCTAGGTAGTATATAATAGTAGCAGCTTAGCTAATAAAACCTAGGGGCGGGGGTATTCTAGCGTGCTAAGCACTTTATTCCTAGGCGTAAAGCTTTTTATTATAAAATATACTACTTCTTAAGTAATTACTATATAAGTATAGCTTATCCCCTTTTAATCTTTCCTATCTCTTAATATAATATAATCTAATAGGCTCTACTAGTTACGCCTCCGGGTATATAATTATCGGTAGTAATAAGAATCTAGATAGTATATAGTAATAGCAGCTTAGCTAATAAAACTCGGGGGCGGAGGTCTTCTAGCTTATTAAGCTAGCCCTTTCTAAACTTTACGCTTCCGGTATATAGCTTTATAGTCGTAGCGCTTAAAGGCAGGTCCTTTATTTTAAATAGTTCCTATTATATAATCTTTTAAATAGCCTTATAAACTAGGAGTCTTAGTTATAGTCGATTTATAGCAGGTTCTAGCCCCTATAAGCGCAGCCGCCTAGGCGGTTTATATTAGTAGAACGCCTAGCCCTCTTAAGGTTAACCCCTTAAAGGTACTAGTTAAGCTTTTCCTTTTAAAAGGGGGGCAATAGGGAGTTACGCGCTTAACGGGAACGCTAAATAGCTATACTATTAAGGGTTTAGCCTCCCTTATCGGCTAAGGATTTATAGGCTTACTAAGGGGGAAAACCCTTTTATAAGATAGTCTGCCTCCTTATAGTTACTACGCGGGTATAGCCTATCCCCTCCTAGTTTAGTTATACCTCCTAGTATATAATTATTAATAGTAATAAGAATCTAGATAATATATAGCAGCAGCAGCTTAGCTAATAAAACCCGGGGGCGGGGGTATTCTAGTATATTAAGCACCTTGTTCCTAGGCGTAAAGCCTTTTATTATAAATATACTGCTTCCTAAATAGTTACTATAAGGGTTTAGTTTATCCCCTTCTAGTTTAATTACCCTATACGGGGTATAATAGTAGTAATAGATCTAGGTAGCGCTAGATTATAACCGGTTTATATACTTATATATCTTCTAATATATATCTTTAGGGCGGCACATTTCGCGTTATTAATTACTACTATAGTAAGAAGTTTATATTAAAGTAAATCTATATTCGTTCTAGGGATATTCGGGGGTATAAGGTCTTATATATAAAGAGTAATATCCGAGTCGACTATATAAGTTCTACTATTTACGAAAGTATCTACTAAGGATATTTTCGTTAATTATAGGTTTACTTATTAATACTAAACTATAGTAGTATTATAAAGCCCGGGTAATATAGTTCCTTCTAAATATTATATAATACTAGGGGCTTAAGTTCTAGAGAATCTATATTTATTCTAGGGATATTCGGGGGTATAAAGTCTTATATATAAGGAGTAATATTTAAGTCGACTATATAAGTTCTACTATTTATAAAAGTATCTGCTAAGGATATTTTCGTTAATTATAGGTTTACTTATTAATACTAAACTATAGTAGCGTTATAAAGCCCGGGTAATATAGTTCCTTTTAAATACTATATAATACCGGGGGCTTAAGTTATAGAGATTATAACTTATCGTACTTCTCTTATATATTACCTATACTACCGTCGGCTAAGGATATAGATCTACTATAAGCTAGTATAGGACTTCGATATAAGACTTTAGCGGTAATATAATTAAAAAAGGGTTCGGCTAAAAGGCCTGCGAGTAGTACTATCTATTCCTTATAACGGTATAATACTTTAGAAAGACTCTGCTCTTAAATAAGGTTCCTTTACTAGAGGAATCTAATATATTTATTAGATTCGCTATAGTAGTTCTAATCCTTTATAAACTTTTTAAACGAGATAGGTTTTACGCTTAATTCTTAGCTTATAGTATTACTAGAATCTATATATAATACGTTATAACTAAAAACTTTATAAACCTTTCCTATTATTTATACTTATTATAATAATATTATTATTATCTTTATTTTCTTTAAGAGCTTAGGCCTTCTAACTATATTTTCTGAATTTATTTAAGTTTATAACCCTTTAAGGGTTATATACTATCTAGGGATTAAACCTACTTATAGGATTTATATCTATTAACGCTTAGTAAAGTTTATAAATAATCTTTAAACTTTACTACCTTATTATTAACGGGGGGTCTTTTTATCTTCCTTTTCTAAGGCTACGTTTTGCCCGGGCGGCCTAAGGAAAGGAAGAAGGAAAGAAGAAAAAAAGAATAAGAGGATAAAAAAGCATTATATTACTTATTACTAGAAAACTTTTTATTAATTAAGCGTCTATCTTAATAGACCTTAGTAGATACTATCCCTATTAATTTAAGCAAGTACTATAAAATAAACCCTAAGGCACTATTATATAATGATTTTAAAGTTAGAAGAGTTAGTTTAAATTAACCTAGATTAATATACTATTAATATATAGTACTGCAGCTAAAACTAAGATAGTCTTGCCCTTTCTTCCCTTTTATATTTAAGCTTACAGCCCTTTAATTTCCTACTTAAGCACTATAATTCTCTTTTTTTATTAAATCTTTATAGATTATATAACTAATAACTAATATTTCTAGTACTATAGAACTATAACTCTAGCACTAGCTATACTTTTACTATATTCTATACCTCTAATATATAAGTCTCTCGTCTTATTACATCTATAATTATACTAATTAACTACTTATACCTTAAACTACTAGCTTTAATATTAAATCTCTTAATTAACGGGAATAGAAGATATTCCTCCTTATTTTAATATATAAGTACTTCCCTATAATTATAAATACCTATCTAACGCCTATAAATATAATCTAGGGATAGCTTCCTCTAAAATTATAGAAGTTTCGCTAACCTTTACTAGCTATAATAACTATAGCTATTGCTACTTAAGAACTCCTACCCCCTTCTAAGCTAGACGATATCGTTTTTATATAAGTCCGTTCTCTACCTATTAAAGAAGAGATAAGAGATAATTAGTACAGCCGTATTTAATTACCCGAAGCTAGCGATATTAATAAGAACCTTAAGGATATTAGCTAGTACTTTAAGTCTTCCCTATTAGGTATAATAGCCTTTCCGGCGATAAACGGAGTTATATTCGGAGCTAGTACCGAATCCGCTCTAGATCTAGACTAGGAGTTAAATCTAAACCGCTTCCGGACTGTATTAGCCTTATTATCGCCATCTATATAGATTGCTTCAGATATCCTCGCCGCTTCCTCTAACCCTAAAAATCGCTAAGAACTTAGTTTTAGCTAATATAGGATCTTTAACTATTATCGACTATAAAAACGTTACCGAGGCTAATTTAAAAGCTTAATTTTTCCTTTTTAAAGAGGAAGGCTACTTAGGGACAAACTATATATAACGGCTATACCTTAACTTTAAAAACTAAACTTACCTACTTACCTACTAACTAACCTATTACCTACTAACCCTAAAAATTACTAAAAATAGCGTAAGCTATTTCGCCCTTTTCGATATAGTTATTATAATAGATCTTAACCTAGCTACCCTTAATATTATTAATACCTACTAACCTACTTACCTACCTACTTACCTACCTACCTACCTATATACCTACCTACCTACTACCCTTAAAAATTACTAAAAACGGCGTAAGCTATTTCGCCTTCTTCGATATAATTATTATAATAGATCTTAACCTAGCTGCTCTTAATATTATTAATACCTACCTACCTACTTATTTATTAACCCTAAAAATTACTAAAAACAGCGTAAGCTATTTCGCCCTCTTTAATATAATTATTATAATAGATCTTAACCTAGCTACCCTTAATATTATTAATACTTACCTACCTACTTACCTACCTACTAACCTACCTACCTACCTATTAACCCTAAAAATTACTAAGAATAATATAAGCTATTTCGCCCTCTTCGATATAATTATTATAATAGATCTTAACCTAGCTGCCTTTAATATTATTAATACCTACTAACCTACCTACCTACCTACCTACCTACCTATATACCTACCTACCTACTACCCTTAAAAATTACTAAAAACGGCGTAAGCTATTTCGCCCTCTTTAATATAGTTATTATAATAGATTTTAACCTAGCTGCCCTTAATATTATTAACACCTACCTACCTACCTACCTACCTACCTAACTACCTACCTACCTACTTACTAACCCACCTACTTACCTACCTACCTACCTATTTACTTATATACTTACCTACCTACTACCCCTAAAAATTACTAAGAACGGCGTAAGCTATTTCGCCCTCTTCGATATAATTATCGTAATAGATTTTAACCTAGCTGCCCTTAATATTATTAATACCTACTTACCTACTTACTTACCTACTAACCTACTTACCTACTAACCTTAAAAATTACTAAGAACGGCGTAAGCTATTTCGCCCTCTTCGATATAGTTATTATAATAGATCTTAACCTAGCTGCCCTTAATATTATTAATACCGCTACGCGCTTTAATATATAACCTTTTCTATATAGCAGGTACTTATAGTCTTTATAGCTTTATATTTACAGATCTAATCGAGTATACCTTTATAATTAAACGTAAGAAGCTAACGTACTTATAGAGCTAAAGGCCGAGACTAGGATAAGAGTTATCTTTAATATCTAGATAAAGAAGGAGAATAGAAAGATTATTAAGACTCTAGATCTAGCTATTTAGGAAAGGAACGAACGAGTTACTCTTTAAAAAGTTAAAGATACTTTAGCCTACTAGATTTATAATAATATAGATATAACCCCTATAATTAAAGCAGTTACAGAGATAGATATATTAAGTCTAGTTCTCTATATTATTAGCTTTTAATATAGTTAAAACCCTAAGCTCGATCCTTAAAGCATCCTTATACTTTTATACTAAATAAATAATTTTAATAGTAACTAGTTTATTTCTCCTTCGATTATAAGCTTAAACGACCTTACTAAAAGTACCCTAGCCTAGTATCTTAATTATTAATTATCTTATTTATAATAAGGATAGAGTATTAATTACTAGTAGCAGTCCCTAGCTATTTATAGCTATAAACCTAGCTATACTAAAACTAATACTACTTTGCTTACTATCTTTACTACTATAGTCCTAGCTACTACTATCCTTACTACTATAATCTTAGCTACTACTGTCCTCGCTACTATAATCCTAGCTACTACTATTCTTGCTATTATAGTCTTAGCTATTATTATCTTTACTACTATAGTCCTAGCTATTACTATCCTTGCTACTATCCTTACTATTATCCTCGCTTATAAACCGCTATATACTTAATAGCTTAGTAACCTGCTACTTTTCTATCTTTATAAGCTTATAAGTTCCTACTTCTTATACCCTAGTAAGCTTAAGCTCTAGTAGTTAATTCTTTTTAATTTTTCTCTAAGTAATATTAATAATAAAAACCCTACTTACCTCGATATATTTAGTAAGCTCTAATATCTCTTATTTAATTAAGTAAGCTATAGTATAGAGTATATCCTCTTTCTTTAGCTTACTTTTTTTATCGATCGAATATTTATTATATACTATACTTAAGCCCTTAAGGATAAATGCAAGTATACCCTACTTAAATAAACCGATTAAATATTAATATAGCCTTTATTAATATACTTTATTTTTAAATAACTTCTTTTAAAATTTTAGTAAATAGTTTTAAAGGTAGAGTAAAACCTAGCCTATTATAGTTAATCCTTTCTTTTTTTCAATGCCCTTTTTATTAAGGAATGCATTAAGCTCTTTAAGTAGTTATATTCTTTATATATCCTAAGTATCTATAACCTTAACTTTTAAGAGTAAGCTTTAAATATTTTTAGTTATACTCTTTATTAAGTAATCCTATTAAAAAGCTCTCTTATATTTAAAAAGAAATTAACTAAGCTTTTAATTCCTATCCTTTATAATATCTTAAGAAGCCTTATACTTATTCTCTTTTAAACTCTAAGCTAGCTTAGCTAATATAAAACTACTCTTGCCTTAAAGCTTATAAAGTACTTATATAATCCGTTTTACCCTTTAATTATTAAAGAGGATTCTTAAAATTATAAATCCTAATACTTTTATATTAAACTCTACTATTCCTTATACTATTACCTTTTATTATACTCTTTCTAATACTTCTTTATTAAATAGTAAGTTATTACCCCTAGTTTTTTATAGATTATAAATAGTACTAATAAGTATTTTAAGTAGTATAGGTATCGGGGAAGGTATTCGGGAAGGTATCCGGGAGGGTATTACTTAGGGTTAGGGTTAGGGTTAGGGTTAGGGTTAGGGTTAGGGTTAGGGTTAGGGTTAGGGTTAGGGTTAGGGTTAGGGTTAGGGTTAGGGTTAGGGTTAGGGTTAGGGTTAGGGTTAGGGTTAGGGTTAGGGTTAGGGTTAGGGTTAGGGTTAGGGTTAGGGTTATAGTAAAAGGGTTAGGGTTTGGATAAGGGAACCGCAGGCGTGCGGGGCGAGGGGATAAAGTTTACCCTTAATAAGTAGTAGGCATAAATGATATATATTATATATTAGCCCTCCGGGCTACCCTAAATTTGTATTTTACAAAATTTTTTTAATAAGTCCTGCGGCCACGAAAAAAGGAAAAAATTTTTTTTATTAGTTTTGCTTTACATGGGTAAATAGAACGAAAAAAAAAAACATAAAAATTTATTATAAGGAATTGTTACGGCGAAGCCATTTTTAAATAATTTTTAAACTTACATACAACCGCTAATTATATAAAATTAACCGCATTACCTTAATAATTAAGCTGCCAAGAAATCGTATACGTCTATCCTATGAAGTATGGCTTCATATAAAATTAGCCATGAAAGATCAAGAGCACTCAGATTCGAACTGAGAACCGGAAGGTTGAAGCTTCTTATTTTACCATTAAACTATACTCTTTAAGGTGCATAGTACTTTGTACTATGCAACCCTACTATGTAATTATTATTTACTATAACTTACGCCTTTATAGAAAAGAGCATAATTAAATTTAATACTAAGAGTCTCGGGCGCCGCAAAGCGGCTGAGACCGGCCGGAGGCCGAGAAAAATAAATTATTTTATCATATGTATAACATAGATAATTTTTATATTATTATCCACCATCTAAATCACCTAAAGGTGTAGGTTCAGACCCATCATTCACAACTTCGCTAGAATCTTGTTTAATTTTTTTATTTGTATGAAAAGTATTAAGCTCTGCATATTTAAATTTAGCATGACTAGCTTCCCTTCAAGATATTGTTTAAGTTCATCTAAACCTTCCTTAGTAGTGTTTCCACTATCTTCATCGAAGAATGATGGATAATCTTTTTCTAGTTGTTTTGCTTCATCATTAAACTTTTTTTGACTGTCAGGCAATTTTTTATCCAAAAGCAAAGCTCTAGCTATATCCTTAAAATCTTGCGCATAACCTTCTAATTCTTTTTGCAATTCTTCCTTTTTTTTATTGGAAGACTCAACCTCTTCTTCACTTTCATCTGAACGTTCACGTTTTTTCCTGAAACGTAAAGAATAGAATCTGAAATTATGAACCTCAGTAATAAATAGAAACATACAAAAAAAGTCATACAACATCCACAAAATGTCAGTAAAGAATTCCGGCCTACAATCCTAAGTGGTGATTGTCAGTTAAATGGTAAGCAAATATTCTTCACAGAGCTACTGACAAAAAAATTGTTCCTATTATTACATGCACAAAAATTATAATCAACAATTCACATTGTTGTCTAGACTATGTCACCATGTTAGTGCTCATCAAACAAAATCTTGGTTAGTTTAATGATTAACATGAAAAGTTCTAATGCCATTCTTTACTTAGAATTTATTACACTAACCGTGTAAAATTAGACAATTAGCGCAACGAACTAATGGATCTTCCTACATACATCACGCTTCGCAGGAATATTCGAAGGCCTAATAAACCTAAAATAAAACGTTAGCTAAATCGTAAAAGGTACCATACGAAATTGGTTCTATATTCTAAAGTAAATTAATATTTATTAGCTAGTCTTTGAACCTTTTTATATATCTGATACAATATATAAACTTGGCAGCAAATTATCATTAAGCATATCCAACTACGCACATAATGACTTTCTTGCTATTCACTTTTTTATTATAAAATAATATAATAACACAAAGGAGAAATTTCGTTTGTACGCAAGTTAATCAAACGAAATTTGTACTAAAGCTCTAAAAAAAAAGTATACCCTTTATAAGAAAAAGAAAAAAAAATATTGTAATTTTTTTATTTTTTCATTTTTTTTTTTATTAAAAAAAATGGATTTACCTGTACTTAAATATTCTTTAATGGTTTTCTAGAAATATTAAGACTTTGAGCGCATTCTGTCATACTCTTATAAAAATTTCTATTGTTATTTCTATCTATAGCAATAATTTTAGTAGATTCGCTTACTAATTTATCTGTATCTCTATGATATCTTAACCCTTGTCTTACTTCATATGGACTGGCTAATAAAGAAAGTTTAGACAATAAATTTTCGATCTTTGGCATAGAAATAAGTTCCTTATCTTTAAGTAAATTTACATTAGTTGTTAATCTATATTTATTAATATATAATTTAATTGCGTCAAATAAATACTTACCTTCCACTGTAGTATGATAACCTTTATAATACATATCCACTAATTTTAATCACAAGGAAAATCCTTAGCTTTTAATGTATATAATAAAAGACAATCTTTTTCAAACTTTAAAGGTATTAAAATATCTCTACCCCTCCGGGGTCCCTTAGGGACCCTGAAGGGTCCCCGCGTAATCCCCTACTACCATGGTAGTAGAGGGATAAGGGAAGGTGTTGAACTTTATTGATTTCTAATACAACAGTAGGGTTACTATTTTCTTTATATATTCTCCCCTTCGGGACCTTCGTCCCTAAGGGTCCGAAGGAAGGTGTAGTTAATAATACATTACCTACTTTAAGGAATTCTTTTATTTTATTATACAATTCTAACTCCTTAATATGATTTTCTAATTTAAACCTAGGCACATATTTATTAGTTGAAAAAGTAGCTTCCGCATCAATAAATCCAGCTAATCAATACTTAGTTATATTAATTTTATTACTAATAGACCCAGGTACTCATTTACCAGACATACTCCCCATTTCTTGCTTAAATCCGATTATAGATAATTTCCCTTCAGCAGACAAATGACATTTATCCTTTGTTAAATATACCGCTTTTTTAAATACAGCGTAGCACAAAATGATGATATTTTGAACTATTAAGATTAACATACTCGAATATAGGTATTATAACATATAATAATGAATTTATATCATTTACAAAATAATTTATTTTATTATTAGATTTAGAAATATGCCCACATTTTAAAGTATTTCATAATATATTCTAACACCTTCGCTTCATCCTTATGAAGACCTATTTGAAATGTAAATTGAACAGATTTGTATGTATTCTCTTTTAAAGCGTTAAGTTTAATATGAAAATTCCCCTCCCCATCAGTAAACCCTACAAATCACTCTAAAAACTCTCTATCTAAATAAAAATTAACTTTAGATGTAGACTGAGGGTGAGTAATCAATAATTTATTCATATTAGTATTATTATCTAAAACCTTATGGTTTTTTATTTCTCCTTTCCCTTACGCGGGGAACCTTTAGGTTCCCTAAGGGGAACCCGCAAGGGTTAGAATTATTATAAAAAAAAATATAGGACTAGCGGAGCGTAGTTCCAGCCGCCTCGCGGCGCCCGGAACTGCTACTCAATCCGTGGAAACCAGTTCCGAAAAAAAAACATGTACCAAAAGCACCATCACTTATAGTAAAAGATGATACATTGTATTCAACACTTGGAAGAATGTAAATATTACAGCCAACAATACTGTTGCAACTGAACCATCTTTTGGAGTTATATTTATATGATTTACCCACCACCTCAACCTCTCATATTATAACTATATATTTATATACTACACTTATTTAAACCTAGAATCTTTAATGTTATTATTAAAGCAAAAAGAAAACACATACGAAAAATAAATACAATAAGTTAAATGCTAAAAGAAAGAAACAAAGTTGAATATTCGGAGCATATACATAAACAATACTCTGTCTAATCGTCTTCGTTTTCTATTCTTTTTAATACACCTAATCTATTATTAAAACTATAGAATTTTTGGGGATTTTATTCTCTTTTGAACCCCTTCTCGACTAAGACCTATACTTTGAGCACATTCCGTAATCGTACGTCAGCTTTCAATAACAGCACCTGTTTCATCAAGCATTTCTACACCTGTTGCCGATGTGTTCTTTAGAAATCTGTTTAATGAAACAACTCAAACTTTACCCTCTTTAAAAACATAGTTTGAAGGTCCGTTTAAATATTTGTCCAACTTTTCTTGTAATACTGTTGGATCAACATCTATACGTTCACCTTTATATGTAGAGTATCTACGTTCATTCATTTGACTAAAAATCAAATCAATGAGGTCCGCACCCTCAGGAATATGGTGAATACCTTTTTCCCTGAGCTTAAAAATAAACACTCAATATTTGTAATCTAAACCCTTTCGGCTTAAAAAGGTAAGATCATCTAAAAAAGGAATTAGAACTTTACCAATAAATAATGTGTGTGTAATCTTAAGATTTGTTTTAGAAATAGAAGTAAAATCATTCTCATCTAAATAAGACCGATCTTGTTTAATTAAGCCTTTAGCGGCTGCTAGTTCCTGCGTTATCCCCCCTAATCCCCTACTACCATGGTAGTAGAGGGATAACGGGGGATTATGTAGGGCTAGTGAACTTTTTTTTTGTGCTACGCTAAAAAAAAAAAAGAGAATTTAAATAATTTTTAATGGCTACCAAAAGATCAGAATCTAAATTTGATTGAGATATATCAAACTTCAGTGAAATAGAATTATTACGGATGATTACATAAAAACTCCCGTCTCCTTCTATCATCCCTAAGAGTCAATAAGGAGTGATATTCGGTTTTCTATCAGGCCAGTCGTAATCAGTTCTACTACGATTCATCTTAGCTTTTAAAACTTCTATTTGACCCTTTAACTCTAAATCTTTAATTTTAGTTCCTATATACAAGTTAAAAGCCTCTTTAAAAGTTAAAAATTCAAGATGTTTAATTGAATTTAAGGGAGATTTAGTAAACATTTCAAGAATAGTTTTTATTTCATTCTAGCGCGAGCGTAGTCCCAGCCGCCTAGCGGCGCCCGGAACTGTTTACTTATTTTAAATGTTACTACATTACCCTTTAAATAAATATTACCCATTTGTAGATATTCTTTAATAATTTCTAAAACCTTAATATCATCTTTATGGACCGTAATAGTAAAAGAAAAACTAAAAGTTGCACTCGAAGGATTTTGTGAAGTAATATAAAAACAACCCTCTGCATCTGTGAACCCTCGGAATCATTCAACAAAATTATCTCGACTAAGTGTATTAGAAAAAAGACTAGTCTTTAATTCACTATAATGACGGTTTGGAACATCACGATTTCGACAAAGTCAAAACAACATGAAACAATAATCCAAGGATTCTATAAACCCCCCCCCCCTTTTTTTTTATAAAAAAAAAAAAAAAAAAAAAAAGGGTGACGGTGTATCAAAAACAATTAACACACTTATTATGACATAGAGTTCGTGTAATAACATACAACAAAAAAAGACTAGTGCATGATAAAATAATAAATATATCGTCTTATTCCTATATACTACTGAGTGCAAGACTATGAACCTCAATAGTACACGGATACATACAAAAAAAGTCAAACAACATCAACAAAGTGTCAGTATAAAATACCAGATTCAAACCCTAGATGATGATTATCTGTTAAATGATATGCAAAAATTCTTCATAAAGCTACAGCTAAGAATAGAGTACCTATTATCACGTGAAGCCCATGAAACCCTGTTGCAAAATAGAAACACTGTTCCAAATGCACCGTCACTAATTGTAAAAGCAGAAACATTATATTCCACAGCTTGGAAACCAGTGAAGATTACAGCAAGTAAAACCGTAAAAATAGAACCTAATAAAGCACCTTTTCTCTCTCCTTGTATTAAAGAGTGATGAGCGTATGTAACTGTAGCCCCACTTGATAATAAAATTACTGTGTTAAGTAATGGAAGTTCAAAAGGGTTCACAGGTTCAATACCTATAGGTGGTCACATTGCCCCTAACTCAACTGTAGGAGTCAAAGCACTCGTTTGTTAAACTACACTTTAACCTACGATTAAAAATTTTGATTATCAGGTTATACTACCTTGTAGTGCAACCTCCTTATCCAGACATATAAAAAGAACATTAATTTACAGTTTTTAAATAAACTGTTTTACCACCATATTCAAAACGAGTGACGTTTTTAATCCTTTTTTGGATACCACTTTTTGAGATCTTTAAACTCCCTGCGCAAGATGTTAAAGAACTTCAAGTTTTTAATACTGACCCCGATTCATCCAGCATTTGAAGATTTAAAGAAACAGTATTGTTATAGTAGTACTTATTTAAAGATTTTATAAAGATTTTACCATCCTCTTTTAATTCAAAATTAGATGGTTTAAGTAACATAACATCTATCTTATTCAATAAAAGCTCTCTTTCTTTGTTCCTACCCTGTAGGGTTAGTGAACTTTTTTTTTTATTATTATAAAAAAAAAAAGAAGTATGCTTAAAATTAGTTGATAACCTATTGTTATTCATTTGTGCTAATATTTCTTTTATTAAATTTAAGCCATCTATAGTATAGTGAAAACCTTTATCTTTTAAAGAAATGATGTTTTTAAAATCGACATAATCTAATCCTTTTTTTGTTAGAAAGGTAAATCGATCAAAATAGGGGAGTAGTATTTGTTTAATGAAATCGGAGTCTTGTACAGTTAAATTATATTTTCCCTTTGAATTAGGGATTTTCTTATCAGGTTTAGTTAAATACAAACTTACGAAATTAGGTGCTACTTCATATTTACCCTCCGATAAAAAGAATTTACTAATAACCTCCTTTTTTGCTGAGGCAGCTAAACTATTAATATAATTTTGAATTGCAACTAATAATTTAAATCAGTTACAGTCTGAATTATAATAAACTTAAATCTTAAATATATATTATCTTTCATTTTAGTTATATTAATACTAAAAACTACCATCCCCTTCTACAAAACCAAGTAATCAAGAAGGTGTAATGTTAAACTCACGATTCGTTCAAACAAAATCTACTCTATTATTATTCATTGAAGATCTAATCTCTTCAATACGAGCCATCAACTCCTTTTTATCTTTGTTCACATCCTGTGTATAAAGCTCAAAAGCTTTCTTAAATGCTATAAAGTTTAACTGTTTATTAGAGTTAAGGGGAACATCGCTAAAAATGCTAATTATTTTTGAATCTCATCGTTACGTCTAATGAGTAATTCAGCTTTCTTTGTACTAGTGTAGACTTTACCCATTTGTAAGGTCTCTTGTATGTTTTGTAAAACATTAAAGTCGTCAAGGTGCAGACCTATACCAAATACAAAAGAAAAACTACTCCGATTTTTATAATTGTAAAATAACCCTCAGCATCAACAAAACCTCTGAATCATTCAGAAAAATTATTACCATTATGGCTGGTTTGAGGACTATTATTATTAATGTTAACTTTGGCACTAAGAGATCCTGAGGTAGTAACTACTACCCCTGTATTAATGAAGTCTCCTTTATATATGTCTGGAAAGACAAGAAAATTCTCTACTGTAGGAGTTAAAGCACTCGTAGCTTAATACCTTAATTAAAAAAAAATTTTTCTTTAATTTTATTATATTTGGTCTAAAGTGGTGGTTCTCTTCCTTATTCATATTTGATTTAATTTTTTTTATTTCGTTTAGCCCACTTAACTTTAAATGATCTTTATTACCCATTAAAGTTACTACTTTTTTGAAGTCGTTAAAATCATGCCGTTTTGCACCATGCAGTTTATATTTTTCAAATAAAGGGGCAATTTTTAAATTAATATCCGCAAATCTTTCCACAACAAATTCAGCATAGTCCTTATTAGAACGAGGAATGTATCTTCCACACCCTAATATTGTAATAAAAGATCTCAATAACTCTTCATCACGCAGATGTTGAGTTAACACAAAACGTAATGAAACTGCTTCTTTTAACGCAGAATTAGCAGATTCTCT